>OZ025869.1:15353458-15762857 GCA_964019415.1 Ianthella basta | reverse complement strand
ACCCTAACCCTAACCCTACCCCAACCACCCCAACCCCAACCCCTCACCCTACCCCTAACCCTAACCCTAACCCTAACCCTAACCCTAACCTAACCCTAACCCTAACCCTAACCCTAACCTAACCCTAACCCTAACCCTAACCCTAACCCTAACCCTAACCCTAACCCTAACCCTAACCCTAACCCTAACCCTAACCCTAACCCTAACCCTAACCCTAACCCTAACCCTAACCCTAACCCTAACCCTAACCCTAACCCTAACCCTAACCCTAACCCTAACCCTAACCCTAACCCTAACCCTAACCCTAACCCTAACCCTAACCCTAACCCTAACCCTAACCCTAACCCTAACCCTAACCCTAACCCTAACCCTAACCCTAACCCTAACCCTAACCCTAACCCTAACCCTAACCCTAACCCTAACCCTAACCCTAACCCTAACCCTAACCCTAACCCTAACCCTAACCCTAACCCTAACCCTAACCCTAACCCTAACCCTAACCCTAACCCTAACCCTAACCCTAACCCTAACCCTAACCCTAACCCTAACCCTAACCCTAACCCTAACCCTAACCCTAACCCTAACCCTAACCCTAACCCTAACCCTAACCCTAACCCTAACCCTAACCCTAACCCTAACCCTAACCCTAACCCTAACCCTAACCCTAACCCTAACCCTAACCCTAACCCTAACCCTAACCCTAACCCTAACCCTAACCCTAACCCTAACCCTAACCCTAACCCTAACCCTAACCCTAACCCTAACCCTAACCCTAACCCTAACCCTAACCCTAACCCTAACCCTAACCCTAACCCTAACCCTAACCCTAACCCTAACCCTAACCCTAACCCTAACCCTAACCCTAACCCTAACCCTAACCCTAACCCTAACCCTAACCCTAACCCTAACCCTAACCCTAACCCTAACCCTAACCCTAACCCTAACCCTAACCCTAACCCTAACCCTAACCCTAACCCTAACCCTAACCCTAACCCTAACCCTAACCCTAACCCTAACCCTAACCCTAACCCTAACCCTAACCCTAACCCTAACCCTAACCCTAACCCTAACCCTAACCCTAACCCTAACCCTAACCCTAACCCTAACCCTAACCCTAACCCTAACCCTAACCCTAACCCTAACCCTAACCCTAACCCTAACCCTAACCCTAACCCTAACCCTAACCCTAACCCTAACCCTAACCCTAACCCTAACCCTAACCCTAACCCTAACCCTAACCCTAACCCTAACCCTAACCCTAACCCTAACCCTAACCCTAACCCTAACCCTAACCCTAACCCTAACCCTAAGTAACCCTAAGTGTGTGACCCTAACCCTAACCCTAACCCTGACCTCTAACCCCAACCCTTAACCCTGACCTCTAACCCCAACCCTTAACCCTGACCTCTAACCCCAACCCTTAACCCTGACCTCTAACCCCAACCCTTAACCCTGACCTCTAACCTTCAACAAGTCCAATGACCTCATTTCCTACCAACATCATACTTTGAAATTTTCAAAGGCCATTATCTCAAAAACTAGCGTAACTCCGCCTACCACACTTACGTTCCCTAGAGGTCATTTTTGAAGGGCTATCCAATGATACCCATATTGGACCCAATATCCTTTGGGGACCACCATGTAACCCTAACCCTAACCCTAACCCTAACCCTAACCCTAACCCTAACCCTAACCCTAACCCTAACCCTAACCCTAAGTAACCCTAAGTGTGTGACCCTAACCCTAACCCTAACCCTGACCTCTAACCCCAACCCTTAACCCTGACCTCTAACCCCAACCCTTAACCCTGACCTCTAACCCCAACCCTTAACCCTGACCTCTAACCCCAACCCTTAACCCTGACCTCTAACCTTCAACAAGTCCAATGACCTCATTTCCTACCAACATCATACTTTGAAATTTTCAAAGGCCATTATCTCAAAAACTAGCGTAACTCCGCCTACCACACTTACGTTCCCTAGAGGTCATTTTTGAAGGGCTATCCAATGATACCCATATTGGACCCAATATCCTTTGGGGACCACCATGTAACCCTAACCCTAACCCTAACCCTAACCCTAACCCTAACCCTAACCCTAACCCTAACCCTAACCCTAACCCTAACCCTAACCCTAACCCCTAACCCTAACCCTAACCCTAACCCTAACCCTAACCCTAACCCTAACCTTGTGGTCGTGCTTGCCAAACCTTCATCCATCGAGAATCTTTAGCTGAACCTTTACCACTGTGGAACCTTTAGTTAAACCTTTACCCGTGTTGAACCTTTATCTACCCCTTGATCCTAACCCTAACCCTAACGTGACCCTTTGCTATCCCGTGTTCAGCAACCCCAAACTATCTACAACCCTTTGAGAAAAGCGCCTAACCCACCAAACCCTAACATTACACGCTAAAGCATAACATGCGCGCGCGTACACACTTACTTTAGCGAAGACACGATGCCTGGGAAACCCTCCAGAGCGCCAGAAAAAAAAAACGCAGCGTGCACCAGCTTCTCGGAGGCCATTTTCTTCGTCGTGTTGGTAACTAAGCACGTGTGTACGGGTGCCTTAGCACCGCCCCCTGGGCTGTGACGTCACGCAATGTATTAAAGATAGCATGGGTGCAGCACCCATGCGAACTTTGACCCTCCATCCTTAAGCATTGGGGGGAGGGGCAAAATCAGCAACTTTGTCGACATCCTGCACATCAAGGGTAAATTGTGAAACGTCGTCACAGCTCAGAGAGATTGCTAGCAATGATCTCTCGGCACTTGCAGAAATTCAAGACAATACGCAGCTTAATGCTGCTTCTGCCCACCTAACCCATATAAATTAATACTTGGAAAATGCTGAGCTGGCTGAAAGAAGGCGAAGTTTGAGCGACTGCAGTACAGCGCGACTCGATTCTATCTCAACAACGACGACGAATATAACATCTACCAACATCTGAGATGTCATCACCACCAAGGAACGACTCAATTCTATAGGCTCAGCGTGCGACGATCCCGCAAACATGGTCCACACGCGAAGCTTCAATCCAGTCCAATTTGGTCGAGCATGACTTGCAGACTACTAGAAACGCATTGAACGTATAGCGCGACGATCAGCATGTAACAGTAAAGAAAAATAGAGCTAAAGGTCTCCAAGGGGGTGGAGTCCTAGCAGCAATCAGGCCATAGATGAAGCTTAGTATCACCCAACACGCACGCACGCCAATCGCAGACTCACCGTGACTCCCTCGAAGCTTGATAGCGTCCCTAGTTGCTCGCAGGGTGGGCTTCAGCGAGCAAACCGACGAGCTCACCCTGGCCTAGGAGATGAGACGGCCATCTTCTTGATCAAATTCCAAATTCCAAACCAATTTTAAAATGGCGCCAGGCGGTGCTGTGTGTTGCTGCCGTTGGTGGTCGCTGTTTGTGACACAGAGGTTAGTCAGAACATGAATAGTCTGCGTTGTTTGAACTATTCTACAGTTATTTAGCCGATGAGTGTCTCTTCGCTCTCTCCCCTCTTAGGCACATGCAAGCAGAACAGGACCGACGGGGGAGAGGGAGCCTGAGACAGCAACCATTGGGTGGGGGCAGCACTGGTGGCACACTACAGTTACAGGTGAGCCCAGTTCACCCGTATGGGAAATCCTAGGCTTCACTTCCTTGCCATGTCTAAATTTCGGGGGGGGGGGGGGGGGGGAGGGGAGGGGATAGTCTGATTTCCCCGAGGTACCCTGAGGTACCGTGATTCCCGGGGGGTGGCCTTAATCCCCAGGGGTAGCCTAAAGCACTTACATACTTACTATTCTATTCCACAGTGGTAGCCATGGTTGATTGGGTAGGCCAGTGAGCAAGGGGTGGGGTGGGGGGTATAGTTAGGTGCTACAACCAATTTATACAGTGTAAGTCCAGCAAAATGTGTGTGTGGGGGGTGGGGGGGTGATGAGAGTAATGATATATACATAGGAGATGTATATACATAGGATGATATATACATAGGAGATGTTGAGGGAGCATTGGTGGTGCTAGATGAGAGGTTGATAAATGTGGGGTAAAATAATGCACTTGAAGGAAAAGCGTGTAAAGGAATCGGGGCAAAGTGTAGCTGATTACAAGTATTTTGGATGCATTAACGTTATTGTAGCATACAGCATGGCCTATTACTCTAATGAGTCTCTCCTCTCTCCCCCTCTCCCCCTCTGTAGACGTTTGGGTTGAGGTTAGATGGCAGGTCGGTGTTGAGCTGAGGTCGCAGGTGGTTCCGGCGATCGAGCGGCAGGGCACATGCAAGCATAGCACAGGGGTAGCCTGTAGCGTCAACCACTGTGTGGGAGCTTGAGGCGTCAACCACCAGTGCAAGGAGCCAGGAGCATCAACAAACAAGGAGCTGTTGGCATCCTACAGTTAAAGGTTAGCCCATGTCACCCCATTTGGGGTACCATAGGCATTGCCTACTTGTCATGGTCCCCCTTAAGTGTGGCTCTGTAAACGAGCACGCCTCGGCCGTGGTGCATCACGAATCAATTCAGGCCATGGGCATGGAAAGTGGTTGCAGTTCACGATGTCTGGATAGGCATCTTTGATGTCAGCCAGACATTTCGCTCGCATACTTCGATCCCAATTACTTTGTTCAGACTTTACGCACCACAGTAAAGCCTGAACCATTGGGTTATCGAGTCCCCACTCGGAGATCTTGCTGGCTATGCATGAGAGCCAGTACCTTTGGATCCCATAACTGATGTAAATCTCCCGAGATTCGGATCCACCAAGGGGAATGTCCCTTGTGGCCACCAACACCATAGCTGTCGGACCGATACACTTGAACTGAGCATTGCAGTGCCGCTCTGCTTCATCTTCAACGGCCTTCCAATCAACCCCAGCTGGGTAGGCCGCTCTGTTCGAGAGCTCCACCAACAAACGAAGTCCGGGCAGGAGCCCTGCATCGTTCGCAAAGCGGCCAATGTTGCTTCCATCATAGATGGAAGCATCATAGACCTTCCTTGGGTTGCCTGGAGCCCCTGCTGTGTAGTCTGCATTTACCACTTGAGTGGGATTGGTCAATGGCCTCTTTGCATAGAGGCACACCTGGTCATCCTTTCTGATGACTACCTGCCTTGTTGCTACTTCACCTTCCTCCCAGGTCCTGGTCGGGGGTTGGCGCCTTGCAAACAGTCCACCGCCGGCTCCAGGTAGCTCACTATCCTGGAGAGACATGTGGCTGTCATTCCTCCATCGGGAAGGAGTGGAGACTTCGTAGAAGGTGCCACCTTCCACAACCATGAAGCTGCTGGCACCTTCCCGGAAGCGGCGACGCAAGCTAGATGGGGTGATGTCAGGTGAGCAGGCCACAGCAGCAGGGAAGATTGCATGTAGGCCTGCGCTGCTTGCTCTCGCTCTAGCAGCACAGTTCTGCAATGACAGAGGAGCATCATCAAGAGGGATAGAAAGCCCTGCTTGCAGTTGCTCCTCTGCATTGGAGGTGGTTTGTCCTGCCTTCTGTGAGATTATCTGCACCAGCAGGCGCTTCTGGAATGAGTCCAGGTTCCCACTGGTGCAGATAAGAAGCGCGTCGCACTTGGCTACTAGCTTCCTAGTAAGCCTCAGAGATCTAACGCCCAGGTGCTGTGTCTCTAGGACCCTTGAGCCCGTCAACTTCTTGTATACGTGGCTGAGCTCGACTGCATCATGACATGACTCTCGGAATGCAACGACAGTCTTGCCATGATCACAGTAGCTCTCGAGGTTTGGTGTCAGCCCTCGAGAGTCTAGATATTGAGCCAGCCCCGGTACACAGTCAACCACTAGGAAGCCGCCATCACCATCGACGTAGTCGACAGCTTTGTTGGCTTCCGCAGGCTCCACTCTAAACACTGCACCTTGGCCTAGGTACTCTGGCAATGTTGGTAGCCTGTCTCCCTCACCCTGTGCCATCTGTATGCTCTGTTGCATATCTGGCAGCAGCTGGCAGACACGTGCCGTTGAGGACACATCCTGTGCAAAAAGCAAAGGATGGCCCCACGGGACACTCTTAGCCAGTGCCGCACAATGGCGCAAGGCTGTGGGATCCAGTGCTTTGAAAGTGTCATGCAGACACTTGGTCATCACCTCCGTCTTTTTGCAGGGTCTCGAGCGCTCCGCTTGTCTGTCGCTGCTCAGCCAGGCAGAATCAGCCAGACAAGCTGCACAACCGCATTCCACCAGGAGGTTATGGTAGCAGGACACTTCATCGACCTCCGCTTCATTGCACAGGTGAGCAATCACTGCATACACATCAGTAGCGTGGTTGCTGTCATCTGAGAGAAATCTCAAGTACTGGCCAATTCTAAAATTGACCAGTACCTCCAGACTCTTGGGAAGGAGTGACAGGCTCTGGATGTGCTTGAGAGCTGCTGAGCAGTCCCAGGCATCCAGAGCCTGTTGTTGAGTCCCAGCAGGTCTACTGGCATCACTGTCTGGGCAGTAGACTGCCTCGATGTCAGCGACCTTGCTGATGGCTCGCATCAGCTCAGCCTTCTGCGCCTGTAGACTGCCCTTGGTGTCTAACATTTGCCCAATCAGCTCGACTACCTCGCTGGCAGTGCTAGCAGCATGCCTAACGAGATCGTGAGGCTTCTTCTTGGGCACCCACTCCAGCGAACAAATGCCACCTGGACGACCTTGTCGGTGTATAAAACGCCTGTCTACCATGTATCTCCTTTGGGATCCCCCAGATGATCTGGGTCGCCTCACCGGAGTACATGGACGTGACAGTAGCTGAGGCAGTGTAGGCTGCAATGAAGAGCTGGGTAGTTCCTGCACTGTCGGTCCTGCCGGGGGTTCCAACCCCTTGGGACAGTCTGCAGTGTCCATGTCTTCATGGACTGAGGACAGCGGTGATGGGATACGGGAGCTGGTCGGACTGTGGGTGGTGTCCATGACCTCAGGTGTGGCCAGTCCTAATGGGCTGGATGAGCCATCAGGACTGTTTGCATGCTGCGAGTTCTGCCCCCTTCCACCCACGGCCTGACTTGCTACAACAAGCTGCAGCGCTTGCTGTAGCAAGGAGAGAACTTGTGCTAGGCTAAAAGCACTAGCACAGTTTGGAATAGCGCTTCGAATCGCCGAAACCACCTGCAAGCACTCGTCGCCGACGGTACTCTGTTGAATGACAAGCAATTACATACGTTCATGCAATGTCATGCATGCATACTTAATACATACAATACATACATGCATACATACATATATATGGGTATGCGTGTAGGAGATGTCACATAGGCATCACACTTGAGCGAGGTATAGCTATTGTGTGTGAATGTATGTGTACAGTAGGGCGGTTGTCTTGACTGAATGGTTGAAATCAGCTATTGGTAACTGATAGTCAAGCTAGTGATGTCGTTCTGTTGAGAGCTTTAGCCATTCTTCCTAATTCCCATTGTCACTGCTTGAACTAGACTTGTAGCTGCCATAAAGAGTCGCTAGCTCGATTATCGATTACTCATACCGATTACAACCATCCAGTTAGGGACTGCTAATGCAAAGGCACTGTATCCGTGAGTATAAGTGTGGTATGTTGCACACGTGAGTGAGTGAGTCAGCGAGTCAGTCTGTGAGCGAGTGTGTGTACTGTGTTGTGTGTGTGTGTGTGTGTGTGTGTGTGTGTGTGTGTGTGTGTGTGTGTGTGTGTGTGTGTGCGTGTGTGTGTGCGCGATAGTACCGTAGCTTTCTCCGACATTATCTGCAGGTCTGCAGCTGACTGGAACCGTTTTATTGTCCTACGTGATGGAGAAGCAGAGTCATAGAACATATTTAATTGAGACTTGCACCATTCATTGCATGCACACAACCGCACTTCACCTTCTTGCAATTGGTGTAACCCTTTAAATCATTTAATTATTTGTTGCACTAATGGTCTATATTAACCTGAGGTATTTGCATGAGCTGCAGGAGTCCCTGTTGATTAGTGCAATTGATCTAATAAAACAGCTTGAGTAATTAATGTAGCTTGCATACATTAAACTGAACACGGCATATTTGCTTGCACATGCACATTCACATTCAACAGCACATGACTCTGGTGGACAGGAGAGTGTTCACCAGTAATGTTATGCACATACCGCTTGCTGCATACCTTTGGAAAAGCGCTGCTCGGTTGAATAGATTTTTTGTAGCTCCCGGGTTGCGCAATCGCATAAATGGCTGCAGCCCCATCTTCTGCAAAATCGGCGTCGCCTGCCCGGTAAACGCAGAAAGGCTTCTGCACGAAATTAGCTTCATTGGATAGCCATAGGAGATCAGTCTTGGTGTGTGATATTTAGGCGCTTGGGCTGCTTCATCGCCGTGCAGCGCAAGGCTGTCTGCCTTGTCCCTGTACATAAGGTATAGCGGGGTCAAGGGTCACATGGGTGCTGCACCCATGTCGCGGCAGTCTTAAAAAAGCGTCGGGCGTGGGTATGCGCGTGTTTTTTCCAGTGTTCTGTGCGCGTCTGGATGGTTCAACAGCAGATCTGACGTCGGTGATGTCGGTTTTCGCTCCCATTCTGTCCTGGACCCGTGTCCAGGCTGAAAATCGGGCGTTAGGGCTCTAGCTCGCCGACAGCGGTTTGAACAGGGCTTCGGGGTTAGATTAGCAGTCGTGTGTGATAGTTGTCTCTTAGGTTTTGTGTGTTTTGACGGTTTTGAGGACGATTTGACGGCGCCGATACGACGAGGTCATCGTTACGAGGCGTTCGTTCGCATTACACTCCAGGGGGAGGTCATCTGGCGGAGTGGCCACGCTCCTGGCACTTGCCTCTACCCTTCCGACATGCTGGTGCTCCCTTGTCTGCAAAGGCTCGTGCTGGCAGCAATGCGAGGCCACCTTACATAGCATATACGCAACCACACGCGCACTATCATAATAATAATTTTATCTTGCATGCAATATGGCCGAAGGTGGGCATAAGGCAAGTGGAGAACATGCACATGCATGCAGTTGATACTTGATAGCCTTGGTATGCAGTCATGCATGCATTCACTCTTGCCCACACCTACCCACCCACCCACACATACATGCACACAATGCAGTAACTGCAGACGGCTTCAATAATGAAGCCGTTTCGCCCTTCTGGGGCTCATCAGTGCAGTGCTTGCTCAAGCAAATTCACAGTCACACGCACTCGCCACTGGAGCACCCGCCCACACCTACCCACCCACACATACATGCACACAATGCAGTAACTGCAGACGGCTTCAATAATGAAGCCGTTTCGCCCTTCTGGGGCTCATCAGTGCAGTGCAAGGCTGTCTGTGGCTGTTCAGAGAGGGAACTCGGCATCAGTGCTAGCTGGGGGACCACTGGCCAGCTGCCTGGTCAGGACTTCCTTTTTTAACTAGCTAACTAGCCAACAGTGAAGCATGACCATTACTTTATTATTCATGTTATAATTTTAGAAATTTATCATAATATTTGAATAATTATAAAAAAAAAGTGCAGTGCTTGCTCAAGCAAATTCACAGTCACACGCACTCGCCACTGGAGCACCCGCCCACACCTACCCACCCACACATACATGCACACAATGCAGTAACTGCAGACGGCTTCAATAATGAAGCCGTTTCGCCCTTCTGGGGCTCATCAGTGCAGTGCTCTGCTCAAGCAAATTCACAGTCACCCACTATTTGTATTGTCATTTGTAAGCTGGAATCAGTGTGATTCGAATGAAAAACAACTAAATTCCTAACCCACCACCAACCCACCACAGGCATGCATGGCAAAGGGCATGCACGTACAAGGGGCCATCTTGTGGGAGGGACAACGCAATGACATCGCCCAACCTGGGGGACATTAGGCCAGGAATTAATCAGTTTGTTATTTGCTCAGTGGAGCTGTTTGTTGTGATTTGTGGTCGCAACAGTGGAGCTGTTTGTTGTGTTGTTGTGGTCGCAACCAGGAATGCAGATGGGACCATTTTGTGGGTGGGGTCTAGGCTAGCCCACAAAAGGAGGCGCCCATACAGCCAGTGCATTTAGTCCAAAGAGAAAGAAGCGCAAGTTGACAATGGCGGGCGAAGAGGACCTCTTTTGGAAACTTCTGTGGAAATCGGCTTTTGCCCTGGCGGCACAGGGCTCACAAAGAGGTATGAGCAGTCCCTACAACACCACAATGGCCGGCTAACTTTAATCTCTAGCAGTTTCAATCACTGATACCTTCAATACCAAGCCACCTATGTACGTACGTACCTACCTAATATACCTACCTACCTACCTACCTACCTACCTACCTACCTACCTACCTACCTACCTACCTACCTACCTACCTACCTACCTACCTACCTACCTACCAAAGTAGCAATCACTGATACCTTCAGTACCAAGCCATCTACCTACCTACCTACCTACCTACCTACCTATACCTACCTTCCCACAGGCAGACAAGGAGGTGCATCCATCCATGAGCACCCCACAGAGACTCCCCCACAACTCCACACCCCTGAGACCCTTCCCCACGCCACTGAGGCTCACCAACAGCCCCACACCACTGAGACTGGCACAGAGCCCTACCCCGCTGAGACTGGCACAGAGCTGCAGCCTACCGAGACTCGCCCCCTCTCCACCGAGACGGGGCCAGAGCACCCGCCCACTGAAGTGCCCACGGAGCACCAACCCATTGATACTGGGACCGAGCACCCACCCACAGAGACGGCCACGGAGCACCAACCCACTGAGATGGCCACCGAGAACCCACCCACCAAGGCGTCCACAGAGCACTCGCCCACTGAGACCGGGACAGAACACCCACCCACTGAGACCGGGACAGAACACCCACCCACTGAGACCGGGACAGAACACCCACCCACTGAGACCGGGACAGAACACCCACCCACTGAGACCGCGACAGAACACCCACCCACTGAGACCGCGACAGAACACCCACCCACTGAGACCGGGACAGAACACCAATCCACCCCAACAAGGTCTCACACACACCAACCCATCCATCTTAAGAGAAACACTGCATGCCCACCTCCCTCACACTGTTTACATTGCAACAAAAATTTCATAGCCATACATACATACAAGTGAATTGGCGGCATAAATGCATTACATATGCGGCTTCTCTCTTACGCAGCAGTGACAGTGATGGTGGTAGCGACTACCAGCCACCAGCCAAACGGCAGCATCAAGGGACTGCCTCCAATAAAGGAGGACGCACGAGGAGCTACCTCGATATCCATGCTCCAGAGCACGAGGCACTATGCGAGAAAATGGACAAAATGAGGCGCTTTTTCACGGACCCGGTCAGCCTACAGAGGGGCCGGGACCCCATTGCATCGATCACATGGGAGAGAGTACAGCTGCACCATCTACGTAAGTCAGTGTACCTGCCACTTGTTACCCACCCATCCCCACGCACACAGACTATGCCAGAGGCTCCACACTACGTACGTAGATCACACATCATGTCTGTCTACACACTGTACAATTGAGACCCCCTCACCCGCTAATCCCTTTCCCTCGCACACACTTAGTCTTCTTTGCATACGTAAAAGAAGAACAGCAGACCAGCCCCGCCCTTGAGTGCCTCTTGGACGCTGAAATGATTGAGGGGTTCGTGTTAACCCTGAAAGAAAAGCCTCTCCAGGGCATCACCATTTCACGATACCTCGAAAACCTGAGGTATGGCCTACGCTACCTCTACATAAAGGATGGAAAGGAGTACAGCGAGCAGGAGCACTACATAAACGTGGGCAGACTCGGGGAGCAGTGCCGTAGGCAGGTCGTCTCCTCTACAGCACGCCGAAGCTGGCAAGCATTGCAAGCACAGCAGAAGTGGGCCGAATGGTGAGTCTGAGGGGGATTTGACAACTTTCAGTGGTGGGCTAAGTGTCAAAGCTATACCAAAGAGTTGCATTGGAGCAACTCAAAGCCTTACATATACCTACTCCACGGCGTCCATGCCACCCTCCCCTACCCTCCTCCCTTCTCTATGCAGGGATGACATTCTGGCTGCAGTCAAAGAGCAGAAGGGTCTCTTTGAAGGAGCAACCCGCCCCCGCATAAAGGCCCAGGAGTCTCAGAAACTACTGGCCATGCTCTTCTACACCGCCCTCCCACCTGGCCGTGCAAAGGAGTTCCAAACGTTACACGTGGCCATCCACGACAAACTACCTATGCCAGTGGTGGACCAAGCGAGGCCAAACTGCCTCTACATCACTACGGATGGCAGGCAAGCCTACCTTCTATTGGCCGATTACAAGACTCACAAGAGTTACGGGGACCACTTCCTCCCCCTGGACGATGACAGTCAGCTATTGAGTCACCTTGTGATACACCTAAGTCACCACAGGGAGGTCCTGCTGGGAGCAGGACAACAGACCACTGCCCTCTTCTTAGTGAGCACAAGACATACATATAACTATATATATGGTACACCTATGCATGTATACACCACCACCGGAATCACCGCTATCACCATCACAGTGTAGTTGTCGTTCTCTAACTCAATTCTTTCTTTGGTACAGAACGATAGGGGAGCACCATACAGTGCCAGTTCGTGGACTGCCTACATTGAGGGAATCTTTGAACGCCACATTGCGAAAAAGATTGGCCCCACTTTGCTGAGATCCATTTTCGTTACCCACTGTGAGAAGTCAAACCTTTCAGAAGCAGAAAAGGAGTCTATGGCCACAGCCATGCGGCACAGCAGGCGAGCGGTGAGCAAGCACTGACATGTGCATTCAAACCCTACTCACTCCATTGCAACCAGCATGCACAAACATATATCCACCCATGAACCTATGCCTACCAACTTTAACGTGAATCCCTATCCACTCGTGAATATGCAGCAAAAAGAGCATTACGACAGACGCACACAGGTGGACAGGGAAAAGAAGGGCAGGAAGTACACCGGAGGCCTACTTGAGAAGGCCCTGTCCTCGGCAACCACCACCACTGAGGACTCGGCCGGGCCATCCACCAGAGAGCCACCAACTGACAGCGACAGTGACAGTGACAACGAAGGACCTGATCTAGGAGACATTGTCGCAATCGTGCTGCCAGACTCCACCGCAGTGAAGCCAAAAGTTGACGTGGGCAAAGTCATGCGGATTGACAAAGCCAAGACGACGCTCAGGTATTTGCCACTCAACCACGTTGGAGGTAACAGATACCACTGCAAACTCGGGGATATACGGAAAGCCACTGTGGATCAGTGGGTATATCCCGTAGATTTCCAGTACAAAGCCACAGAGAACACCTATCAACTCCTATCCACCCCAACAGAAATTCACCTACACAAACACCCACTTACATGACTCTGTTTAAAATTTGCTATCACCCACTATCAACGACTGTACCTGTTGCATTAACAATTTGTAATCATGACGGTAAGCATGTGTAGCGATCCATCCACGACACCTAACTTCACGATGGCACCCGATTATGCGCAATAGAACGACGGCATAGAATAGAGACTAGGTAGCAAATTTGGGACCTAAATTGTCACTGAGGAGCAGCTGGTCTAACGCCACACAACACCTAACTACTACACATGTACATAGTCACTACGTGGTGCGTGCTGGGGGAGACTCACCTATGACCGACGCTAAGGCTGTGGCTCTTTGGCTGCATGTGCACAAGACAACACATATGTAAATGATTTCCGTACAACCAAACCTATCGGGCAAAACGTACTGTAGGCACAAGAGGACTTGATGGTGGGCCATAAGTGCATTCCTACGCAGATATGCTATGTTTCATAGGGCTAAAGCGCGTCCATGGCGCCTGATTCTGACTATACCCCAACTGCACCTTAGCAGAAAGGTCTACGGCGAGTCTACAGCGCCGTTTCTAGGGACAGGAGGCCTCCATGGTCATTTCTAGAGAGCTAAGGCTAGCATAGAATGCTTGCTGTGCATACAATACGTGGAATTGCAGCATGAAAGGACTGTGGCGAGTCTACAGCGACGTTTCAGGGCACATGAGGCCTCAATGTCTACTACAAGCGAGCTCAGACAAGTCTACAACGCACGCCTTCCGCGCTGAAGATAGAACCCTAACCCTAACCCTAACCCTAACCCTAACCCTAACCCTAACCCTAACCCTAACCCTAACCCTAACCCTAACCCTAAACCCGGGCCCCCGGTAACTTAACCCCTTGTAACCCCAACCTCACCCCACTTGTTTGCACTTCCCCACACCCCACACCAAAGGGTTACACAAAAGAGCCCTTCACCCTTTGTCACCCCAATGTAACCCTTTGCAAGCCTTTGTAACCCTTTGTGAAATCTTTGTAACCCTTAGTAAACCCTTTGTGAAACTTTGATAACCCTTTGCTCTGCATCCAGGGATGGCATTCTTCAGGCTGTGAAGCAGCAACAAAGAGCATTTAGCGATGCAACTGGGAGTAGGAGGAAGGCCATGGAGTCACAGCGATTCCTTCTCCTCCTGTTCTACACTGCCCTTCCCCCCGGCCGCTCGAAAGAGTTTCAGACCCTGCACTACCGGATCCATGACACCTTGCCCCAACCTGCTGTGGACCCCGCGCAGGCCAACTGCCTGCACATAACCGATGATGGTAGGCAGGCCTACATCCTGCTAGGCGACTATAAGACCCACAAGTCCTATGGAGATCATTTCCAGCCACTTCGGGAGGGGCAGCTGCTGCAGCACCTGGCGCTGCACCTAAACACTCACCGACCAGCTTTGGTCGGCCCGGCCAGCACTACGACCCTCTTCCTGGTCAGTACACCCCCACACATACATAGTACACCCCCCACGAACACTTGCATTTTAATTGCCCCTCTTCCTCAGAATGAGAGGGGAGCACCCTATACAGCTGGCAGCTGGACCTCCTACGTTGAGGGCACCCTGGAGCGCCACACGGGCAGAAGGATAGGGCCCACCATGATCCGATCCATCTTTGTCACCCACTGCGAAAGGGTAGGCCTCTCAGAGGCAGAAAAGGAAGCAATGGCAGCATCTATGCGCCACAGCAGGAGAGCGGTGAGCGCCCCATGGACCAGGCACCATGGAGAGCACAGCAGATGCATTCACTCGATTACCTACATACGTGAAGTGACATGTGTCCCACCCCCACCCCTCTTGCAAATGTAGCAGAAGGAGCACTATGACAGGAGGTCACAGGTGGACAGGGAGAGCAAGGGACAAGATTACACTGCCCGTCTGTTACAGAAGGCCCTTGCAACAGGGAATGGACCCAAGGAACCTGACGTGACCAGGGACCCCTCCCAGCCCGGGCCTTCCCATTTGAATCCGGTGCCCACCAACAATGACAGCGACGCAGACTCAGATGGGCCGAACCTGGGAGATTTGGTGGCCATTGTGCTGCCAGGGTCAACACCAGTGAATCCTGTGGTCGAGTTAGGGAAGGTCTTGCGGATAAACCAGACCGACATTAGCTACCTGCCCTTTCAGGATATCGGTGGTAGCAACTACCGCTGTACAGCAGGTCGGCTTGGGAAAGCGGTGCGAGACCGGATCGTGTTTCCGGTTGGGGTGAACTACAACCCCGACACCAAACTCTACACACTGCTATCTGATAACATTGACATCCACAATGCCATCTAACAGTCACCACACACACTTGCAGTACCACCCCCATCTTAAATGCATGTTCAGACGGCCATGTAAACTCTCATTTTATTGCTGATTGCTGATATTATTACAAATTCCTTCAATCACAATTTATGTAATTTAATTGAACAATATCCAATATCAGAAAGGGTTGGTTCTCTAATACCAGCTTCACAACAGGGTTGAAAACATTGCCGACGTTTCGACCAGATGCTCTGGTCTTCTTCAGGGCGAAGATATCGGTGGTAGCAACTACCGCTGTACAGCAGGTCGGCTTGGGAAAGCGGTGCGAGACCGGATCTTCGCCCTGAAGAAGACCAGAGCATCTGGTCGAAACGTCGGCAAGGTTTTCAACCCTGTTGTGAAGCTGGTATTAGAGAACCAACCCTTTCTGATGCCTGAGCCAGCTGAGAAGCCCTCACTTCAATATCCAATATCTATGCCCCAATAACTGGTTAAAGTATAAGACCAAGGTTAATTCACAGGACTACCACGCACGCAAGAGAAAACGCACGCACGGACGTAAACACGCACACAGACCGCACATACAAGCTGCTCTTCAGGCTACAATCTTGCATCACAGACTTAATTACAAAAATAATTGCAAAAAACTAGCAGTAACTGTCAAGGGAGAATAGAATTAGTTTAGAACAGGTATTACAAGTAAAGGAAAACGGACAGAATAGAAAAAATCCATTGCTAACCTGGTCTTGCTGCCCTAGCACATGTTGTGGCCCAGAGTCGATCCCTCAGGGCGGCCATTTGCAAACATGTGCTACTTAGTAAAATCATATTCATAGCATTGGACGGCCATTTTTTGGGAGGTACGTGGTCATCGAATGACCTCAGAATATAATTAGGGTGTAGAATTAATCAGTCTAGTGCATTAAATTTCATAATTAAACACGAATTTTAGAATGCATTCTAACAATATTAATTATAATTATTATTTTAGAGTGTAGGGAGAATAAAATAAATGCATATACACGACCCCATGTGCACACAATTTACACTGAGATGGGCCATGAAGAGAATCACCTTAATCCTCCCCTAGGGAGTGATAAGGTGGCGGGTGTGCGCTCACCACGCAAGATGAGGAGTGCCATCATGGGAGAACGGGTCCAAGCATCATCTTTTCACTCCCTCGGCGAGGATTAAGGCGATTCCTTTCGAGACCCATCTCAGTGTAATCAGCTGCGGGTAGGAATGGCCCTGCCAAATCAGTGCCCCTCACTCCTCATGTACCCATCATGCGCGGATGGATCCATCTGTGAATGATGGATGCATGCCCAACATGATTGCACATGGGTGGATGCGATGGAATGCATCCACAATGAGTTTGGTCCATGCCCATGTGCATGCTCCATGCATTGAAGTCAATGCATGAGAATGCACATGAGCATGCCATGCAAGGAAGAATTATGTACATGGGCATGTCTGATTGCATGCATACCCTTCCCCTAAGCCCATGTCATGACACTGCGCTTGACCCCATGCGTCATCATGCATCTTGGATGCGATGGATCCCATGACCTTGGGGTGACAAATGTATATTAAGGCAATGCATGTATATACACTGCTTATAGGCTGTAAGCAGGTGCCGGGGGAAACCCCCCTCACAAACCTCCAGTCATCACTTCTGATGCATCCCACATGCACAGATGGATCCCTCTGGGCATGTGGGATGCATTGATGGATCCATCCATGCATGATGGATGGATGTATCATGAAATGGTACATTGTCAGATGTGCCATGATGCCTTCCCGATGCTGTCCACCTTCTTCTCATTAGCTGCATACAGTCTTCAAGCAGGTGACAAAGACAATGCCCCAAACAAACTTGCGGCAGTTGTTCCCACATAGACAGCACTGCCATGCTGTATGTTCAAATGCCACTGTTGGACCCCATGAATAGCTCATGTGGACAGCCATCTAATTGCATTCCTAGCTAGCTAATTGGCACCCCATCTAGAGCTTCTCATTAGCATTCTATCACACATGAACATTAGACACTGTCTGCCTTCCTGCATGCAGTCTGTAAGCAGGTGACAGAGACAATGCCCCATGCAAACCAACTGGCGGCGGTTGTTCTGAAGTGGGCCGGGCGCAAATGTGTGAAAGAATATATAAAATTTTAGAAAGTCCTCCAGCAGCAGTACATATCAGCTCTTGCACAACTAGCCCAACTATAACTCCACCCACCCCCACGCCCTTTCGCCATGCATCTTGACACGTCCAGCCATTGGACCATGCAATGCAAGTGGAAATAGGGATGGCTGCATGTAGGTCCCCAGGGCAAGTCCCCTCACCAAGACCCGGCCATCACTCCTGATGCATCCATCATGCACAGATGAATCCCTCTGGGCATGATGGATACACGTGTCATGACATTGCACATGACCCCATGTGTCATCACGCATCTTCGATGCGATGGATCCCATGCATGACCTTGGGAATACATGTACATTGCAATGTACCAGCCTGTCCTGCTAGCCCCTCCCAGTATACAATGTCCTGCTTACCCCTCCACTTGGAGATGCATTAGTAATTTGGCCGGGGATTGCGGCAGGTTGGATTTTTTGAAATATGCGCTGGAGCACGCAATGTCAAGTGTACCATGCAAATTTGGCCTATTCAGATCCGCCTTTGCTTGTACACTTTTGAAGGCCAAAAATGCACCCTTATGTATGGGAAGATGGACTGCTCCAGGTTCTGCTTGTAGCAGCCCCTATCTTCATGTGCGTAAGGGTGCATTTTTGGCCTTCAAAAGTGTACAGGCAAAGTCGGATCTGAATAGGCAAAATTTGTATGGTACACTTGACATTGCGTGCTCCAGCGCATATTTCAAAAACTCCAACCTGCCGCCATCCCCGGCCGAATTATAGAGGTCCCTAACCTTAGCCCCGCCCACAAGCCTCAACTGCAGATTTGCAGCCCATTTACGCCCAATGACGCATGGGTCATGTGCAACGTCATGACACATGCATCCCACATGCCCAGAGGGATCCATTTGTGCATGATGGGTGCATGAGGAGTGAGGGGGTGGTGAGTTTTAGGGGATTGTCACCCATCTGTATCTACATCTATATACCCAATATGTCCCTACGTGCATGGCATGATCCATGTGCATGATGCATGAGGACACATGGGCTCATGTGCAATGTCATGACACATGCATCCCACATGCCCAGAGGGATCACTCCATGCATGATGGATGCACGAGGAGTGAGGGGGTGGTGAGTTTTAGGGGATCGTCACCCATCTGTATCTACATCTATATACCCCCAATATGTCCCTACGTGCATGGCATGATCCATGTGCATGATGCATGAGGACACATGGGCTCATGTGCAATGTCATGACACATGCATCCCACATGCCCAGAGGGATCACTCCATGCATGATGGATGCACGAGGAGTGAGGGGGTGGTGAGTTTTAGGGGATCGTCACCCATCTGTATCTACATCTATATACCCCCAATATGTCCCTACGTGCATGGCATGATCCATGTGCATGATGCATGAGGACACATGGGCTCATGTGCAATGTCATGACACATGCATCCCACATGCCCAGAGGGATCACTCCATGCATGATGGATGCATGTCTTGGATGCATGCATCTTGCGCGGTGAACGCACACCCGCCACCTTATCACTCCCTTGGGGAGGATTAAGGTGAGCCTCTTCAGGGCCCATCTCAGTGTCAATTGTGTACGGCTACGGTCTTCGGTGAACATCTTGCATCCTGCATGAGGAGAACAGAGACCGCTGAGACATGCACACACACTCACAGGTGCACACACACACGCACACACACACACACACACACACACACACACACACACACACACACACACACACACACAAATGCATCAGACAAGCACAAGCACAATCGCCAAGCTCAAATATGGCATCAATTGCAGGGAACTGCAGACTATGGCATGAGTATGCCATAGTTTCGACCTGTTTGGGTCTCATCAGTGCAGTGTACCCTGAACACACACACACACACACACACACACACACACACACACACACACACACACACACACACACACACACACACACATCCATTGAAGGGACGTGTGTGTGCGTGTGTGTGTGTGTGTGTGTGTGTGTGTGTGTGTGTGTGTGTGTGTGTGTGTGTGTGTGTGTGTGTGTGTGTGTGTGTGTCTGTGTCACACGAGTGGATTAGTCGGTTCCAACATATGCACATAATATTGCCACCAACACCGCCCCCACAATCCATTTACACACAGATTACACACCTTCGAGTGATTACCACCCTACCTATATGTTGACACTTTCCCTAACCTTATATGGTGCCTGTGGATAGGGCACACACTTGCAGGCACAGACATCAAAGGCTAGCATGGCATGCAGGGGCCATCTTGTGGGAGGGGCAAGGGCCCAGCTATAAAAGGGGCTGCAAGTGGAGGTGCTACATCCATGTCTAAGACCCAGGACAAAGGCAACCATGTCCAACGCCCAGTCTCCAGAGGAAATGATGCAGCTGGTGTTGAGGGCTGCTTTTGCTTTAGCCACCAGGGCACAGGGAGGTCCTCCTGGCAGACAGCAGAGCAAGGATGCAGAAGAAAGCTCAGCAGAACACTCCAAAGGTAAATGGTAATCCAACCATGCCTCACAAAGTTCTTGACAGCTTGCTGACTGGGTTAACTGGATCCAGTGTTGGTGGCATGACAACTGCACTACCAATCATTCACATGCCGGCGGTACTCACTACAAAACTGCTATCCATCTAATAGGTGTTGCCTCTACTGCCATCCTACCAACACCGGAGCCAGTTATCCCACCAGGACAGGATCCAGCTAACCCACCAACACAGGATCCAGCTGTCCCACCAAGACAGGAGCCGGATAGCCCACCAACACAGGATCCAGCTGTCCCACCAAGACAGGAACCGGATAGCCCACCAAGACGGGATCCAGTTAACCCACCAACACTGGATCCAGTTAACCCACCAACACTGGAGCCAGCTATCCCACCAAGACAGGATCCAGTTGGCCCACCAACACAGGATCCAGTTAACACAATAAGACAGGATCCAGATAGCCCACCAAGACAGGATCCAGTTAACCCACCAAGACTGGATCCAGCTATCCCACTAACACAGGATCCAGTTAACCCAATCAGACAGGATCCAGACAGCCCACTAAGACAGGATCCAGTTGGCCCACCAAGGCAGGATCCAGCTATCCCACCAACACAGGATCCAGTTAACCCGCAAAGACTGGATCCAGCTAGCCCACCAACACAGGATCCAGTTAACCCGCAGAGACTGGATCCAGCTAGCCCACCAACACAGGATCCAGTTAACCCACCAAGACTGGATCCAGCTATCCCACCAAGACAGGATCCAGTTAACCCACCAAGACAGGATCCAGTTAGCCCACCAACACAGGACCCAGTTAACCCACCGAGACTGGATCCAGTTAGCCCAGCAAGACAGGACCCAGTTAACCCACCGAGACTGGATCCAGTTAGCCCACCAACACACTCGCCCTCTCCCCCCTGCCCCTCCTCAGACAGTGATGACGACGACTATGAGCCAGCACCTAAGATGCCGCGGCGAGACAAGGGGGGACGGGCAAGGAACTACCTGAACGTCCATCAGTACCCGGCCCTAGAGAGTCGGATGGAGCAGATGAGAAGCTTCTACGTGGATCCTGTCAGTCTGCGGAGGGAGGGCGATGCCATCAGTCTCGTGACATGGAACAAGGTCTCCCTCCACATTCTGTGTGAGTCACCTCCATATGGGGAGAGGGTGTGGCTGCAATGATTTTCATTTGTCAGTAATTATACTTGACTCTTAATTAACAATGCCTTGCCGTGGAGTTGTTGTAATGGGAATCATGACTGTCAGATAGAACTTAGGGTGGGTGCTCACTGATGCCCATCTGCCTGTCCACCTCCAGTGTTCCTGGCCTATGTTAAAGACACCCTGGGCAAGACACCAACACTAGACTGTCTGAGGAGTGAAGAGATGATCCAACAGTTTGTCCAGTCTCTAGTGAAGAAAGGGATACTAGGCAGCACCATAGCCCAGTACGTGGACCACCTCCAATACGGCCTACGCTACCTCTACTGCAAAGATCACATTAAGAACTACAAGCAGGAGGAACTTTACATCACTCTGGCCAGGCTGCGGGAAAAGTTCCGCAAGCAAACTGCGCATTCGACAGCTCAGCAGAGCTGGCAAGCTCTGGAGGCAAAGAACAAGTGGATTGAATGGTGAGTAACTGTCAACGTTTCACTCCCTAACCCTGGCCCCCGGTAACTTAACCCCTTGTAACCCCAACCTCACCCCACTTGTTTGCACTTCCCCACACCCCACACCAAAGGGTTACACAAAAGAGCCCTTCACCCTTTGTCACCCCAATGTAACCCTTTGCAAGCCTTTGTAACCCTTTGTGAAATCTTTGTAACCCTTAGTAAACCCTTTGTGAAACTTTGATAACCCTTTGCTCTGCATCCAGGGAGCTGTGAAGCAGCAACAAAGAGCATTTAGCGATGCAACTGGGAGTAGGAGGAAGGCCATGGAGTCACAGCGATTCCTTCTCCTCCTGTTCTACACTGCCCTTCCCCCCGGCCGCTCGAAAGAGTTTCAGACCCTGCACTACCGGATCCATGACACCTTGCCCCAACCTGCTGTGGACCCCGCGCAGGCCAACTGCCTGCACATAACCGATGATGGTAGGCAGGCCTACATCCTGCTAGGCGACTATAAGACCCACAAGTCCTATGGAGATCATTTCCAGCCACTTCGGGAGGGGCAGCTGCTGCAGCACCTGGCGCTGCACCTAAACACTCACCGACCAGCTTTGGTCGGCCCGGCCAGCACTACGACCCTCTTCCTAGTCAGTACACCCCCACACATACATAGTACACCCCCCACGAACACTTGCATTTTAATTGCCCCTCTTCCTCAGAATGAGAGGGGAGCACCCTATACAGCTGGCAGCTGGACCTCCTACGTTGAGGGCACCCTGGAGCGCCACACGGGCAGAAGGATAGGGCCCACCATGATCCGATCCATCTTTGTCACCCACTGCGAAAGGGTAGGCCTCTCAGAGGCAGAAAAGGAAGCAATGGCAGCATCTATGCGCCACAGCAGGAGAGCGGTGAGCGCCCCATGGACCAGGCACCATGGAGAGCACAGCAGATGCATTCACTCGATTACCTACATACGTGAAGTGACATGTGTCCCACCCCCACCCCTCTTGCAAATGTAGCAGAAGGAGCACTATGACAGGAGGTCACAGGTGGACAGGGAGAGCAAGGGACAAGATTACACTGCCCGTCTGTTACAGAAGGCCCTTGCAACAGGGAATGGACCCAAGGAACCTGACGTGACCAGGGACCCCTCCCAGCCCGGGCCTTCCCATTTGAATCCGGTGCCCACCAACAATGACAGCGACGCAGACTCAGATGGGCCGAACCTGGGAGATTTGGTGGCCATTGTGCTGCCAGGGTCAACACCAGTGAATCCTGTGGTCGAGTTAGGGAAGGTCTTGCGGATAAACCAGACCGACATTAGCTACCTGCCCTTTCAGGATATCGGTGGTAGCAACTACCGCTGTACAGCAGGTCGGCTTGGGAAAGCGGTGCGAGACCGGATCGTGTTTCCGGTTGGGGTGAACTACAACCCCGACACCAAACTCTACACACTGCTATCTGATAACATTGACATCCACAATGCCATCTAACAGTCACCACACACACTTGCAGTACCACCCCCATCTTAAATGCATGTTCAGACGGCCATGTAAACTCTCATTTTATTGCTGATTGCTGATATTATTACAAATTCCTTCAATCACAATTTATGTAATTTAATTGAACAATATCCAATATCAGAAAGGGTTGGTTCTCTAATACCAGCTTCACAACAGGGTTGAAAACATTGCCGACGTTTCGACCAGATGCTCTGGTCTTCTTCAGGGCGAAGATATCGGTGGTAGCAACTACCGCTGTACAGCAGGTCGGCTTGGGAAAGCGGTGCGAGACCGGATCTTCGCCCTGAAGAAGACCAGAGCATCTGGTCGAAACGTCGGCAAGGTTTTCAACCCTGTTGTGAAGCTGGTATTAGAGAACCAACCCTTTCTGATGCCTGAGCCAGCTGAGAAGCCCTCACTTCAATATCCAATATCTATGCCCCAATAACTGGTTAAAGTATAAGACCAAGGTTAATTCACAGGACTACCACGCACGCAAGAGAAAACGCACGCACGGACGTAAACACGCACACAGACCGCACATACAAGCTGCTCTTCAGGCTACAATCTTGCATCACAGACTTAATTACAAAAATAATTGCAAAAAACTAGCAGTAACTGTCAAGGGAGAATAGAATTAGTTTAGAACAGGTATTACAAGTAAAGGAAAACGGACAGAATAGAAAAAATCCATTGCTAACCTGGTCTTGCTGCCCTAGCACATGTTGTGGCCCAGAGTCGATCCCTCAGGGCGGCCATTTGCAAACATGTGCTACTTAGTAAAATCATATTCATAGCATTGGACGGCCATTTTTTGGGAGGTACGTGGTCATCGAATGACCTCAGAATATAATTAGGGTGTAGAATTAATCAGTCTAGTGCATTAAATTTCATAATTAAACACGAATTTTAGAATGCATTCTAACAATATTAATTATAATTATTATTTTAGAGTGTAGGGAGAATAAAATAAATGCATATACACGACCCCATGTGCACACAATTTACACTGAGATGGGCCATGAAGAGAATCACCTTAATCCTCCCCTAGGGAGTGATAAGGTGGCGGGTGTGCGCTCACCACGCAAGATGAGGAGTGCCATCATGGGAGAACGGGTCCAAGCATCATCTTTTCACTCCCTCGGCGAGGATTAAGGCGATTCCTTTCGAGACCCATCTCAGTGTAATCAGCTGCGGGTAGGAATGGCCCTGCCAAATCAGTGCCCCTCACTCCTCATGTACCCATCATGCGCGGATGGATCCATCTGTGAATGATGGATGCATGCCCAACATGATTGCACATGGGTGGATGCGATGGAATGCATCCACAATGAGTTTGGTCCATGCCCATGTGCATGCTCCATGCATTGAAGTCAATGCATGAGAATGCACATGAGCATGCCATGCAAGGAAGAATTATGTACATGGGCATGTCTGATTGCATGCATACCCTTCCCCTAAGCCCATGTCATGACACTGCGCTTGACCCCATGCGTCATCATGCATCTTGGATGCGATGGATCCCATGACCTTGGGGTGACAAATGTATATTAAGGCAATGCATGTATATACACTGCTTATAGGCTGTAAGCAGGTGCCGGGGGAAACCCCCCTCACAAACCTCCAGTCATCACTTCTGATGCATCCCACATGCACAGATGGATCCCTCTGGGCATGTGGGATGCATTGATGGATCCATCCATGCATGATGGATGGATGTATCATGAAATGGTACATTGTCAGATGTGCCATGATGCCTTCCCGATGCTGTCCACCTTCTTCTCATTAGCTGCATACAGTCTTCAAGCAGGTGACAAAGACAATGCCCCAAACAAACTTGCGGCAGTTGTTCCCACATAGACAGCACTGCCATGCTGTATGTTCAAATGCCACTGTTGGACCCCATGAATAGCTCATGTGGACAGCCATCTAATTGCATTCCTAGCTAGCTAATTGGCACCCCATCTAGAGCTTCTCATTAGCATTCTATCACACATGAACATTAGACACTGTCTGCCTTCCTGCATGCAGTCTGTAAGCAGGTGACAGAGACAATGCCCCATGCAAACCAACTGGCGGCGGTTGTTCTGAAGTGGGCCGGGCGCAAATGTGTGAAAGAATATATAAAATTTTAGAAAGTCCTCCAGCAGCAGTACATATCAGCTCTTGCACAACTAGCCCAACTATAACTCCACCCACCCCCACGCCCTTTCGCCATGCATCTTGACACGTCCAGCCATTGGACCATGCAATGCAAGTGGAAATAGGGATGGCTGCATGTAGGTCCCCAGGGCAAGTCCCCTCACCAAGACCCGGCCATCACTCCTGATGCATCCATCATGCACAGATGAATCCCTCTGGGCATGATGGATACACGTGTCATGACATTGCACATGACCCCATGTGTCATCACGCATCTTCGATGCGATGGATCCCATGCATGACCTTGGGAATACATGTACATTGCAATGTACCAGCCTGTCCTGCTAGCCCCTCCCAGTATACAATGTCCTGCTTACCCCTCCACTTGGAGATGCATTAGTAATTTGGCCGGGGATTGCGGCAGGTTGGATTTTTTGAAATATGCGCTGGAGCACGCAATGTCAAGTGTACCATGCAAATTTGGCCTATTCAGATCCGCCTTTGCTTGTACACTTTTGAAGGCCAAAAATGCACCCTTATGTATGGGAAGATGGACTGCTCCAGGTTCTGCTTGTAGCAGCCCCTATCTTCATGTGCGTAAGGGTGCATTTTTGGCCTTCAAAAGTGTACAGGCAAAGTCGGATCTGAATAGGCAAAATTTGTATGGTACACTTGACATTGCGTGCTCCAGCGCATATTTCAAAAACTCCAACCTGCCGCCATCCCCGGCCGAATTATAGAGGTCCCTAACCTTAGCCCCGCCCACAAGCCTCAACTGCAGATTTGCAGCCCATTTACGCCCAATGACGCATGGGTCATGTGCAACGTCATGACACATGCATCCCACATGCCCAGAGGGATCCATTTGTGCATGATGGGTGCATGAGGAGTGAGGGGGTGGTGAGTTTTAGGGGATTGTCACCCATCTGTATCTACATCTATATACCCAATATGTCCCTACGTGCATGGCATGATCCATGTGCATGATGCATGAGGACACATGGGCTCATGTGCAATGTCATGACACATGCATCCCACATGCCCAGAGGGATCACTCCATGCATGATGGATGCACGAGGAGTGAGGGGGTGGTGAGTTTTAGGGGATCGTCACCCATCTGTATCTACATCTATATACCCCCAATATGTCCCTACGTGCATGGCATGATCCATGTGCATGATGCATGAGGACACATGGGCTCATGTGCAATGTCATGACACATGCATCCCACATGCCCAGAGGGATCACTCCATGCATGATGGATGCACGAGGAGTGAGGGGGTGGTGAGTTTTAGGGGATCGTCACCCATCTGTATCTACATCTATATACCCCCAATATGTCCCTACGTGCATGGCATGATCCATGTGCATGATGCATGAGGACACATGGGCTCATGTGCAATGTCATGACACATGCATCCCACATGCCCAGAGGGATCACTCCATGCATGATGGATGCATGTCTTGGATGCATGCATCTTGCGCGGTGAACGCACACCCGCCACCTTATCACTCCCTTGGGGAGGATTAAGGTGAGCCTCTTCAGGGCCCATCTCAGTGTCAATTGTGTACGGCTACGGTCTTCGGTGAACATCTTGCATCCTGCATGAGGAGAACAGAGACCGCTGAGACATGCACACACACTCACAGGTGCACACACACACGCACACACACACACACACACACACACACACACACACACACACACACACACACACACACAAATGCATCAGACAAGCACAAGCACAATCGCCAAGCTCAAATATGGCATCAATTGCAGGGAACTGCAGACTATGGCATGAGTATGCCATAGTTTCGACCTGTTTGGGTCTCATCAGTGCAGTGTACCCTGAACACACACACACACACACACACACACACACACACACACACACACACACACACACACACACACACACACACACATCCATTGAAGGGACGTGTGTGTGCGTGTGTGTGTGTGTGTGTGTGTGTGTGTGTGTGTGTGTGTGTGTGTGTGTGTGTGTGTGTGTGTGTGTGTCTGTGTCACACGAGTGGATTAGTCGGTTCCAACATATGCACATAATATTGCCACCAACACCGCCCCCACAATCCATTTACACACAGATTACACACCTTCGAGTGATTACCACCCTACCTATATGTTGACACTTTCCCTAACCTTATATGGTGCCTGTGGATAGGGCACACACTTGCAGGCACAGACATCAAAGGCTAGCATGGCATGCAGGGGCCATCTTGTGGGAGGGGCAAGGGCCCAGCTATAAAAGGGGCTGCAAGTGGAGGTGCTACATCCATGTCTAAGACCCAGGACAAAGGCAACCATGTCCAACGCCCAGTCTCCAGAGGAAATGATGCAGCTGGTGTTGAGGGCTGCTTTTGCTTTAGCCACCAGGGCACAGGGAGGTCCTCCTGGCAGACAGCAGAGCAAGGATGCAGAAGAAAGCTCAGCAGAACACTCCAAAGGTAAATGGTAATCCAACCATGCCTCACAAAGTTCTTGACAGCTTGCTGACTGGGTTAACTGGATCCAGTGTTGGTGGCATGACAACTGCACTACCAATCATTCACATGCCGGCGGTACTCACTACAAAACTGCTATCCATCTAATAGGTGTTGCCTCTACTGCCATCCCAACACCGGAGCCAGTTATCCCACCAGGACAGGATCCAGCTAACCCACCAACACAGGATCCAGCTGTCCCACCAAGACAGGAGCCGGATAGCCCACCAACACAGGATCCAGCTGTCCCACCAAGACAGGAACCGGATAGCCCACCAAGACGGGATCCAGTTAACCCACCAACACTGGATCCAGTTAACCCACCAACACTGGAGCCAGCTATCCCACCAAGACAGGATCCAGTTGGCCCACCAACACAGGATCCAGTTAACACAATAAGACAGGATCCAGATAGCCCACCAAGACAGGATCCAGTTAACCCACCAAGACTGGATCCAGCTATCCCACTAACACAGGATCCAGTTAACCCAATCAGACAGGATCCAGACAGCCCACTAAGACAGGATCCAGTTGGCCCACCAAGGCAGGATCCAGCTATCCCACCAACACAGGATCCAGTTAACCCGCAAAGACTGGATCCAGCTAGCCCACCAACACAGGATCCAGTTAACCCGCAGAGACTGGATCCAGCTAGCCCACCAACACAGGATCCAGTTAACCCACCAAGACTGGATCCAGCTATCCCACCAAGACAGGATCCAGTTAACCCACCAAGACAGGATCCAGTTAGCCCACCAACACAGGACCCAGTTAACCCACCGAGACTGGATCCAGTTAGCCCAGCAAGACAGGACCCAGTTAACCCACCGAGACTGGATCCAGTTAGCCCACCAACACACTCACCCTCTCCCCCCTGCCCCTCCTCAGACAGTGATGACGACGACTATGAGCCAGCACCTAAGATGCCGCGGCGAGACAAGGGGGGACGGGCAAGGAACTACCTGAACGTCCATCAGTACCCGGCCCTAGAGAGTCGGATGGAGCAGATGAGAAGCTTCTACGTGGATCCTGTCAGTCTGCGGAGGGAGGGCGATGCCATCAGTCTCGTGACATGGAACAAGGTCTCCCTCCACATTCTGTGTGAGTCACCTCCATATGGGGAGAGGGTGTGGCTGCAATGATTTTCATTTGTCAGTAATTATACTTGACTCTTAATTAACAATGCCTTGCCGTGGAGTTGTTGTAATGGGAATCATGACTGTCAGATAGAACTTAGGGTGGGTGCTCACTGATGCCCATCTGCCTGTCCACCTCCAGTGTTCCTGGCCTATGTTAAAGACACCCTGGGCAAGACACCAACACTAGACTGTCTGAGGAGTGAAGAGATGATCCAACAGTTTGTCCAGTCTCTAGTGAAGAAAGGGATACTAGGCAGCACCATAGCCCAGTACGTGGACCACCTCCAATACGGCCTACGCTACCTCTACTGCAAAGATCACATTAAGAACTACAAGCAGGAGGAACTTTACATCACTCTGGCCAGGCTGCGGGAAAAGTTCCGCAAGCAAACTGCGCATTCGACAGCTCAGCAGAGCTGGCAAGCTCTGGAGGCAAAGAACAAGTGGATTGAATGGTGAGTAACTGTCAACGTTTCACTCCCTAACCCTAACCCTAAGTGTCTAACCCTAACCCTAAGAGACTTTACCTTAACCCTAAAGGACACTTTCTTCACAACAATCACAAACTGTAACAAGCCCTAACCCTAACCCTAACCCTAACCCTAACCCTAAGGGACTCTTATTCTAACCCTAAAGGACATCCAACTCACATGAGGGACTTGAATGGAAGCATTCAAATTATTCTAAGTGTCTAACCCTAACCCTAACCCTAACCCTAAGGGACTTTACCTTAACCCTAAAGGACACTTTCTTCACAACAATCACAAACTGTAACAAGCCCTAACCCTAACCCTAAGGGACTCTTATTCTAACCCTAAAGGACATCCAACTCACATGAGGGACTTGAATGGAAGCATTCAAATTATTCTAAGTGTCTAACCCTAACCCTAACCCTAACCCTAAGGGACTTTACCTTAACCCTAAAGGACACTTTCTTCACAACAATCACAAACTGGGAGGGTGACTAGCTGTTTGCTGAACGTTTTGCCCCACCTTTACCCGAAAGTGACCCTACCTTTACCCGAAAGTTACCCCACCTTTGCCCCAAAGTTACCCCACCTTTGCCCCAAAGTTACCCCACCTTACCCCGAAGTTACCCCACTTTTACCCCGAAGTTACCCTTCCCAAGCACTGTTACCCAGTAAAGTGCAGAAGTGACGTTGGTGAATTATTCATCACAAACTTCAATAAAGTGTAATACAGTACAGTTAAACAATGAAGAGCATATAATAAATGGCATATAATAAATGTGAGTTGTTACAGTTACAACAGTGGCACTTTACTAAGGTGGATGTCTGTTTTGGCAGTTCTGAGGCTGTAAGTGTTGTTGCTCTGCATGTATACCATGTCGATGGGAGTTACAATGTCCCTTAGCCGAACTCTCTCTTTGCTGCCCACTCCAATTCTGAACCGAAATGTATTCCGGGACACTTCTTGAAATGTACTGATGAGTGCCAGCTCCCGGTCCACTTTGATGACCCTGCCAAAGGTTACGTGGGGGGCGGTGACGGTAGAGTCGGCATGAACAACAGCAACTACTTCTCCTGCCTCAGGGGGATCCTCCGCCTCATCTGGATCCGCAGGCTGTGTTGTTGCAATGGGTCCTGGTGCACTCTCGAGGGAGGGGAGGGGAGGGGAGGAGGGTGGCAGCACTGCTCCTTTGTTAGCTTTGTCATCCTCCCCTCCACTGCCATCCCCTGTGGGACACTGAGCAGCAGCTCCAAGGGGCGTGCCACTGAGTGCCTCTTTTAGCATGTCCTCGGCATACTGGTGCCCTCTTTGGGTTCTATCCAGCCTTGTACGCCTGTCATAGTCCTGCAGGGCCTGCGGTATAGAAACAACATAGATAGATGAGTAGACCATGGGGTCGTGTTCAGACTGGTCAAGCATGACACAAGCACAGCTTGCATGCCTTCTTACCGTCTCTCGTGTGTGCCGCATGCTGGATGCTATTGACTTCTTCAATTCTTCCGTCAGTGGCTGGTTTTCATTGTATGTTATAAATGAGGAGCGCAGCGTTGAAGGTACAACCTCTTTGCCCGTGTACTTTGTGAAAATTCCTTTCACATACTGTGTCCACTTTGGCCCCCCATATGGCCCTCCTCTGCTGTTCTGTGGGAATGGAACATTTGATAATGCACTGGTACCGCCCATACATGTATACACATATACATACGTAGTCCCCATGCATGCATGCATGCACCCCGTTTTTGTGCTGCCTATACTGCCGCGTGAGTGTGTGCTGGCCATGGGCACTTACTACAAACAGATAGTTGTGGCTTTGTTCTCCGCACAGTATGTGACGATATAGCTGCACGTGCCCTGCCAGGTGCCGAAGCAATGGGCTGTCCCCACTCAGCACTACATGGTCGCAGCCATAGTGCTTCGAAGTTTTGTGGTCACTTAGGGCCATGAAACCTGCATCGCCCTTTTCAGTGATGTGGAGGCAGTTCTGAGCATTGGGTCTCCTGCTGGCATGTAGAGGCGGCAATTCATTGCGGTGGACCTCGTATTGCAACGTGCAATACTCCTTCGAGCGGCCAGGAGTGATTGCTGTGTACATGAGCAAGGCCAGGAGGGACTGGCTCAACTGGGCTTTCTTTTTTCGAGTCTTCTCGTGGATAAATTCCTCCTGGCATTGTTGTACAACAGCAAGTACCTCAGGCCTGTAGTGGAGGGGTTGGATGCAATATGTTAGTGTGTGGTATGCCAGTTTAGTGGACCTAGCCTGATCGTCACTTGTTTTCAATTGGCCTTCGGGATGGATGGTCTAGGGACGTGTGTGGGGGGTTCAATCTACTGGGGGAGAAGGACATGGCCTCCAAAGATTCTATATAGCTTCCCAGTTAAGAGTACAGAAAATTGGCAGAAATGCAATTCTTTTTACCTATCAGATTGCACCCCAGAATCATTCTCAGATGGCCTAGTATTTCATTCTCCTTGACCCCCCCCCCCCCCCCCCCTCCACACACACCCAGGAAAGCGTACTATTGGATGCTAAATTGGCATGCTATAGAAACCTGGTGTGACTACTTGTTTAGTCAGAGCAGCATGGCAGTGGGGCTACATGAGACTGCACTGTATCCCATACCTAGTCCTATCTGGTCTGGTCTGAGTATACCTAGGGGCCATACATGGCTTCTAGCACAGCAGGTGTGTACGTACCAGTGAATCCACTGTTGCTTGCCATCCATCACTTGCCATGACCTGTCACTTTGACTCTTGGTTTCTTGCCGACGGTACTGCCTGCTTCTATCAGTCAGAAAAGTGCTTATTGGTAGATCACGAGTGGGACGACCTTCCCTGACTCCTATGTAGTTCACAACATAGCGGGAGTTGTGTACATAGGTAAGCATGGTGCCTGCCGATAGAATCCCATTGCCCTGCAGGGATAAGTTCCATTGGTCACACCACTGCCAAGCATTTCACTACTAAATACACACCAGCAATTGCACCATGAATGTGTGGTGCACATAACTGGATTAATGTTGAACAAATCTTGCAGGTTGCATGGGTCTTTGTGGCTTGCAAGAAGTGCATGTTGATGAAGAGAAGCATATGACTGTATATTATAATAACGTATATAAATGTGTGTGTGTGTGTGTGTGTGTGTGTGTGTGTGTGTGTGTGTGTGTGTGTGTGTGTGTGTGTGTGTGTGTGTGTGTTGTATGTACGTACTTGGACAAAATTGAGGAATGCCTCTACTTTCTCAACTTCCAGGAAGCTATCCAGGGTTGGTGTGCCGCCCCCTTGAACCACAGATTGCCAAAACACTTGGAAGAAAGGGAAAGGTGAGCAAACGTAACAATATGAAGGGCTAACTCATTCACTCACTCACTGACTCACCCACCCACCCACTCACTCGCTCAATCATCCACCCACCTACTGATTCACCCACTCACTCACTCACTCACCCACTCACTCACTCACTCACTTGCTCACTCACCCGCTCACTTACTCATTCACACACTCATTCACTCACTCACTGACTCACTCACCCACCCACCCACCCACTCACTCATCCATCCACTCACTCACCCGCTCACTCGCTCAATCATCCATCCACTCACTCACCCACCCACCCACTCACTCACTCACCCACCCACCCACTCACTCATCCATCCACTCACTCACCCACCCACTCACTCACCCACCCACCCACTCACTCATCCACCCACTCACTCATCCATCCACTCACTCACCCACCCACCCACTCACTCATCCATCCACTCACTCACCCGCTCACTCGCTCAATCATCCATCCACCCACCCACTCACTCACCCACCCACCCACCCATCCACTCACTCACCCACCCACCCACTCACTCATCCATCCACTCACTCACCCGCTCACTCGCTCAATCATCCATCCACCCACCCACCCACCCACTCACTCACCCACCCACCCACTCACTCATCCATCCACTCACTCACCCACCCTCCCACTCACTCATCCATCCACTCACTCACCCGCTCACTCGCTCAATCATCCATCCACCCACCCACTCACTCACCCACCCACCCACCCACTCACTCATCCATCCACTCACTCACCCACCCTCCCACTCACTCATCCATCCACTCACTCACCCGCTCACTCGCTCAATCATCCATCCACCCACCCACTCACTCACCCACCCACCCACTCACTCATCCATCCACTCACTCACCCGCTCACTCGCTCAATCATCCATCCACCCACCCACTCACTCATCCATCCACTCACTCACCCACCCTCCCACTCACTCATCCATCCACTCACTCACCCACCCTCCCACTCACTCATCCATCCACTCACTCACCCGCTCACTCGCTCAATCATCCATCCACCCACCCACTCACTCACTCACTGACTCACTCTGAATGTGTATCTTGGCCTTTCGCCATGTTGTTGCCTTCAGTGCTACACCCCTCCTTCGAAGATTCTGCTCCTGGGTATAAAATGATTCCATGTCATGTAGCTCTTGTTTTGCTTCTGGATAGCTGTCGAGGTCAATTTGCCGGCATTTCATGGTTGCCGTGGCCTGTGACTCCTCTTCCTCACTGCTTGTTTCCTTGTCCCAGGTGTGATCAGATGACTCTGGTGAATGGTTTTCCAGCATGTGTACAGTGGCCATCTTCACTGCTTTAGCCTTTTGGGCTCGCTTCTGTGTTGTTGTTGTGTCCTGTGGTGCCCCTGTTGCACTGCTTGCTGCCTGTAGCATTGTTAGACATGTAATTGGACGTTATAGGTATACATAGTGCACTTATAAAATGCATGGTGCCCACTTTGCCAGTCACTTAGACAAGGGGTACCCATCCCTCCCACTGCCAGTACAAGCTACTCACTTTTTTGCCCAATTGCTTGCACCTGCCTCCCAGCTTCTTCCTCCTTCTCAGTCTATCGTCTCCTCTCCTCCATCGCATCCTCCTCAACAGAGTACCGCGCTGCTTTGGTCTGGTCTTCCCCATGCTTAGCTGCACTTCACACCCTCTTTCAGGGTGCTGGTATTTATACTGGGACAACCTCGAAGACATTATTGCCATACATGGTCGAGAAAGACCCTAGGTCACTCCCTCTCTGTGTATTAGCAGTCAATGTATTAATTGTAACATTTCTCTTTCATGGCCATGTATGGCAGTGTTCCAAAAATAAGCATTACAAGGTACAAAGCAATGGCACATGTGCAAAGGGAATAGAATTAATACATTTGGCTGCTAATACACTGTGGATGCCATTGTTTGTACCTTGTATGATTATATGTGTATGTGTCACATACATTTAGTATATGTAGGTGTGTGTGTGTTTCTATGTAATGCATGTGATTTCAATTGTATGGGTATGTTATATTCTATGTACTTTGTATGTGTAGGTTTGTGTGTGTTTCTATTTATTTTAATTCATATGGGTATGTTGCACTGATGAGGGCAGAAGAAGCCCGAAACAGTGGAGCAAGTCCATGCCTGGGTTCCAGTGCCCTAGCTGGACTTCTCCAACTGTCTGCAACTCCCTTGCATGGTTTGATTGATGTGCATCAGACATTCCATGCAACAAATTATGTATGCAAGCATGCACACTCGCCCACACCCACCCACCCACACACATGCACTACATCACACACACACACACACACACACAATTACATCGGCCTATCCTCACATCTCACATGCAACTATCATCATCATCATCATCATCACCATCATCATCATCATCATCATCATCATCATCATCATCATCATCATCATCATCATCATCATCATCATCATCATCATCATCAACAACAACATCCAGTGCCATATGCATACGCATTACACAGGATGGGTTGATTGTAGTCCACGGCTCGGAAAATGAATCCACTCAATCTGTGCCAAGGGATAGATAGTGAGATGACTTTAACTGTTCTCCTGTGGCAGTACGTCCGTTCTTGCGATACTATCCTAACAATATGCTCCACCCACCCCCATGTCGGCACATTGCCCATCTTGAAATGTCCAGCCAATGGATCATGCCTGGTGTGTATACACATACACACCACTATAGGTGTGTGTGTGTGTTTCTATGTAATGCATGTGATTTCAATCATATGGGTACTCCTCATGCATCCCTCATGCGCAGATGCATCCGTCTGTGCATGACGGATTCATCTGCCATAACATGGTACATGACGCAATGTGTCATCATGCATCCCCAATGCGATGCATCCATGACAGTGCGCATGATGAATGCACACATGCATTCAGAGGACAGCCGCCTCCCTCTCCGCCAGGATCCATCATGCACGGATGGATCCATCCCACGCATGATGGAGTCACGCCCAACACGATTGCACATGGGCGGATGCGATTTGATGCATCCACGATGAGTTTGGTACATGCCCACACGCGTGCTCCATGCATTAAGGTCAATGCATGAGAATGCACATGAGCATGCCATGCAAGGAAAGGAAAGGCAATACGTGTACATGGGCATGACTGATTGCATGCATCCCCTTTTCCCCTAAGCCCCCCACCTGCCCCCATGCATATACAATACAGACATATACAATATTCCATAATTATATTTAAATGTAAAAGTAAACAGTATTGTTACATTATTACATTGTTACAAAAAAATAAATTAAAATAAATTACATATCGAATTATTTCAGTTAATGTTAAAAAGCTGTAAAAATAGTTCACTCCAAACATGGCTGAACTGGAACCTAAAGGAAGATGCTGGCAAGATGAGACAAGATGAAGCAAGACGAGACAATATGAGGCAAGATGAGACAAGCAATGCACACGAACCAGTCAGACCAATGGTATAAAATGATGTGTTGTGCGTGTGTGTGCGTGCGTGCATGGATGTGTGTGTGTGTGTGTGTGTGTGTGTGTGTGTGTGTGTGTGTGTGTGTGTGTGTGTGTGTGTGTGTGTGTGTGTGTGTGTGTGTGTGGTGTGCGTGTGGTATAATCGTGTGACTAGATAGTCCTTGTTTAAAAGCATTGGCACTTGGCATGGCTAATCCAGCCATGGTCACCATGCAGGCTTCAGAGTACTGCAGCAGAGGAAGGCAGAACACACACACACACACACAACCACACAAATGCATCAGACAAGCACAAGCACAATCGTCATGCACAAATATGGCATCAATTGCAGGGAACTGCAGACTATGGCATGAGTATGCCATAGTTTCGACCTGTTTTGGTCTCATCAGTGCAGCATACCCTGAAATTCCTACACACACACACACACACACACACACTCAAGTTTGTATTGGGCTTCTGCTGGCTCAACTGCTTGCCGTCTTCAAGCAGGTGAGCCATCAAATGCCCAATACAAACTGCCTTGGTACAGAGGGAGGAAATGTCCAATGACTACAGCAAACCACGTACAACTCTCAAGTTTGTATTGGGCTTCTGCTGGCTCAACTGCTTGCCGTCTTCAAGCAGGTGAGCCATCAAATGCCCAATACAAACTGCCTTGGTACAGAGGGAGGAAATGTCCAATGACTACAGCAAACCACGTACAACTCTCAAGTTTGTATTGGGCTTCTGCTGGCTCAACTGCTTGCCGTCTTCAAGCAGGTGAGCCATCAAATGCCCAATACAAACTGCCTTGGTACAGAGGGAGGAAATGTCCAATGACTACAGCAAACCACGTACAACTCTCAAGTTTGTATTGGGCTTCTGCTGGCTCAACTGCTTGCCGTCTTCAAGCAGGTGAGCCATCAAATGCCCAATACAAACTGCCTTGGTACAGAGGGAGGAAATGTCCAATGACTACAGCAAACCACGTACAACTCTCAAGTTTGTATTGGGCTTCTGCTGGCTCAACTGCTTGCCGTCTTCAAGCAGGTGAGCCATCAAATGCCCAATACAAACTGCCTTGGTACAGAGGGAGGAAATGTCCAATGACTACAGCAAACCAGCGGGCGGTTATCGCGAACACACAGACAGACAATTTCGGCTTTATATATTAGATTAGATAATAATCAATATAAGACGAGACTCTGAAGACATAAACATTATTGCTACCAAGCAATCAGTTCAGCAAACATAAACAGGTCATGCAACTAATGGTGATGAGTAGAAAAAGGGTTCAAGACCATTATAACGAAATCATAACAGTAAGAATCTTAATACCAAAATAATAACGAAAGAAAGCATAGTGATAGAGTAGTTGCTTACCTGATACTTGAGAAGGAGCCTCCCTCGAACGCGGCTCAAGCCCATCTCAAATCAAAAATCCAAAAGCGCCTCAAACGTCCGCCATTTTGTTCATCTTGCAGGGGTATGAATATGATTATCCAACATAGCCCTTCACTAGGGGAAGCTTTTAAGGCCTGCAGCAGATGCTCTGCGCGCACTGAAGGGCTGCAAACTGGCAGGCGCACTCCATGCTAAGTGTGAACACCAATGATATAAAAATGCACTTCCTTTGTTGACCCTTGTGGATTGTTGAAAAGGATTTTATGTAATTTTGGACCTCATCAACCTGCGAATTGGACGTGCACTCCCCCCGAATGCAGCATGCTGTAGCCCTGATGTGCTACTACATCATGGCACCACTGCATTGCGTGCAGGTGCGACCATGCCATAGTAAAAGACCTGAAAATATGCATTTGGGGCCTGTGGGCGGGGCACAGCAGTTTGGTCAGGAAGGGCCGCATCTTGCTGGTTTTTGCAATCTTGGCTGGAGCATGCCCTGGCAAGTGTACCATGCAAGAATTGCCTATTTAAATCCCACTTTCCTTGTACAATGTTGAAGGCCAAAAACAGCAGCTTAAGTATTGGGGGATAGGAGCTGCTGCAAGCAGAACCTGGCATGTATGGGCATTTATATTATTCCTCCGACAGCCAAAGTCACGTGCCAAGCCCTACTGGCTGCATTACGTCATACTAGCTGAATGCCCGCCGTATATATGGGCAGGTTCCCAGCCTATTGCAAGCCAGCGAGTCGGCCCTCTGCCAGTTTGAACTACCTGTACAGGTAGCAACTGAGGCTGGCTGCTATAACGACGGTAGAGCTTAATTCGAACGTTTGCCGACAACGAATAAGATCTCCCGTCACCGAAAATCGTAGAGACGGATAATTAAAAAATGGGGTCTCGACCCGCGGTAAAAAAGGAAGCGATCTCTTCGGCTGCAGGGCAGCTAGGTAAGCGGCACCCCTCTAAGCTCAGGTACTCCCACTCTCTTAACTGGCATGGCTCGTATCAAGTCCACCAATGACCGGTAGCGGTAAGGCCGGTCGATAATTTCGAAAATGGCGCTTCGGCCGCGGAGAATTGACTCATCAACCTGCGAATTGGACGTGCACTCCCCACGAATGCAGCATGCTGTAGCCCTGATGTGCTACTACATCATGGCACCACTGCATTGCGTGCAGGTGCGACCATGCCATAGTAAAAGACCTGAAAATATGCATTTGGGGCCTGTGGGCGGGGCACAGCAGTTTGGTCAGGAAGGGCCGCATCTTGCTGGTTTTTGCAATCTTGGCTGGAGCATGCCCTGGCAAGTGTACCATGCAAGAATTGCCTATTTAAATCCCACTTTCCTTGTACAATGTTGAAGGCCAAAAACAGCAGCTTAAGTATTGGGGGATAGGAGCTGCTGCAAGCAGAACCTGGCATGTATGGGCATTTATATTATTCCTCCGACAGCCAAAGTCACGTGCCAAGCCCTACTGGCTGCATTACGTCATACTAGCTGAATGCCCGCCGTATATATGGGCAGGTTCCCAGCCTATTGCAAGCCAGCGAGTCGGCCCCTTGCCAGTTTGAACTACCTGTACAGGTAGCAACTGAGGCTGGCTGCTATAACGACGGTAGAGCTTAATTCGAACGTTTGCCGACAACGAATAAGATCTCCCGTCACCGAAAATCGTAGAGACGGATAATTAAAAATGGGGTCTCGGCCCGCGGTAAAAAAAAAAAAAAGGAAGCGATCTCTTCGGCTGCAGGGCAGCTATAGGTAAGCGGCACCCCTCTAAGCTCAGGTACTCCCACTCTCTTAACTGGCATGGCTCGTATCAAGTCCACCAATGACCGGTAGCGGTAAGGCCGGTCGATAATTTCGAAAATGGCGCTTCGGCCCGCGGAGAATTGACGAAGGACATCTCACTTTTCGGCCGCAAGGCAGCTAGGCGAACGGCACCCTTCTAACAACCTGCCCCCGAGTCTTTCAACTGGCACGGAGCGTCTCGAGCCTATTCCCTGCAAACAAACATAAAAATCCGAGATTCGGTGCATTATATAATTATAGTAAGATGGTGCATTACGTCATATTCAAAGGAAAATGGCCGCCAAAGCCACGAGCAAGGTACGTTTGCTTTGCATGCGCAGGGTTTGCCTTGCTTGCGCAGGGTTTGGGGTTTCCAAAATTTTTTGACCCCTCTCAAAATGATCCTAAGCTCGCGTCTGATGCTTATCAGCAATAAAAATTTTGGGCCACTCGCTGGTGGAATTTTGGGCCGCAACGGCCCATTTTGTCCGCTTTGGACTAGGGATCCCCATCTTTTGGGAATTGCTTCGTCAAGGTAAGTTGATGTTCCCTGTAAAAAAAATTGCAATTCCGCGCAGTATTTTTCTTGTGGGGCAAAATTTTCTCAAAAATGGGCCACCATTCCAAAAGTGTTCAGAAGTGCTATTTGAATACACTTTTACACTTTTCAGACAGATTTAAAATTTTGGGGTTAAATTTTGTCCAAAAGTGGCCCATTTTTTTCTTTTACCAAACGCATCCAGACTGGTTCCTTGATGCTTTGCAAGTGTTTTGACAAGTCCTGGGTTATTATTAAAGAATTTTGTCTCTTTTTGGGCCACTGTGGCCCATTTTTTATTTTTGCTTCAGGATTGTCCCAATATCACATCTGATGCATTTTTACCGTTTTGGGTAGAAATCAGGGTTTTTAAAAAATGGGCCATTTTTTGGGCCAAAGTGGCCCAAAAGGGTGGCCCTTTTTTGGAAACCCTGCAATTTAACCCCAAATGGTAAATCTGCATCAGACATGTTGTTGGGAGACCCTTGGGGTAAAAAAGGAAAATGGGCCACTTTGGCCCAAAAGGGTGGCCCTTTTTTGGAAACCCTGCAATTTAACCCCAAATGGTAAATCTGCATCAGACATGATGTTGGGAGACCCTTGGGGTAAAAAAGGAAAATGGGCCACTTTGGCCCAAAAGGGTGGCCCATTTTTGGAAACCCTGCAATTTAACCCCGAATGGTAAATCTGCATCAGACATGATGTTGGGAGGCCCTTGGGGTAAAAAAGGAAAATGGGCCACTTTGGCCCATAAGGGTGGCTCATTTTTGGAAACCCTGCAATTTAACCCCGAATGGTAAATCTGCATCAGACATGTTGTTGGGAGACCCTTGGGGTAAAAAAGGAAAATGGGCCACTTTGGCCCAAAAGGGTGGCCCATTTTTGGAAACCCTGCAATTTAACCCCAAATGGTAATTCTGCATCAGACATGATGTTGGGAGGCCCTTGGGGTAAAAAAGGAAAATGGGCCACTTTGGCCCAAAAGGGTGGCCCATTTTTGGAAACCCTGCAATTTAACCCCAAATGGTAAATCTGCATCAGACATGTTGTTGGGAGACCCTTGGGGTAAAAAAGGAAAATGGGCCACTTTGGCCCAAAAGGGTGGCCCATTTTTGGAAACCCTGCAATTTAACCCCAAATGGTAGATCTGCATCAGACATGATGTTGGGAGGCCCTTGGGGTAAAAAAAGAAAATGGGCCACTTTGGCCCATTGCTTTTAGGCCAAACTGGCCCATTTTCCTTTTTTACCCCAGGGGATTCCTAACAACATGTCTGATGCAGATTTACCATTTTGGATAAAATTGCAGGGTTTCCAAAAATGGGCCGCCTTTTGGGCCACTCCCAAAGTGGCCCATTCTTTCCTTTTTGAACTAGGGATTTTTTCACTCACAGAAATAGTAACTAGGAAGGTAGTAGGTATCCATTCCACAAAAATATTTTTTCTACTGCTTTCAGGAAAAAATGGGCCACTGGGCCACTTTGGCCTATTTTGGGCCCAATTTTTTTTTTCAATCCTGGGAAATGAACTGTACATGTTTGACATAGAATTCTAAAATTTGCTAGAAAAGTTCGCTTATGGACTACTGAAACACTAAAAAAATGAAGATTCTTGGAAATACATGCAATTACAGGAGTGTATATATTGATGCTGTGTTTACAACAGATATTGTGATAGACTACTCTATAGCATTTTGGTTTGGGTCATCATTGTTCCATCCTAACCCTAACCCTAATATGTGCATTATGTGCTTAGGCATGCGACACACAGTTGCGGCCAAGGTTCCTTACTTGGATACCACCTGGAACAATGGGAAAAAGAGCAAATGTACATGTCAAGTTCACTAAAGAGGACTCACTTCTACAAGTAATGGTAAGGCATGGACAAAACCACATTCAGCAAAATCCCCAAGAGTCCCACGGTGAACTGCACAAAGGTGCGTGGCCGCTCACTGCAAAACAAAACCCAAAGCAACAAAGCAGTCCTAGCTACCGAAAAAGGGATAGGGGCGAATTTGGCAGCCCGTTAAGAGCAAAAGTATCAAACGCACCATAACCAAAATGTGGCCCAGAGCCCACGGACCTCAGAGGCCCAGAATATCCGCAGTGGTGACCCATTTTGCCAGGAAGAGTGGCCCAAAAGTGGAATGAAAGGTGGCCCAACAAATAGAAAGTGGCACATTTTGGTGGCCCAGAATCTCAAAAGTGGCACATTTTGAAATGGGCCAAAGTGACCCAAAATTGTCTAGGGTGGCCCGGAAATCCGCCCAGTGGCCCAAAATTGCAGCGGAGTGGCCCATTTCGACAAAACGGTGGCCCAAAACGGCCTCCGGTGGCCCAAAATGGGCCACTAACGATGGCCCTAACCCTGAAGATAGAACCCTAACCCTAACCCTAACCCTAACCCTAACCCTAAACCCGGGCCCCCGGTAACTTAACCCCTTGTAACCCCAACCTCACCCCACTTGTTTGCACTTCCCCACACCCCACACCAAAGGGTTACACAAAAGAGCCCTTCACCCTTTGTCACCCCAATGTAACCCTTTGCAAGCCTTTGTAACCCTTTGTGAAATCTTTGTAACCCTTAGTAAACCCTTTGTGAAACTTTGATAACCCTTTGCTCTGCATCCAGGGATGGCATTCTTCAGGCTGTGAAGCAGCAACAAAGAGCATTTAGCGATGCAACTGGGAGTAGGAGGAAGGCCATGGAGTCACAGCGATTCCTTCTCCTCCTGTTCTACACTGCCCTTCCCCCCGGCCGCTCGAAAGAGTTTCAGACCCTGCACTACCGGATCCATGACACCTTGCCCCAACCTGCTGTGGACCCCGCGCAGGCCAACTGCCTGCACATAACCGATGATGGTAGGCAGGCCTACATCCTGCTAGGCGACTATAAGACCCACAAGTCCTATGGAGATCATTTCCAGCCACTTCGGGAGGGGCAGCTGCTGCAGCACCTGGCGCTGCACCTAAACACTCACCGACCAGCTTTGGTCGGCCCGGCCAGCACTACGACCCTCTTCCTGGTCAGTACACCCCCACACATACATAGTACACCCCCCACGAACACTTGCATTTTAATTGCCCCTCTTCCTCAGAATGAGAGGGGAGCACCCTATACAGCTGGCAGCTGGACCTCCTACGTTGAGGGCACCCTGGAGCGCCACACGGGCAGAAGGATAGGGCCCACCATGATCCGATCCATCTTTGTCACCCACTGCGAAAGGGTAGGCCTCTCAGAGGCAGAAAAGGAAGCAATGGCAGCATCTATGCGCCACAGCAGGAGAGCGGTGAGCGCCCCATGGACCAGGCACCATGGAGAGCACAGCAGATGCATTCACTCGATTACCTACATACGTGAAGTGACATGTGTCCCACCCCCACCCCTCTTGCAAATGTAGCAGAAGGAGCACTATGACAGGAGGTCACAGGTGGACAGGGAGAGCAAGGGACAAGATTACACTGCCCGTCTGTTACAGAAGGCCCTTGCAACAGGGAATGGACCCAAGGAACCTGACGTGACCAGGGACCCCTCCCAGCCCGGGCCTTCCCATTTGAATCAGGTGCCCACCAACAATGACAGCGACGCAGACTCAGATGGGCCGAACCTGGGAGATTTGGTGGCCATTGTGCTGCCAGGGTCAACACCAGTGAATCCTGTGGTCGAGTTAGGGAAGGTCTTGCGGATAAACCAGACCGACATTAGCTACCTGCCCTTTCAGGATATCGGTGGTAGCAACTACCGCTGTACAGCAGGTCGGCTTGGGAAAGCGGTGCGAGACCGGATCGTGTTTCCGGTTGGGGTGAACTACAACCCCGACACCAAACTCTACACACTGCTATCTGATAACATTGACATCCACAATGCCATCTAACAGTCACCACACACACTTGCAGTACCACCCCCATCTTAAATGCATGTTCAGACGGCCATGTAAACTCTCATTTTATTGCTGATTGCTGATATTATTACAAATTCCTTCAATCACAATTTATGTAATTTAATTGAACAATATCCAATATCAGAAAGGGTTGGTTCTCTAATACCAGCTTCACAACAGGGTTGAAAACATTGCCGACGTTTCGACCAGATGCTCTGGTCTTCTTCAGGGCGAAGATATCGGTGGTAGCAACTACCGCTGTACAGCAGGTCGGCTTGGGAAAGCGGTGCGAGACCGGATCTTCGCCCTGAAGAAGACCAGAGCATCTGGTCGAAACGTCGGCAAGGTTTTCAACCCTGTTGTGAAGCTGGTATTAGAGAACCAACCCTTTCTGATGCCTGAGCCAGCTGAGAAGCCCTCACTTCAATATCCAATATCTATGCCCCAATAACTGGTTAAAGTATAAGACCAAGGTTAATTCACAGGACTACCACGCACGCAAGAGAAAACGCACGCACGGACGTAAACACGCACACAGACCGCACATACAAGCTGCTCTTCAGGCTACAATCTTGCATCACAGACTTAATTACAAAAATAATTGCAAAAAACTAGCAGTAACTGTCAAGGGAGAATAGAATTAGTTTAGAACAGGTATTACAAGTAAAGGAAAACGGACAGAATAGAAAAAATCCATTGCTAACCTGGTCTTGCTGCCCTAGCACATGTTGTGGCCCAGAGTCGATCCCTCAGGGCGGCCATTTGCAAACATGTGCTACTTAGTAAAATCATATTCATAGCATTGGACGGCCATTTTTTGGGAGGTACGTGGTCATCGAATGACCTCAGAATATAATTAGGGTGTAGAATTAATCAGTCTAGTGCATTAAATTTCATAATTAAACACGAATTTTAGAATGCATTCTAACAATATTAATTATAATTATTATTTTAGAGTGTAGGGAGAATAAAATAAATGCATATACACGACCCCATGTGCACACAATTTACACTGAGATGGGCCATGAAGAGAATCACCTTAATCCTCCCCTAGGGAGTGATAAGGTGGCGGGTGTGCGCTCACCACGCAAGATGAGGAGTGCCATCATGGGAGAACGGGTCCAAGCATCATCTTTTCACTCCCTCGGCGAGGATTAAGGCGATTCCTTTCGAGACCCATCTCAGTGTAATCAGCTGCGGGTAGGAATGGCCCTGCCAAATCAGTGCCCCTCACTCCTCATGTACCCATCATGCGCGGATGGATCCATCTGTGAATGATGGATGCATGCCCAACATGATTGCACATGGGTGGATGCGATGGAATGCATCCACAATGAGTTTGGTCCATGCCCATGTGCATGCTCCATGCATTGAAGTCAATGCATGAGAATGCACATGAGCATGCCATGCAAGGAAGAATTATGTACATGGGCATGTCTGATTGCATGCATACCCTTCCCCTAAGCCCATGTCATGACACTGCGCTTGACCCCATGCGTCATCATGCATCTTGGATGCGATGGATCCCATGACCTTGGGGTGACAAATGTATATTAAGGCAATGCATGTATATACACTGCTTATAGGCTGTAAGCAGGTGCCGGGGGAAACCCCCCTCACAAACCTCCAGTCATCACTTCTGATGCATCCCACATGCACAGATGGATCCCTCTGGGCATGTGGGATGCATTGATGGATCCATCCATGCATGATGGATGGATGTATCATGAAATGGTACATTGTCAGATGTGCCATGATGCCTTCCCGATGCTGTCCACCTTCTTCTCATTAGCTGCATACAGTCTTCAAGCAGGTGACAAAGACAATGCCCCAAACAAACTTGCGGCAGTTGTTCCCACATAGACAGCACTGCCATGCTGTATGTTCAAATGCCACTGTTGGACCCCATGAATAGCTCATGTGGACAGCCATCTAATTGCATTCCTAGCTAGCTAATTGGCACCCCATCTAGAGCTTCTCATTAGCATTCTATCACACATGAACATTAGACACTGTCTGCCTTCCTGCATGCAGTCTGTAAGCAGGTGACAGAGACAATGCCCCATGCAAACCAACTGGCGGCGGTTGTTCTGAAGTGGGCCGGGCGCAAATGTGTGAAAGAATATATAAAATTTTAGAAAGTCCTCCAGCAGCAGTACATATCAGCTCTTGCACAACTAGCCCAACTATAACTCCACCCACCCCCACGCCCTTTCGCCATGCATCTTGACACGTCCAGCCATTGGACCATGCAATGCAAGTGGAAATAGGGATGGCTGCATGTAGGTCCCCAGGGCAAGTCCCCTCACCAAGACCTGGCCATCACTCCTGATGCATCCATCATGCACAGATGAATCCCTCTGGGCATGATGGATACACGTGTCATGACATTGCACATGACCCCATGTGTCATCACGCATCTTCGATGCGATGGATCCCATGCATGACCTTGGGAATACATGTACATTGCAATGTACCAGCCTGTCCTGCTAGCCCCTCCCAGTATACAATGTCCTGCTTACCCCTCCACTTGGAGATGCATTAGTAATTTGGCCGGGGATTGCGGCAGGTTGGATTTTTTGAAATATGCGCTGGAGCACGCAATGTCAAGTGTACCATGCAAATTTGGCCTATTCAGATCCGCCTTTGCTTGTACACTTTTGAAGGCCAAAAATGCACCCTTATGTATGGGAAGATGGTCTGCTCCAGGTTCTGCTTGTAGCAGCCCCTATCTTCATGTGCGTAAGGGTGCATTTTTGGCCTTCAAAAGTGTACAGGCAAAGTCGGATCTGAATAGGCAAAATTTGTATGGTACACTTGACATTGCGTGCTCCAGCGCATATTTCAAAAACTCCAACCTGCCGCCATCCCCGGCCGAATTATAGAGGTCCCTAACCTTAGCCCCGCCCACAAGCCTCAACTGCAGATTTGCAGCCCATTTACGCCCAATGACGCATGGGTCATGTGCAACGTCATGACACATGCATCCCACATGCCCAGAGGGATCCATTTGTGCATGATGGGTGCATGAGGAGTGAGGGGGTGGTGAGTTTTAGGGGGTTGTCACCCATCTGTATCTACATCTATATACCCAATATGTCCCTACGTGCATGGCATGATCCATGTGCATGATGCATGAGGACACATGGGCTCATGTGCAATGTCATGACACATGCATCCCACATGCCCAGAGGGATCACTCCATGCATGATGGATGCACGAGGAGTGAGGGGGTGGTGAGTTTTAGGGGATCGTCACCCATCTGTATCTACATCTATATACCCCCAATATGTCCCTACGTGCATGGCATGATCCATGTGCATGAGGCATGAGGACACATGGGCTCATGTGCAATGTCATGACACATGCATCCCACATGCCCAGAGGGATCACTCCATGCATGATGGATGCACGAGGAGTGAGGGGGTGGTGAGTTTTAGGGGATCGTCACCCATCTGTATCTACATCTATATACCCCCAATATGTCCCTACGTGCATGGCATGATCCATGTGCATGATGCATGAGGACACATGGGCTCATGTGCAATGTCATGACACATGCATCCCACATGCCCAGAGGGATCACTCCATGCATGATGGATGCATGTCTTGGATGCATGCATCTTGCGCGGTGAACGCACACCCGCCACCTTATCACTCCCTTGGGGAGGATTAAGGTGAGCCTCTTCAGGGCCCATCTCAGTGTCAATTGTGTACGGCTACGGTCTTCGGTGAACATCTTGCATCCTGCATGAGGAGAACAGAGACCGCTGAGACATGCACACACACTCACAGGTGCACACACACACGCACACACACACACACACACACACACACACACAAATGCATCAGACAAGCACAAGCACAATCGCCAAGCTCAAATATGGCATCAATTGCAGGGAACTGCAGACTATGGCATGAGTATGCCATAGTTTCGACCTGTTTGGGTCTCATCAGTGCAGTGTACCCTGAACACACACACACACACACACACACACACACACACACACACACACACACACACACACACACACACACACACACACACACACACACACACACATCCATTGAAGGGACGTGTGTGTGCGTGCGTGTGTGTGTGTGTGTGTGTGTGTGTGTGTGTGTGTGTGTGTGTGTGTGTGTGTGTGTGTGTGTGTGTGTGTGTCTGTGTCACACGAGTGGATTAGTCGGTTCCAACATATGCACATAATATTGCCACCAACACCGCCCCCACAATCCATTTACACACAGATTACACACCTTCGAGTGATTACCACCCTACCTATATGTTGACACTTTCCCTAACCTTATATGGTGCCTGTGGATAGGGCACACACTTGCAGGCACAGACATCAAAGGCTAGCATGGCATGCAGGGGCCATCTTGTGGGAGGGGCAAGGGCCCAGCTATAAAAGGGGCTGCAAGTGGAGGTGCTACATCCATGTCTAAGACCCAGGACAAAGGCAACCATGTCCAACGCCCAGTCTCCAGAGGAAATGATGCAGCTGGTGTTGAGGGCTGCTTTTGCTTTAGCCACCAGGGCACAGGGAGGTCCTCCTGGCAGACAGCAGAGCAAGGATGCAGAAGAAAGCTCAGCAGAACACTCCAAAGGTAAATGGTAATCCAACCATGCCTCACAAAGTTCTTGACAGCTTGCTGACTGGGTTAACTGGATCTAGTGTTGGTGGCATGACAACTGCACTACCAATCATTCACATGCCGGCGGTACTCACTACAAAACTGCTATCCATCTAATAGGTGTTGCCTCTACTGCCATCCTACCAACACCGGAGCCAGTTATCCCACCAGGACAGGATCCAGCTAACTCACCAACACAGGATCCAGCTGTCCCACCAAGACAGGAGCCGGATAGCCCACCAACACAGGATCCAGCTGTCCCACCAAGACAGGAACCGGATAGCCCACCAAGACGGGATCCAGTTAACCCACCAACACTGGATCCAGTTAACCCACCAACACTGGAGCCAGCTATCCCACCAAGACAGGATCCAGTTGGCCCACCAACACAGGATCCAGTTAACACAATAAGACAGGATCCAGATAGCCCACCAAGACAGGATCCAGTTAACCCACCAAGACTGGATCCAGCTATCCCACTAACACAGGATCCAGTTAACCCAATCAGACAGGATCCAGACAGCCCACTAAGACAGGATCCAGTTGGCCCACCAAGGCAGGATCCAGCTATCCCACCAACACAGGATCCAGTTAACCCGCAAAGACTGGATCCAGCTAGCCCACCAACACAGGATCCAGTTAACCCGCAGAGACTGGATCCAGCTAGCCCACCAACACAGGATCCAGTTAACCCACCAAGACTGGATCCAGCTATCCCACCAAGACAGGATCCAGTTAACCCACCAAGACAGGACCCAGTTAACCCACCGAGACTGGATCCAGTTAGCCCAGCAAGACAGGACCCAGTTAACCCACCGAGACTGGATCCAGTTAGTCCACCAACACACTCGCCCTCTCCCCCCTGCCCCTCCTCAGACAGTGATGACGACGACTATGAGCCAGCACCTAAGATGCCGCGGCGAGACAAGGGGGGACGGGCAAGGAACTACCTGAACGTCCATCAGTACCCGGCCCTAGAGAGTCGGATGGAGCAGATGAGAAGCTTCTACGTGGATCCTGTCAGTCTGCGGAGGGAGGGCGATGCCATCAGTCTCGTGACATGGAACAAGGTCTCCCTCCACATTCTGTGTGAGTCACCTCCATATGGGGAGAGGGTGTGGCTGCAATGATTTTCATTTGTCAGTAATTATACTTGACTCTTAATTAACAATGCCTTGCCGTGGAGTTGTTGTAATGGGAATCATGACTGTCAGATAGAACTTAGGGTGGGTGCTGACTGATGCCCATCTGCCTGTCCACCTCCAGTGTTCCTGGCCTATGTTAAAGACACCCTGGGCAAGACACCAACACTAGACTGTCTGAGGAGTGAAGAGATGATCCAACAGTTTGTCCAGTCTCTAGTGAAGAAAGGGATACTAGGCAGCACCATAGCCCAGTACGTGGACCACCTCCAATACGGCCTACGCTACCTCTACTGCAAAGATCACATTAAGAACTACAAGCAGGAGGAACTTTACATCACTCTGGCCAGGCTGCGGGAAAAGTTCCGCAAGCAAACTGCGCATTCGACAGCTCAGCAGAGCTGGCAAGCTCTGGAGGCAAAGAACAAGTGGATTGAATGGTGAGTAACTGTCAACGTTTCACTCCCTAACCCTAACCCTAACCCTAACCCTGGCCATGGAGTGACCCTGGTTTTGGGGTTATTGCGGTTTTGGAATCTAGACTCGGGACGGCGACCTGAACATTTTGGCAAAAAAAAATTTTTGCGCAGGGTTGGGGTTTGGGGTTCCCAAAATTTTTTGACCCCTCTCAAAATGATCCTAAGCTCGCGTCTGATGCTTATCAGCAATAAAAATTTTGGGCCACTCGCTGGTGGAATTTTGGGCCGCAACGGCCCATTTCGTCCACTTTGGACTAGGGATCCCCATCTTTTGGGAATTGCTTCGTCAAGGTAAGTTGATGTCCCCTGTAAAAAAAATTGCAATTCCGCGCAGTATTTTTCGTGTGGGGCAAAATTTTCTCAAAAATGGGCCACCATTCAAAAAGTGTTCAGAAGTGCTATTTGAATACACTTTTACACTTTTCAGACAGATTTAAAATTTTGGGGTTAAATTTTGTCCAAAAGTGGCCCATTTTTTTCTTTTACCAAACGCATCCAGACTGGTTCCTTGATGCTTTGCAAGTGTTTTGACAAGTCCTAGGTTATTATTTAAGAATTTTGCCTCTATTTGGGCCACAGTGGCCCATTTTTTGTTTTTGCTCCAGGGTTGTCCCAATAACACATCTGATGCATTTTTACCGTTTTGGGTAGAAATCAGGGTTTTTAAAAAATGGGCCATTTTTTGGGCCAAAGTGGCCCAAAAGGGTGGCCCATTTTTGGAAACCCTGCAATTTTACCCCAAATGGTAAATCTGCATCAGACATGTTGTTGGGAGACCCTTGGGGTAAAAAAGAAAAATGGGCCACTTTGGCCCAAAAGGGTGGCCCATTTTTGGAAACCCTGCAATTTAACCCCAAATGGTAAATCTGCATCAGACATGATGTTGGGAGGCCCTTGGGGTAAAAAAGAAAAATGGGCCACTTTGGCCCAAAAGGGTGGCCCATTTTTGGAAACCCTGTAATTTTACCCCAAATGGTAAATCTGCATCAGACATGATGTTGGGAGGCCCTTGGGGTAAAAAAGGAAAATGGGTCACTTTGGCCCAAAAGGGTGGCCCATTTTTGGAAACCCTGCAATTTAACCCCAAATGGTAAATCTGCATCAGACATGTTGTTGGGAGACCCTTGGGGTAAAAAGGGAAAATGGGCCACTTTGGCCCAAAAGGGTGGCCCATTTTTGGAAACCCTGTAATTTAACCCCAAATGGTAAATCTGCATCAGACATGATGTTGGGAGGCCCTTGGGGTAAAAAAGGAAAATGAGTCACTTTGGCCCAAAAGGGTGGCCCATTTTTGGAAACCCTGCAATTTAACCCCAAATGGTAAATCTGCATCAGACATGTTGTTGGGAGACCCTTGGGGTAAAAAAGGAAAATGGGCCACTTTGGCCCAAAAGGGTGGCCCATTTTTGGAAACCCTGCAATTTAACCCCAAATGGTAAATCTGCATCAGACATGATGTTGGGAGGCCCTTGGGGTAAAAAAGGAAAATGGGCCACTTTGGCCCAAAAGGGTGGCCCATTTTTGGAAACCCTGCAATTTAACCCCAAATGGTAGATCTGCATCAGACATGATTTGGGGAGGCCCTTGGGGTAAAATAAGAAAATGGGCCACTTTGGCCCATTGCTTTTAGGCCAAACTGGCCCATTTTCCTTTTTTACCCCAGGGGATTCCTAACAACATGTCTGATGCAGATTTACCATTTTGGATAAAATTGCAGGGTTTCCAAAAATGGGCCGCCTTTTGGGCCACTCCCAAAGTGGCCCATTCTTTCCTTCTTGAACTAGGGATTTTTTCACTCACAGAAACAGTAACTAGGAAGGTAGTAGGTATCCATTCCACAAAAATTTTTTTCTACTGCTTTCAGGAAAAAATGGGCCACTGGGCCACTTTGGCCTATTTTGGGCCCAATTTTATTTTTCAGTTCTGGGAAATAAACTTTACATGTTTGACATAGAATTCTAAAATTTGCTAGAAAAGTTCGCTTCTGGACTACTGAAACACTAAAACAATGAAGATTCTTGGAAATACATGCAATTGCAGGAGTGTATATATTGATGCTGTGTTTACAACAGATATTGTGATAGACTACTCTATAGCATTTTGGTTTGGGTCATCATTGTTCCATCCTAACCCTAACCCTAATATGTGCATTATGTGCTTAGGCATGCGACACACAGTTGCGGCCAAGGTTCCCTACTTGGATACCACCTGGAACAATGGGAAAAAGAGCAAATGTACATGTCAAGTTCACTAAAGAGGACTCACTTCTACAAGTAATGGTAAGGCATGGACAAAACCACATTCAGCAAAATCCCCAAGAGTCCCACGGTGAACTGCGCAAAGGTGCGTGGCCGCTCACTGCAAAACAAAACCCAAAGCAACAAAGCAGTCCTAGCTACCGAAAAAGGAACAGGGGCGAATTTGGCAGCCTGTTAAGAGCAAAAGTATCAAAAGCACCATAACCAAAATGTGGCCCAGAGCCCACGGACCTCAGAGGCCCGGAATATCCACAGTGGTGACCCATTTTGCCAGGAAGAGTGGCCCAAAAGTGGAATGAAAGGTGGCCCAATAAATAGAAAGTGGCACATTTTGGTGGCCCAGAATCTCAAAAGTGGCACATTTTGAAATGGGACAAAGTGACCCAAAATTGTCTAGGGTGGCCCAGAAATCCGCCCAGTGGCCCAAAATTGCAGAAGAGTGGCCCATTTCGACAAAACGGTGGCCCAAAACGGCCTCCGGTGGCCCAAAATGGGCCACTAACGATGGCCCTAACCCTTTACCTCATTTTTACCCGAAAGTGACCCCATCTTTACCAGAAAGTGACCCCACCTTTACTCAAAAGTTACCCTACCTTTACCCTAAAGTTGGCTCACCAAAACCCGGGCTTCCAGTGACTTAACCCCTTGTAACCCCAACCTCACCCCACTTGTTTGCACTTCCCCACACCCCACACCAAAGGGTTACACAAAAGAGCCCTTCATCCTTTGTTACCCCAATGTAACCATTTGCAAGATTTTGTAACTCTTTGCGAAATCTTTGTTACCCTTAGTAAACCCTTTGTGAAACTTTGATAACCCTTTGCTTTGCATCCACAGATGGCATTCTTTAGGCTGTGAAGCAGCAACAAAGAGCATTTAGTGATGCAACTGGGAGTAGTAGGAAGGCCATGGAGTCACAGTGATTCCTTCTCCTCCTGTTCTATACTGCCCTTTTCCCCGGCCGCTTCAAAGAGTTTCAGACCCTGCACTACCGGATCCATGACACCTTGCCCCAACCTGCTGTTGATCCCGCGCAGGCCAACTGCCTGCACATAACCGATGATGGTAGGCAGGCCTACATCCTGCTAGGCGACTATAAGACCCACAAGTCCTATGGAGATCATTTCCAGCCACTTCAGGAGGGGCAGCTACTGCAGCACCTGGTGCTGCACCTAAACACTCACCGACCAGCTTTGGTCGGCCCGGCCAGCACTACAACCCTCTTCCTGGTCAGTACACCCCCACACATACATAGTACACCCCCCCACGAACACTTGCATTTTAATTGCTCCTCTTCCTCAGAATGAGAGGGGAGCACCCTATACAGCTGGCAGCTGGACCTCCTACGTTGAGGGCACCCTGGAGCGCCACACGGGCAGAAGGATAGGGCCCGCCATGATCCGATCCATCTTTGTCACCCACTGCGAAAGGGTAGGCCTCTCAGAGGCAGAAAAGGAAGCAATGGCAGCATCTATGCGCCACAGCAGGAGAGTGGTGAGCGCCCCATGGACCAGGCACCATGGAGAGCACAGCAAAGGCATTCACTCAATTACCTACATACATGAAGTGACATGTGTCCCACCCCCACCCCTCTTGCAAATGTAGCAGAAGGAGCACTATGACAGGAGGTCACAGGTGGACAGGGAGAGCAAGGGACAAGATTACACTGCCCGTCTGTTACAGAAAGCGCTTGCAACAGGGAATGGACCCAAGGAACCTGACGTGACCAGGGACCCCTCCCAGCCCGGCCCTCCCATTTGAGTCAGCTGCCCACCAACAATGACAGCAACGCAGACTCAGATCGCACGTGGGACATGTCCTATGTAAACAATGAGGGCCAATTTTTTTACTTTCGTATTCTTTGCTCTTTCTCCTGCAGATAGTATCTGCACAAAGCAAGCTGTATATGTAATTGAAGCTGCATTCTTGTACTTCAATTCTGCGCAACAAGTATTTCATTGACGGCTTCCTTGACGGAGAATCGCTGCCGCCAAGAGTACCTATGAAAACACAGAAAATATGAGCTATGTTTCACTCTTACCAGAACTCTTCGTTGTCCCCTGAAGTTTGTTTCTTTCCATCATCGGATATGACATTCCATGACTCAAGCCTCTCAAATCACACGCACATCACATGCAGTGCAAGCGTTGCCGTGGCGACACAGGAATGTCACACCTCAAGGCGCGAATACCGCGAGGTTCACGTTATGTAAACAGAGTGGACATGTCTCACCTGCGATGGGCCGAACCTGGGAGATTTGGTGGCCATTGTGCTGCCAGGGTCAACACCAGTGAACCCTTTAGTGGAGTTAGGGAAGGTCTTGAGGATAAACCAGACCGACATTAGCTACCTGCCCTTTCAGGATATCGCATGTGGGACATGGCTGGTTTGTTTACATAATGAAATATGACACCTGAAAGGTGTGAATTCCTGTGTTGCCATGGCTACAAGCGCGTTGTCATGTGACATTCGCGTGATTTGACAGCAGGGTCTGTGCAAAATCGACTTAAGAGGTAACGTTTAATTTTGGCAGCTACGTACGTTCTCGAAGACGGGAACAAGCCTAAATGTGGAGGTTCGATCGAATGGTTCGAGAGAAACCGTCGAAGCATGGGAAGCAACACGACATTGGCAGCCATTTTTCAAAAATGTCACACGAACACCATGTGATATCACGTGCTAATAGGCTTTCGCCCTGTTCTTTCAGAAAAACGTCATGTCGCTGTCGATGAGAAGGCTTCTTGCCGAACTGAAGGCTGAAATGGTTAGTCAAGTAAATTTTCTAACTTTTGCATGAGGCATATTGCTGCACATTCTTCCTATCTAGAGTTATGTGACCCGACAATTTTAACACGAGCAAGCTGTGGTAATTTTCTTACTATAGGTTGTCAGCGGATTGCTTTAACAACTTATGCCTCATGCAAAAGTTAGATAATACGAATGCGCATCCAGTCATACCTTTTTCCAGCGGCTGTGGCACTTCCTCGATAGCAACATCGGCATTTACTGCTGCTTCAGTGGCTTTGCAATTCTCAGTATAACTCGATGTAACAAAGTATTATTAACAACGCTTATTCACGGAGTTACAGAGCGGTCCCTTGCCTTCTATTCGATGCTTCCCCCACTCTGAACCAGTAAATCTGGTAGGAGATACTATCCAAAATACTTAGGTCAAAATTGGCCACACATTTTTTACATAGCCATGTCCCACATGCAATCAGTGGTAGCAACTAGCGCTGTATAGCAGGTCGGCTTGGCAAAGCAGCGCAAGCCCGGATCGTGTTTCCAGTTGGGGCCAACTACAACCCCGACACCAAACTCTACACACTGATATCTGATAGAGTTGACATTCATAATGCCATCTAATAGTCACCACACACACTTGCAGTACCAACCCCATCTTAAATGCATGTTCAGACGGGCCATGTAAACTCACATTTTATTCCTGATTGCTGATATTATTACAAATTCCTTCAATCACAATTTGTGTAATTAATTGAACAATATCCAATATCTATGCCCCAATAACTGATTAAAGTATAAGACCAAGGGTCACATCCTTTTCAAGATGCACTGGCCCATAATGAGATGCACTGGACCCCCTTCGAGATGCACTGAACCCCCTACGACATGAACTGGACCCCCTACGAGATGCACTGGACCCCTACGAGATGCACTGGACCCCCTACAAGATGCACTGGACAACCCTAAAGGATGCACGTGACCCCCTACGAGATGCACTGGACCCCCTACATGATGCACTGGACCCCCTACGAGATGCAGTGGATCCCCTACAAGATGCACTGGACCTCCTACGAGATGCAGTGGACCCCTTACAAGATGAACTGGACCACTTACGAAATGCACAGGACCACTTGCGAGATGCACTGGACCCCTACAAGATGCACTGGACCCCTTACTAGATGCACTGGACCCCCTACGAGATGCACTGGACCCCCTACGAGATGCACTGGACCCCCTACGAGATGCACTTGACTCCCTACGAGATGCACTGGATCTCCTACGAGATGCACTGGATCCCCTTCGAGATGCACTGGACCCCCTACGAGATGCACTGGACCCCCTTCGAGATGCACTGGACCCCCTACGACATGCACTGGACCCCCTACGAGATGCACTGGACCCCCTATGACATGCACTGGACCCCCTACGAGATGCACTGGACCCCTACGAGATGCACTGGACCCCCTACGAGATGCACTGGACCTCCAATGAGATGCACTGGATCCCCTTTGACATGCACTGGACCCCTACGAGATGCACTGGACCCCCTACAAGATGCACTGGACCCCCTACGAGATGCGCTGGATCGTAAAATGAAATGCACTAGACCCCCTACAAGATGCACTGGACCCCCTACGAGTTGCACTGGACCCCTTACGAGATGTACTGGACCCCAAATGAAATGCACTAGACCCCCAACATGATGCACTTAGGTACAACAAAGAGTTCTGGTAAGAGTGAATCAAAGATGAAATCTTCACCGTTCTTAAAGTTTGAAAGTATCAAGGTTTCATAGCTTTTTGCGAATAAATCCTGCACTTTGAACACGGCGAACGTGAAATGACGTCATAACCATGCTTCCATTTTGTATTCCATATATGGCATGTCACTAGATTGTCGTGTGACTGAAGCATTTCGAGATGGCAGAAATGAGTTTTGCAGTAAATCGACTTCCCGACTTAGAAGGACACCAGCCCTTTGCACGATGAGACCAGATATCGCAACTTAAGGATGCTTTACAACTTCTCCATGTGACCGCTTTTAGTACGAGGTTCCTATCGTGAGTTATCCAGTGCCAAAGGTTCGACCACGAAGGAAGAATTTAGTTTTCGCGATGTAACTCTGCACCAGAGGGGTTTATCAAAAGCGGTCACATGGAAAACTTTGATAATGTGATTGTGCATGGTTCTGTGTAATTTCATTCGCTTTTAGCCTCTTCCACGAAGTTGATCGGCGATTTTCTGTGTTTTCATAGCTACTCTTGTTGGCGGCGAGTCTCCGTCAAGGAAGCCGTCAATGAAATACTTGTTCCGCAGAATTGAAGTACAAGAATGCAGCTTCAATTACATATACAGCTTTCTCCTGCAGATTCTATCTGCAGAAGAAAGAGTAAAGAATATGAAGGTAAAATAAGGTCGAAAGTAGGCCCGCATTGTTTACATAGGACATAACCCACATGCGCACCTACGAGATGCACTGGACCCTCTACAAGATGCACTGGACCCCTTACGAGATGCACTGGACCCCCTACAAGATGCACTGGACCCCTACGAGATGCACTGGACAACCCTAAAGGATGCACTGCACCCCCTTCGAGATGCACTGGACCCCTTACGACATGCACTGGACCCCCTACGAGATGCACTGGACTCCCTACGACATGCACTGGACCACCTACGAGATGCACTGGACCCCCTACGAGATGCACTGGTCCCCCTACGAGATGCACTTGACCGCCTACGATATGCACTGGACAACCCTAAACGATGCACTTGACACTCTACGAGATGCACTGAACCCGTTTCAAGATGCACTGGACCCCCTACGAGATGCACTTGACCCCCTACGACATACACTGAACCCCCTACAAGATGCACTGGACCCCCTACGAGATTCACTGGACCCCCTTCAAGATGCACTGGACCCCCTACGACATGCACTGGACCCCCTACGAGATGCACAGGACCCCCTACAAGATGCACTGGACCGCCTACAAGCTCCACTGGAATTTCCTAAAGGATGCAATGGACTCCCTACGAGATGCACTGGACACCCTACTGGATGCACTGGACCCCCTTTGAGATGCACTGGATCCCTTTCGAGATGCACTGGACCCCCTACAAGATGCACTGGACCCCCTTCAAGATGCACTGCACCCCCTACAACATGCACTGGACCCCCTACGAGATGCACTACACCCCAAATGAGATGCACTGGCCTCCTAAATGATGCACTGAACCCCCTACGAGATGCACTGGACCCCCTACGAGATGCACTGGACCCCCTACAAGATGCACTGGACCCCTTACGAGATGCACTAGACCACCTACGAGATGCACTGGACTCCCTACGAGATGCACTGGACCCCCTACTAGCTGCACTGGACCCCCTTCGAGATGCACTGGACCCCCTACAACATGCACTGAACCCCTTACGAGATGCACTGGACCCCCTACGAGATGTACTGCACCCCCTTCGAGATGCACTGGACCCCCACGACATGCACTGGACCCCCTACGAGATGCACTGGACCCCCTACGAGATGCACGGGACCCCCTACGAGATGCGCTGGACCCCCTACGAGATGCACTGGACCACCTAGGCCTACTAGATGCACTGGACTCTCTACGAGATGCACTGGACCCCCTACTAGATGCACTGGACCCCCTTCAAGATGCACTGGACCCCCTATGATATGCACTGGACCCCCTACAATATGCACTGGACAAACTTAAAGGATGCACTGGACCCCCTACGAGATGCACTGGACCACCTACGAGATGTACTGCACCCCCTTCGAGATGCACTGGACCCCCTACGACATGCACTGGACCCCCTACAAGATGCACTGGACCCACTTCGAGATGCACTAGACCCCCTACAAGATGCACTGGACCCTGTACGACATGCACTGGACCCCCTACAAGATGCACTGGACCCCCTACGACATGCACTGGAGCCCCTACGAGATGCACTGGACCCCCTACGAAATGCACTGGACCCCCTACGAGATGCACTTTACCGTTTACGAGATGCACTGGACAACCCTAGATGATACACTTGACCATCTACGAGATGCACTGGACCCCCTTCAAGATGCACTGGACCCCTACAAGATGCACTGGACCCCCTACGACATGCACTGGACCCCCTACGAGATGAACTGTACCCCCTACGAGATACACTGGACCCCCTTCGAGATGCACTGGACCCCCTACGAGATGCACTGGACCCCCTACGAGATGCACTAAACCCCCTACGAGATGCACTGGACCGCCTACAAGCTTCACTGGACAATCCTAAAGGATGCAATGGACTCCCTATGAGATGCACTGGACCCCCTACTAGATGCACTGGACCCCCTTCGAGATGCACTGGACCCCCTACGAGATGCACTGGACCCCCTTCAAGATGCACTGGACCCCCTACGACATGCACTGGACCCCCTACGAGATGCACTGGACCCCAAATGAGATGCACTGGACCCCCTGCGAGATGCACTGGACCCCTTACGAGATACACTGGACCTCTTACGAGATGCACTGGACCCCCAACGAGATGCACTGGACTCCCTACGAGATGCACTTGCCCCTTACAAGATGCACTGGACCCCCTTCGAGATGCACTGGACCCCCTACGACATGCACTGGACCCTATACAAGATGCACTGACCCACTACGACATGCACTGGACCCCCTTCGAGATGCACTGGACCCCCTACGAGAAGCACTGGACTCCCTACGAAATGCGCTGGACTGCCTATTAGATGCACTGGACAACCCTAAAGGATGCACTTGACCCTCTACGAGATGCATTGGACCCCCTACGAGATGCACTGGACCCCCTACGAGGTGCACTGGACCCCCTACGAGATGCACTGGACCCCCTACGACATGCACTGGACCCACTTTCAGATGCACTGGACCCCCTACGAGATGTACTGGACCGCCTATTAGATGCACTGGACAACCCTAAAGGATGCACTTGACCCTCTATGAGATGCACTGGACCCCTTACGAAATGCACTGGACCCCCTACGAGGTGCACTGGACCCCCTACGAGATGCACTGGACCCCCTACAACATGCACTGGACCCACTTTCAGATGCACTGGACCCCCTACGAGATGTACTGGACCCCCTACAAGATGCACTGAACCTTCTACGAGATGCAGTGGACCCCTTACGAGATGCACTGGACCCCCTTCGAGATGCACTGGACCCCTTACGACATGCACTGGACCCCCTACGAAATGCACTGGACCGCCTATTAGATGCACTGGACAACCCTATAGGATGCACCTGACCCTCTACGAGATGCACTTGACCCTCTACGAGATGCACTGGACCCCCTACAAAATGCACTGGACCCCCTACAACATGCACTGGACCGCCTATTAGATGCACTGGACAACCCTAAAGGATGCACTTGACCCTCTACGAGATGCACTGGATCCCCTACAAAATGCACTGGACCCCCTATGAGGTGCACTGGACCCCCTACGAGATGCACTGGACCCCCTACGACATGCACTGGACAACCCTAAAGGATGCACTGGACCCCCTACGAGATGCACTTGACCCCCTACGAGATGTACTGCACCCCCTTCAAGATGCACTGGACCCCCTACGACATGCACTGGACCCCCTACGAGATGCACTGGACCCGCTACGACATGCACTGGACCCCCTACAAGATACACTGGACCCCCTTCGAGATGCACTGGACCCCCTACGAGATGCACTGGACCCCCTACAAGAAGCACTGGACCCCCTACGAAATGCACTGGACCGCCTATTAGATGCACTGGACAACCCTAAAGGATGCACTTGACCCTCTACGAGATGCACTAGACCCCCTACGAAGTGCACTGGACCCCCTACGAAATGCACTGGACTGCCTATTAGATGCACTGGACAACCCTAAAGGATGCACTTGACCCTCTACGAGATGCACTTGATCCTCTACAAAATGCACTGGACCCCTTACGACATGCACTGGACCACCTACAAGATGCACTGGACCCACTACAAGATGCACTGGACCCCTACATGATGCACTGGACCCCCTACGAGATGCACTGGACCCGCTACGACATGCACTGGACCCCCTACAAGATGCACTGGACCCCCTACGAGATACACTGGACCCCCTTCGAGATGCACTGGACCCCCTACGAGATGCACTGGACCCCCTACAAGAAGCACTGGACCCCCTACGAAATGCACTGGACCGCCTATTAGATGCACTGGACAACCCTAAAGGATGCACTTGACCCTCTACGAGATGCACTAGACCCCCTACGAAGTGCACTGGACCCCCTACGAAATGCACTGGACTGCCTATTAGATGCACTGGACAACCCTAAAGGATGCACTTGACCCTCTACGAGATGCTCTGGATCCCCTACGAAATGCACTGGACCCACTTTCAGATGCACTGGACCCCCTACGAAATGCACTGGACCGCCTATTAGATGCACTGGACAACCCTAAAGGATGCACTTGACCCTCTACGAGATGCACTGGATCCCCTACAAAATGCACTGGACCCCTTACGACATGCACTGGACCACCTACAAGATGCACTGGACCCACTACAAGATGCACTGGACCCCTACATGATGCACTGGACCCCCTGCGAGATGCACTGGACTCCCTTCGAGATGCACTGGACCTCCTACCAGATGCACTGGACCCGCTACGAGATGCACTGGACCCCCTACGAGATGCACTGGACTCCCTACGAGATGCACTGGGCCCCCTACTAGATGCACTGGACCCCCTACGAGATGCACTGGACCTCTTACGACATGCACTGTACCCCTTACGAGATGCTTTGGACCCCCTACGAGATGCACTGGACAACCCTAAAGGATGCACTGGACCCCCTACGAGATGCACTTGGCCCCCTACGAGATGTACTGCACCCCCTACGAAATGCACTGGACCCACTTTCAGATGCACTGGACCCCCTACGAAATGCACTGGACCGCCTATTAGATGCACTGGACAACCCTAAAGGATGCACTTGACCCTCTACGAGATGCACTAGATTTCCTACAAAATGCACTGGACCCCTTACGACATGCACTGGACCACCTACAAGATGCACTGGACCCACTACAAGATGCACTGGACCCTCTACATGATGCGCTGGACCCCCTACGAGATGCACTGGACCCCCTTTGAGATGCACTGGACCCCCTACAAGATGCACTGGACCCGCTACGAGATGCACTGGACCACCTACGAGATGCACTGGACTCCCTACGAGATGCACTGGACCCCCTACGACATGCACTGGGCCCCCTTCGAAATGCACTGGACCCCTTACGACATGCACTGTACCCCTTACGAGATGCTTTGGACCCCCTACGAGATGCACTGGACAACCCTAAAGGATGCACTGGACCCCCTACGAGATGCACTTGACCCCCTACGAGATGTACTGCACCCCCTTCGAGATGCACTGGACCCCCTACGACATGCACTGGACCCCCTACGAGATGCACTGGACCCCCTACGACATGCACTGGACCCCCTACAAGATGCACTGGACCCCCTACGAGATACACTGGACCCCCTTCGAGATGCACTGGACCCCCTACGAGATGCACTGGACCCCCTACAAAATGAACTGGACCGCCTACGAGATGCACTGGACAACCTAAATGGGATTCACTATGTTCACCAATGTTGAAATACGGAAGTAATTTTAAGATGCACATGACATGACTATATTCTACACTGTATACGTTCCATTACTTATCCAGTCCCTAAGTAACTAGTATAAAATACTGTTGCTCACAGTGGCGGATTGGTTTTGGCAGTTTGTTCTGGTGGTTCGCTTGGTCGACTGCTTGCTGCCTTTCCTGGCTTGTTTAGCTACGTTGTTGCAATAGAGTAGGACGGGAGCAGTTGAGTTTGGTGGTACCATTACCGTTCGCTGTCCTCGCTGATGGCTCGCTTGGAATCTGCTCATTTGGCTTGCCCCCACTGGGGTTAGCTCGCTCGTCCACTGGGGTTAGCACGCTCGGCCACTGGGGTTAGCTCGCCCGGCCACTGGGGTTAGCACGCTCAGCCACTGGGGTTAGCTCGCTCGGCCACTGGGGTTAGCTCGCTCGGCCACTGGGGTTAGCTCGCTCGGCCACTGGGGTTAGCTCGCTCGGCCACTGGGGTTAGCTCACTCGGCCACTGGGGTTAGCTCGCTCGGCCACTGGGGTTAGCACGCTCAGCCACTGGGGTTAGCTCGCTCGGCCACTGGGGTTAGCTCGCTCAGCCAATGTGCTTTAGCATGTTTGGATTTTAGCATTAGGGTTAGGGTTATGGCTGGTTTTATTTTTAGCCTCTTCTATACATTTAGTCATCCTATATGGTAGGTCTGGTATACCTAGGCATTTGTTTGCCCAAGGACTGCTGTCCATGATGTCACAGCAGCAGATCTCCAAGATTCTGCCCACCCCGTATATGTAGAAGAGTGCTTGCACAACATCTAGTCACGTGCGTCCTACTTCCATACTTCAACATTGCTAAACATAGTGACTCCCAACCCTAAATGATACACTTGACCCTCTACGAGATGCACTGGACCCCCTTCAAGATGCACTGGACCCCTTACGAGATTCACTGGCTCCCCAACGACATGCACTGGACCCCTTACGAGATGCCCTTGACCCCCTTCGAGATTCACTGGACCCCCACGAGATGCACTGGACCCCCTACAAGATGCACTGGACCTCCTACGAGATGCAATGGACCGTCTACGAGCTCCACTGGACAATCCTAAAGGATGCAATGGACTCCCTATGAGATGCACTGGACCCCCCACTAGATGCACTGGACCCCCTTCGAGATGCACTGGACCCCCTACGAGATGCACTAGACCCCTACAAGATGCACTGGACCCCCTACAACCTGAACTGGACCCCCTATGAGATGCACTGGACCCCAAATGAGATGCACTGGACCCCCTACGAGATGCACTGGACCCCTTACGAGATGCACTAGACCCCCTTCGAGATGCACTGGACCCCCTACGAGATGCACTAGACCCCCTACGAGATGCACTTGCCCCTTACAAGATGCACTGGACCCCTTCAAGATGCACTGGACCCCCTACGACATGCACTGGACCCAATACGAGATGCACTGGACCCCTTGCGAGATGCACTGGACCCCTTTGAGATGCACTGGACCTCCTACGACATGCACTGGACCCCTACGAGATGCACTGGACCCCAAACGAGATGCACTGGACCCCCTACGACATGCACTGGACCCCCTATGAGATACACTGGACACCCAACGAGATGTACTGACCTCCTTTGAGATGCACTGGACCCCCTACGACATGCTCTGGACCCCCTATGAGATGCACTGGACTACCTACGACATGCACTGGACTCCCTATGAAATGCACTGGACCCTTTTCGAGATGCACTGGACCCCCTTCAAGGTGCACTTGACCCTTTACGAGTTGCACTGGACCCCCTACATGATGCACTGGACCACCTACATGATGTACTGGACCCCTACGAGATGCACTGGACCCCCTACTTGACGCATTGGACCCCTTATTACATTCACTAGAAACCCTGCAAGATGCACTGGATCCCTTACAAGATGCACTGGATCCCTTACAAGATGCACTGGAACTCCCTAAATGATGCACTTGACCCTCTACAAGATGCATTGGACCCCCTACATGATGCACTGGAACCCCTACGAAATGCACTGGACCCCCTACGAGATGCAATGGACCCCTTATGAGATGCACTGGACCCTCAACGAGATGCACTAGACCCCGACTTGATGCACTGGACCCCTTTCGAGATGCACTGGACCCCCTACGACATGCACTGGACCTCCTACAAGATGCATTAGGCAACCCTAAAGGATGCACTTGATCCTCTACGAGATGCACTGGACCCCTTACATGATGCACTGGACCCCCTACGAGATACACCGGACCACCTACAAGATGCACTGGACCCCTTACGAGATACACCGGACCACCTACAAGATGCACTGGAGCCCCTACGAGATGCACTGGACCCCTACTAGATGCACTGGACCCCGTTCGAGATGCACTGGACCCCCTACGACATGCACTGGACCCCCTACAAGATGCACTGGACCCCCTACGAGATGCACTGGACAACCCTAAAGGATGCACTTGACCCTCTACGAGATGCACTGACCTCCTAAATGATGCACTGAACCCCCTACGAAGTGCACTGGACCCCCTACGAGATGCACTGGACCCCCTACGACATGCACTTGACCAACTTTGAGATGCACTGGACCCCCTACGAGATGCACTGGACTACTTACGAGATGCACTGGACCCCCTACGAGATGCACTGGACCCCTTACTAGATGCACTGGACCCCCTTCAAGATGCACTGGACCCCTTACGACATGCACTGGACCCCCTACAAGATGCACTGGACCCACAAGAAGATGCACTGGACCCCCTACATGATGCACTGGACCCCCTACGAGATGCACTGGACCCCTTACGAGATGCACTGGACCCCCTACGAGATGCACTGGACCACGTACGAGATGCACTGGACTCCCTAGCAGATGCACTGGACCCCCTACTAGATGCACTGGACCCCATTTGAGATGCACTGGACCCCCTACGACATGCACTGGACCCCTTACGAGATGCACTGGACCCCCCACGAGATGCACTAGACAACCCTAAAAGATGCACTGGACCCCCTACGAGATGCACTGGACCCCCTACGAGATGTACTGGACCCACTTCGAGATGCACTGGACCCCCTACGACATGCACTGGACAAGAAGAGGCATGATGAAGCAAGATGAGACAAGATGAGGCATGATGAGACAAGATGAGTCTAGATGAGACAAGACGAGGCACGATGAAGCAAGATGAGACAAGATGAGAAATAATGAGGCAAGATGAGACAAGATGAAGCAAGACGAGACAAGATGAAGCAAGATGAGACAAGATGAGGCAAGATGAGACAAGAAGAGACAAGATGAGACAAGATGAGGCACGATGAGACAAGATGAGGCAAGATGAGGTAAGATTAGGCTAGACGAGGCAAGATGAGACAAGATGAGGCAAGATGAGACAAAACGAAGCAAGACGAGACAAGATGAAGCAAGATGAGACAAGATGAGGCAAGATGAGACAAGGTGAGACAAGATGAGACATGATGAGGCAAGATGAGACAAGATGAGGCAAGATGAGACAAGATGAGGCAAGATGAGGCAAGATTAGGCTAGACGAGGCAAGATGAGACAAGATGAGGCAAGATGAGACAAGACGAAGCAAGATGAGACAAGATGAGGCAAGATGAGACAAGGTGAGACAAGATGAGACAAGAGGAGGCAAGATGAGACAAGATGAGGCAAGATGAGACAAGATAAGGCAAGATGAGGCAAGATGATGCTAGACGAGGCAAGATGTGACAAGATGAAGCAAAATGAAGCAAGATAAGACAAGATTAGACAAGATAAGTTAAAATGTGGTAAGATGAGACAAGATGAGGCTAGATGAGACAAGATGAAGCAAGATGAGACAAGATGAGGCAAGATGAAACAAGATGAAGCAAGATGAGACAAGATGAGGCAAGATGAGACAAGATGAGGCAAGATGAGACAAAATGAGGCAAGACGAGACAAGATGAGGCAAGATGAGACAAGATGAGGCAAGGTGAGACAAGATGAGGTAAGATGAGACAAGATGAGGCAAGATGAGACAAGATGAGACAAGATGAGGCAAGATGAGACAAGATGAAGAAAGATGAGACAAGTTGAGACAAGATGAAGCAAGATGAGGCAAGATGAGACAAGATGAAGCAAGATGAGACAAGATGAGGCAAGATGAGACAAGATGAGGCAAGATGAGGCAAGATGAGACAAGATGAGGCAAGATGAGACAAGATGAGGCAAGATGAGGCAAGATGAGACCAGATGAGACCAGATGAGACCAGATGAGGGAAGATGAAACAAGATGAGGCAAGATGTGACAAGATGTGACAAGATGAGACAAGATGAGACAAGATGAGGCAACATGAGGCAAGATGAGACAAGATGAGGTAAGATAAAGCAAGATGAGACAAGATGAGACAAGATAAGGCAAGATGAGACAAGACGAAGCAAGACGAGACAAGATGAAGCGAGATGACACAAGATGAGGCAAGATGAGACAAGATGAGACAAGATGAGACAAGATGTGGCAAGATGAGACGAGATGAGGCAAGATGAGGCAAGATGAGGCAAGACGAGCAAGATGAGACAAGATGAAGCAAGATTAAGCAAGATGAGGCAAGATGAGGCAAGATGAGTAAAAATGAGTTAAGATGAGACAAGATGAGGTAGGATGAGACAAGATGAAGCAAGATCAGGCTAGATCAGGCAAGTTGAAATAAGATGAGGCAAGATGAGACAAGATGAGACAAGATGAGGCAAGATGAGACAAGATGAAGCAAGACGAGACAAGATGAGGCAAGATAAGGCAAGATGAGGCAAGATGATACAAGATGAGGCAAGATGAGACAAGATGAGGCAAGATGAGGCAAGATGATACAAGATGAGGCAAGATGAGACAAGATGAGGCAAGATGAGGCAAGATGAGGCAAGATGAGGCAAGATGAGACAAGATGAGGCAAGATGAGGCAAGATGAGACAAGATGAGGCAAGATGAGGTAAGATGAGATAAGATGAAGCAAGATGAGACAAGAAGAGGCAGGATGAGACAAAATGAGGCAAGATGAAGAAACATGAGGCAAGATGAGGCAAGATGAGACCACATGAAGCAAGCCGAGACAAGATGAGGCAAGACAAGGCAAGATGAGGCAAGATGAGGCAAGATGAGACAAGATGAGGCAAGATGAGACAAAATGAGGCAAGATAAAGCAAGATGAGACAAGATGAGACAAGATGAGGGAAGATGAGACAAGGGCTCAAAGACCCTCTACAAGATGCACTGGACCCCTTACAGGATGCACTGGACCCCCTACAAAATCCTCTGGACCCCCAACGTGATGCACTGGACTCCCTACGAGATACACCGGACCCCTACAAGATGCACTGGACCCGCCAAGAGATACACACGACCCTCTACGACATGAACGGACCCCTACAGGATGCATTCGACCGCCTACAAGATGCACTGGACACCCTACAGGATGCACAGAACCCCTTACGAGATGCACTGGACACCCTACAGGATGCACAGAACCCCTTACGAGATGCACTGGACCCCATACAAAATGCACTGGACCCCAAACAGGATGCACTGGACCCTTTACAAGATGCACTGGACCCTCTACATGCATAATGCACTGGACCCACCACAGGATGCACTGGACCCCCTACAAGATACACTGGACCTCCTACAGCATGCACTGGACCCTTACAAGATGTACTGGACCCCATACAAGATACACTGGACCACATACAAGATGCGCTGGACCCCATACAGGATAAACTGGACCCCGTACAGGATGCACTGGACCCCCTACAAGATGCACTGGACCCCCTATAGGATGCACTGCACCCCTATAGAATGCACTGGACCACTTACAAAATGCACTGGACCCCCTACAGGGTTAACTAACTATTGCGCAACCGCAACGTACCAAAAACTATTGCGCAACCGCAATGTACCAAAACTATTGTGCAACCGCGACGTACCAAACTTCCGGTTTTCGCACCACCCAGATGAGAGGGGCTTCGCTTCGCTTGCCCCAATAAACACCTTATGTCATGCAGACCGTGATAAACTGCAATCACATTCATAACAACATACACAAGCTGTAAAAAGAACACATTACATCCTATCATTATGTCTCCTAACAAGTGGTTAGTCCACATCTTGTTCCATTCTCTGCAACTCCGAGGTGTACACATTGTAGCTCTCCAGGTCATACAGGACAAAGAACACCTGAGGGGTACAATTGGCACTAGACTGCACACGTGCACAACTGAGAAGCATGAGGTAACACACTAGTCATGGTTGTCCCCCAGTGCACATGCAGCCAGCTGCTACTGTTGACAGCTAATTACGGCTAGTTTAACCCATTACACCAAGCATACAAAACCCATGCATACTACCCCTACACTAAAACGGTGGCACCCTGGAGATGCAAAGGAAGATTTTTCCACCCCACATTTTGGCAGTTATCTATAGCTAAATGGCAAAGAAAAGGAGTGTGCTGGTTTACTTTCACATGAAGGATGGTTCACAGTCACTCTTGAGCCCTTATCAGACCTGTGCATGGCCGATGGCTACTAGCAAGCAACAAGGTGACAAATGGCAGAAAGCACTTTACAAAATATGACATTGCACAATTTCACATGCCAGTCCTTAAAAGGCACCAAGTGCTGCTCATTGTAGGAACTGACAACTTACTACTGTTAACCCCTTACTACTGTTAACCCTTACTACTGTTAACCCTTACAGATGCACAATGGAAGTAAAGCACCACTCTTGGTACAGACTCAGAATGACGCAGCAACGGAAATAGAAAGGAAGACCTAACATCAGAATGCCCATACTGTACTACCCTGGTTGCAGTATATAAGTACATTGTGCAGGAATGAGAAGCAGCACCTGTTGCAAGGATGAGTTGGTGTCTGTTGAGAGATGTCCTCTGATGGTCCTCAGGATAGTCTGGGCTGCAGTGTGCTTAGGAAAATTGTTGCTGATCGGCAAATAGAGAGGAAAAAATGATAATAGTTTGTGAGAGCGACACCATTGGGCCAGGTACAGGTGTGGTTAGCACACTGATTCACAAACTGTCAAGCAAGACAAGTGACCTGCACTGGTACTGTTTTGTGAGACTTACGATCCACTGGCAATGGAAGGAAAAGCTACTGTCTTGATCTTGTTCTGATTGGCACACTTTAAAACATTGACAACAGCCGCTTTAAGCATGTCCACTCCACCAACAGGATCCCACTGTGGGCTGTGCACATGGATCAGGTGCTTGCACAGTGCCAGGTTACCACACCCAGAAAGGGCCACTGAGTGGAGGGGGGGGGGGGGGGGGGGCAGACAAACCATGCTTGGGTACGTGCGCCATTCAGTGACACATGCACAATACCTATCACTTGTACAAGAAAGCTCACCTCCACTGACTGCCAAGGTTGTGTTCTTGGCAACTCTCTGCACTTCACTCTGCAATTCAGCCCCTCCCTGTTGACGCAATGCCTGGCCTACAGCAAAGGTCATTTTCCATCACAATACCACTAACAACCACCACCACATCACACACCACCACCATCACACACCACTTCCCATCAGCTGTAGATGGCGGTCACACTATGTCAAAATGTTGTCAATGTCACAGTCATGTTCACTGGTCACACTATACATTCAATCCAAAATGTTAACATGGACATGTCAACATTTGCATTAATGGTTGAAATATTACTTGATGAAGTACAAAGAAGATTCCTTTTCAGTTAGTGAACAAAACAAACAATGGCCACAGGACTCAAGACAATGAGGGTGAAGTGGGATACTGAAGGTGATGAAGGTTAATGACATCTGAGGTTGAGGGAGCTATGCAAATGGTGATTCGCACCCTACACACACACCAGCAGTGGCAGCAAAGGTTTGTGAGACTCTTACGTGATACGTTCACTCACATTAGTCAACGTGAAGCAGAGGAAGTGAAATAGGACATAGCCACAAAAGCAAAAGATCTTCAATTTCTCTTATCCCCAATAATAGTATGATCAAATATGTACAAATCAATGTCATTTTTGACTAGTGTGACCACGGCCGAACACCATCTACTAGCTCCACGCAACACATCCCATTACCACCTCAATTAACACACCACATGCACATTCCCACAACATAACACAGAAACATATCTTCCTTTTAGTTAGCACGCACAAGCACCACTCTACAGGACCATAGCACCAATACAAGCACTCCACATGTAACACACAGTTACTCACACACACACTAATAACATCCTGCGAGTCTATGGCAAACTCACCTACTTGACCCCCCAAGTTAAAAGTAGCATTTGTTGGATGCACATACGCATCTGCCTTCACATCCACTATGCTGCCTTTGATCACTGTCAAAGTCTGCCCCAAAGCGAGAGTCCGCTCACTCAGAACTGTGGTGCCCCCTCTCGGACCAGAGGGAACAGGACCCTTCTTCGCAGCAGGCTTACTCACTGCCGACTGTGTCAAAGAAGGTACAGGTCATGAAGATACCACAATACGTATCTTTATAGATAAGACAATTACAAACCTTTCCCTTTTTCTGTGCTGTCTGCTTCCTTGGTGATGTTGGGGTGAGCGGGGCCACGGGGGCGGGTGCAGCACTACCAGCACCTTGTTGCTTCACCTTGGGCCACTCCGCCTTCCTGTGTAGCAGAACACTGTGGATGTTGGGGAGAACCCCTCCCTGGGAAATGGTCACACCCTTGAATAGCTGCATGCATGGACAAGGGGAAGAGGTGGGGCAGGTATACACGTGATTTGTGCACTCCAAGTAACCCATATCACACATACATGCATGCATGCACACACACACACTTCCAAACCTTGTTGAGTTCATCATCACAGGCAACAGCAAGAAGAATGTGTCTTGGGTTGACACGGAGCTTCTTATTGTCATGAGCAGCATTGCCTGCCAGTTCCAGTACCTCAGCACACAGGTACTCCAACACTGCTGCAGCATACACGGGTGCTCCCACTGCAATGCGCTTCTTGTGTGTGGACACCTTCAGGGCTCGATGGACACGTGACACAGGAAATATAATCCCTGCCCTGTTGCTACGGGAGACACGACTCCGCTTTGCACCTTTTCCTGCTCTGCCTGACATCTGTCCATTACGCAAGAAGGGAAGCCGGAACAGGTGGAAGGGAATGAGAATGGCGCAAGAATTACTGCTCAACAGGAACACACACACTTTGACATGCACCCGGCGGCCTGTCGTGGAACGTGCACACACTAGCTCCCTATTCTACGGCGCATTCGATGGTGCATGATCTGCCATCACGACAGTGGACCTGCCGGCCGACTGCCGCGAGCGACCCACATGCGTACGGCATAAGACAGCAACGCGTACTGACTGCTGTAGCCTCGCTCAAGAGCCACGCAGTGGTCTTCGTCTGTCTGTATTTTCGGCAAGGCACAAGACATTCCAACTCTCACCTTTCTCACTACTCCAGTGTACCTCGCTGCAGGAAGTAACAGGAACGCCCACTGTTCGTCGGATGCAGACTCGTTTTTCTCCGTTCGTCATCACACACGCACTAGTCTGGCTAGCTAGACCGTCCCTAACAAACGCCAGCGGCTTGGAAGGGGAGGGACGGTGTAACAAACATAGCGATTACTTCACACCTTCACTTATCGCTAAGTGGAAAGTGTGAAGTAGTAAACAAACGATCGACTTTGCCACGGACGAACATGGCCGAAAGCAGGAACGAAAGGCAGGCGCAGATTTCGATAAAACAGTATCCTTTCGTCTCAACTTTGATAGGATAAACGCTATCGTTCCTCATTAATCGAGTCACTAGCGACGGCCATGTTCACAAGAACTATGAATACCATTGCCAAAAATCCTTGGCAATTGTATTCATAGCAGCCAATGCGAGCATCTCATTGGTCAGGAGTCACGCGGCAAGGTGTTCACTAATCGCTATGTATGCTAGACCGTCCCTTCCTTTCGCGCCTTCCGCGCCTGGGTGCTTAGGGACGGTCTAGCTAGCCAGACTACACACGCACAGGCTCGCTTTCAGGGGCGCATACAGATTGCCAGACACGGGAACTAAGTCATGCAAAATAGCGTCAAATCACACTTCTACTTTTTATGGACTATGGACTGGAAGAAGGTGGCAACACGCTCTACTCCAAAGAGGAAGTTCTCATCAATGCACCCAGTGGCACACTCCACTGTGTGAGCGAAGTCTACCATCCGTACGTCTATTGCCAAGGGGTCCTCTCCATCGTGTACATCGCCCTCGTACACAAAGAGGAGTGAGGTAGCATACAGCCGGTACTGCTTCTGCCTCTCCAGCCACTGCCGGATCTGCTCAACTCTGGACAGTATCACAGGAACCAGACCAAAGCGAGTACTTGTACCTTGGTGGAAATACTGCAACACTCCTTGGAAGGGATAGGGGAGAGAGGATGGGGCGGAAGGAGAGAGGGGGAGGGGTGAGCAGATGGAGAGCAGGGGGTAGGAGGAAGTGAGTAGGCCCCATACCATCATAGACTTCTTCTTGTGAGGACCGACTTCGCCCAAAGTGTCTGTCCACGTACTTCCACGAACAACTGTCTGTCTGGAACACCTACAGGGAAAGGGCATGGAATGCCACCTTCTACAGCATTCCCAGTGGTTGCTGTAAGCTCGGTGACCTCCTAGCACACCTCTGAGCTCTGGCCACACTTGGCACCACAATGAAGTCATCTCGTGCTATAGGCTAGCTGTGCCAAAAGTGGCCAAAGTCCAGAGGTGAGGCTAGGCTGAATGGCAACTGCAACAAGCAAGTTAGTGTTACCCTAACTGCAACAAGCATTCACAAAATGGCTGTAGTAACATAAACAGAGTTAGTTGTCAACGAAGTCTCTGCATGAAAACACTGTGAAACTTTGGGCCCTCTGCACAGACCAGACACCCTCACCCATCCCACCTTCCCCCCAGCTGTCTCCGCCCCTCACCCTCACCCATCCCACCTTCACCCCAGCTGTCCCCGACCCTCACCCTCACCCATCCCATCTTCCCCCCAGCTGTCCCCGACCCTCACCCTCACCCATCCCACCTTCACCCCAGCTGTCCCCGACCCTCACCCTCACCCATCCCACCTTCCCCCCAGCTGTCTCCGCCCCTCACCCTCACCCATCCCACCTTCCCCCCAGCTGTCCCCGGCCCTCACCCTCACCCATCCCACCTTCCCCCCAGCTGTCTCCGCCCCTCACCCTCACCCATCCCACCTTCACCCCAGCTGTCCCCGACCCTCACCCATCCCACCTTCACCCCAGCTGTCCCCGACCCTCACCCTCACCCATCCCACCTTCACCCCAGCTGTCCCCGACCCTCACCCTCACCCATCCCACCTTCACCCCAGCTGTCTCCACCCCTCACCCTCACCCATCCCACCTTCACCCTAGCTGTCCCCGACCCTCACCCTCACTCATCCCACCTTCACCCTAGCTGTCCCCGCCCCTCACCCTCATTCCTATAATCCGGAAGCCTACTGTCTCCTGAATGGGGTATTTCCTCATCTCTCGATCAATCTTGTCTTGTGAGGCACTGTCGTCCCAAACCCGCCGGCCCAACTTCAGGTCCATCACACACGGCTTCCGAAACTTTGAAGTAATGTCTTCAAGACGCATGTACGTCGCTGAACACCAACAGTCAAGGAACACCACCCCATGGACTAGGGGACCCACCACCCCACGGACTAGGGGACCCACCACCCCATGGACTAGGGGACACACCACCCCATGGACTAGGGGACACACCACCCCATGGACTAGGGGACACACCACCCCATGGACTAGGGGACACACCACCCCATGGACTAGGGGACACACCACCCCATGGACTAGGGGACACACCACCCCACGGACTAGGGGACACACCACCCCACGGACTAGGGGACACACCACCCCACGGACTAGGGGACACACCACCCCACGGACTAGGGGACACACCACCCCACGGACTAGGGGACACACCACCCCATGGACTAGGGGACACACCACCCCATGGACTAGGGGACCCACCACCCCACGGACTAGGGGACACACCACCCCATGGACTAGGGGACCCACCACCCCATGGACTAGGGGACACACCACCCCACGGACTAGGGGACACACCACCCCACGGACTAGGGGACACACCACCCCATGGACTAGGGGACACACCACCCCATGGACTAGGGGACACACCACCCCACGGACTAGGGGACACACCACCCCATGGACTAGGGGACACACCACCCCACGGACTAGGGGACCCACCACCCCACAGACTAGGGGACACACCACCCAATGGACTAGGGGACCCACCACCCCATGGACTAGGGGACACACCACCCCATGGACTAGGGGACCCACCACCCCACGGACTAGGGGACACACCACCCCATGGACTAGGGGACACACCACCCCATGGACTAGGGGACACACCACCCCATGGACTAGGGGACACACCACCCCATGGACTAGGGGACACACCACCCCATGGACTAGGGGACCCCCCCTTCATGCACTACAGTCATACACAGTTGATGGGATACAAGGCACCCCGCGGTTGTCGTGAATGACCTCTGTGCCGTAGTATCGTGGTACTAGAGGCCGGAGACTGATTGTGACATCGTCCACTTCATTGCTCAGCCACACATTCTCGTAGAAGGCAAGTTCTGCCTCTCCCTTCCGACCCAGGAACACTGGCTTCAGAAGGTGCTCTGGCTGACCAACACGCTGCAGGAAACCTGTAGAGGTAGGTTAGTGAGGGAGGGGGTGTGGTCTACTGACAGTGGAGAGAGGGGTGGGGTCTTTAGTGGGGAAGGGGTGTGGTCTACTGACAGTGGAGAGAGGGGTGGGGTCTTTAGTGAGGAAGGGGTGTGGTCTTTAGTGAAGGAGAGGCTGTGCCTCAATGAGTATCACATGACAATCACATGACACAACTTCCAGCACAATGAGTAAGAGGAAGCCCGCCTTCAGAGGCCATTCACTTCATGGCACCATTCACTGGTTGAGAGGCGAAGCGGAACACGACTTCCTTCAATACACACCGACCTTCAATACACACACACACCATACCACACTACAATGCAATTCACACCTGGTAGTCACTGCAGTGCTGAGGCCCCCACACCGCCAACTACATTAAATCTTCATTTAGCACTTAATACACAGTCACTGTTTTCACACACACACACACACACACACACACACACACACACACACACTGTGTGCTGACAGAGGTCCCTCCGCACTGTAATGCACACTCTAAGTACAGTTTGGAGACTACCCTACAACTGCTTCAATCAAGTGTGCACAGACAGTAAACAATCAGACATTTCCCAATTGGCTCTCCCCGTACGTACCTATCCTTTCTAGCATACACGCACGCACCTTGTTTGCCGTCGATGTGCCGGTGTCCGCCAACCTGGTGGGGGACAGGCTGGTAGCCCTCGGGGATGAGCGAGAGCTGGTAACGCGCCTCGCTCGACAGGAGCTCCCAGTGCGTGCCCAGGGCCAGCTCCATTACGTCTAGAGGACTCACGTCCAATCGCACAGTGGTGCCGCAGGAGGCGGCAGGCGGGGGAGAAGTGGGGAGAGCACTGTCCTGCTCCGAGTCGCACTCGCAGTCCTTGTCCAAGTGTTCTCCCTCGACCGTCTCACGAAGGTGCTTCTCGTCAGAGCCCGCCTCGTTTAGGATGGTATCCTCCGATTTCAAGAATGACAGTCCCTCTTCCCCGAGTTCAGTCTCCTCCCCCTCCCCGCGTATCTGGTTGTTGTCGCCCCCCGCACTGAGCCGGTCCGAATCGCTGTTCATCCTGCGCAACAGACGCGCTCGCCTGACCAACGCACAGTTGTCAGGTGAAGTGGAAACAAGCGTCCGATCGACCCTTCTACACTAATGCGCACTGCTACACTCCATTTTCCACCATCTTTGGGTAGGGTCACGTGATGCATGTAACGAATATGATAATACAGATTACAAATGGCTCTAGTGCAGTTTGCGTTAGTCTGTTAGGTACGGTTGTACGGGTGTGGGTGGTATGCGGATTGCTGGTACTGGGAGCGTACGGGACCGCCATAGCGCGAACCGCCATAGGCTCCTGGAAGAGAGAGGGAATAAAATGTGTCCTTCAGCAGCACCAAGGGAGGTAGTGGTAGACACCACCAGTGAAAATGAACTGTGCTAATGTGTTTTCAATACACAAGAAGTCACACTCACCTTCATCATCGCGCCTCCCACCGCCATAGCTGCCTTGACCCCCGCTGGCTCCACCATAGCCCCCGTGTCCCCCACCTCCACTGTATCCACCATGGCCGCCTCCCCCACTGTACCCTCCTCCGCCGTAGCCCCCACCGCCCTGTTGGTAGCCATAGCCACCACCATAGCCACCACCTCCATAGCCTCCATAGCCACCATAGGACGCGTAGCCTCCGCTCGGTCCTGAAAATACAGCATGAACACAGGTTGTTGACGAGCTGAGTTGGTCAAGTCCATGCTGACTGCACCCATCCACTCACCGCCACCATAGTAGCCCCACTCACCGCCACCATAGTAGCCCCACTCACCGCCGCCATAGTAGCCCCACTCACCGCAACCATGGTAGCCCCACTCACCGCCACCATAGTAGCCCCACTCACCGCCACCATAGTAGCCCCCTCCGCCATAGTAGCCCCACTCACCGCCACCATAGTAGCCCCACTCACCGCCACCATGGTAGCCCCACTCACCGCCACCATAGTAGCCCCCTCCGCCATAGTAGCCCCACTCACCGCCACCATAGTAGCCCCACTCACCGCCACCATAGTAGCCCCCTCCGCCATAGTAGCCCCACTCACCGCCACCATAGTAGCCCCCTCCGCCATAGTAGCCCCACTCACCGCCACCATAGTAGCCCCCTCCCCCATAGTAGCCCCACTCACCGCCACCATAGTAGCCCCCTCCGCCATAGTAGCCCCACTCACCGCCACCATAGTAGCCCCCTCCCCCATAGTAGCCCCACTCACCGCCACCATAGTAGCCCCCTCCGCCATAGTAGCCTCCCTGTGGATAAAATGCAGCTCCACCCCCTCCATACGTAGGATAAGGACCGCTCTCCCCGCCCCTCCCTCCTTGCCATCCACCACCACCTCGGCCAGCTGGACGTGGTGTCTGGTCTCGCGGAGTGGCCCTCTTCACCTCCACCTACAGCAGCAGTCACTCAACGTCACACACGGCCACAGCCAACTGCAAGCACTTATATTATTCACAGACTAAACTTTTGTAGATGAAGGATTTTCAAAATTTAACCTCACACATTAAACTATTCCCGGATGGCTCCAGGACTGCAAACGTTAGGTCCACAAAAGAGCACTGCTACAACACACTTAAGCATAGGTACATTAGAACGTTTTCATTCGTATACGGAGCAATTTCATTCTGTATTGGCAACATTTACACTAACACAAATTTACTGGAATACAACCAAATGACAAGACCACTGATTTATCAAAAGTGACGGAAAGCACTGCAAGGCTCAAGACCACTGATTTATCCTTTCTGGTTTCAGTAAAGCGACACTCTGGTGGGTTAAAGTTACACACGTATTACACGACTCCGTCCTCAAACAGCTTCACTTAGGTCTCCGTTTTTGAAAACCTCCGCTTTCGAAATCGTTAGGGTTAGGACTTAGGGCTAACCTTAAGTGCCATTTGCATGCAAACGGAAGGCACTTAGGGCACACAGCGGAATTGCTACAGATACGGGAAACGTTTTAATGTAAACGGAGTCTTAGAGCACACACAGACCCCGCCCCACCCTACCCACCCGGTGCTCCTTGGCCTCCCCATCTTGTGTGTACGGGATGAAGTGGTATTGGTCCATCACCAGCTTGTCCACCGCATCCTCCGAGGTGAAGGTGACAAATATGAAGCCTCGCCGACTCTTGTTGTCCTTGTTGGTTACCAGGGCAACCTCCTCAATCTACACACAATAATTAGGTATTGGGACATTCAATGGTATCGAGACCACACTTCACCACACCCTTCACCCCGCCTACTTCACCACACTTGCCTCGCCAAATGCCGAAAAGTACTTGCTGATGGTTTCCTCGTCCATATCGTGAGGCACACCTCCGACAAACACTTTGTTGGTCCTCTTTGTATCCGGCCCTCCTCCGCCACTGCCCCGCCCACCTCGCTGGGACAGGTCATCAGGAACAGCTATCTTTGGGTCGACCTTCATACAAGAAACAAGTCAAATCAACCACCACACCTTTTGCCAGACCCCGCCCCTGACTCAAGACCACACCCACCGCCTTTCCATCTACAACATGGCCACGTTCCTTGTCACGGAGAACCTGGTCCACAGATTCACGCTCCTTGAACGTGAGGAATCCAAATCCCCTTCGGCGCTTGGTCACGGGGTCCACCTTCACCGACACCTCTACAATCTCTCCATACGTACCAAAGTAGTCCTTGAGCGACTCTGCAGCACAACACAGCAGACCACACACACCTGTCAACACACAAGCACACACACACGCGCACACACCAGGGTTGCCACTCTGTTCACCACCGTACCAAGCACCAGCCAACTTACTCATCTCAGCTCAACTCACTCCTACCTTCCTAGAGTCTTACTCAACACCTCTGGTATCTTACTCAACACCTCTGGTATCTTACGCAACACCTCTGGTATCTTACTCAACACCTCTGGTATCTTACGCAACACCTCTGGTATCTTACGCAACACCTCTGGTATCTTACTCAACACCTCTGGTGGTGCTAGTTGCTAGTCCTAGTCCTGTTGGCTGCTAACGCACTGGCGCTGCTAGGGCTTCACGCTATACAAGGTTGCTAGCCTACGGCTGTTGCCTAGGCAACAGGTAGTACGTACTCTCGTCTGTGTTCAAATGGAGTCCACCTATGAAGAGTTTGCTACAAACCGCAAACAAACGGAAAAAAGAGGAGACAGTACATATCCAACTTTTCCACACCACCCAACACACGCATACAGAAGAGACAAATAAACAAACAGAGACAAATTAAAAAGACAGAGACAAATAAACACATACACACACTCGCACACACTTGGGGTCACAGACACACAAATAAGCAGACAAAGACCCACATACACATACGCGGACACGCGCGCACACACACGCGCACGCACACACGCACACGCACACACACACACAGAAACACACACAGAGAGACAAACACATACACACATACACACACGCAGGGAGAGAGCTAAACACACAGTGACAGACAGACATGCCAAAATGGCGCCACGAAAGAGTGGATGGCATGTGGCCATATAAAGCTAGGGAGAGGCAGTACTAACCATCCTTCAGCCTGTTGGGCGCTCCCGTTGTGATCTTGCGACATCGTCCGCCTGGCCAATGGAAAGGCAAATTAAAACACCTCTTCCCTATACACACGGAGAGACGCTCGCAAACGAGAATGACCTACGCAGTCACTGGATCAATCCTTGAAAGTAAATCGGTACAAGGCGCGCACTGACGGAGACTGTAGCACGTGGCAGAGGCGTCAATGACGTCAAACATCGTCACGTGATTTACTAGCCAATCAAATTACTTCTTGCGCGCCCGTGCCCAAATCAAAATGCATGATATTTATACGGTACACTGTATGCATGGCACATCGCGTGCAGCTTAATTCTCAATATGCATATGCTTATAATCATAATTACTGACATAGCTGCAGTCCATGGTCTGCACAGGATATACCTCCCAGTGCAGGGCCATCACCTGCATGCAGCATGCATACCCGCTGGCCAGTTCATATAGACCTTGTGATTCATACACCAACACACATGTACTCATGCACTGCATCGTGCAGATTTGCTGCACAGCAAATTATACAGTCATTTATATAATTCTTAGCTGTAGAGTACAACCCTATAATAGCCAAGTATTGCACAATATCTATACACTGTTACACACACAAGTCAGCACAGTCACAGCGAGGGGGAGATGGAGACAGCTTTCAGGACAACGTCCTCCTGCTCCTGAGTGTGGGTCAACTTGCAGCCCGTGGCAGGAGCAGCCACTGGGGGACGGCCTTCGTATCTGCAGTGTGTGAGGGGGAGGGGTTGGAGGTGTGACCACCAACACTACACTTTCCCTCCTTTCATCCCATGCACACACCCTACACCTGGTCTCCCTCCCCCTTCCCTCCACACACACCCCACACCTGGTCTCCCTCCCCCTCCCCTCCCCACACACCCTACACCTGGTCTCCCTCCCCCTCCCCTCCACACACACCCTACACCTGGTCTCCCTCCCCCTCCCCTCCCCACACACCCTACACCTGGTCTCCCTCCCCCTCCCCTCCCCACACACCCTACACCTGGTCTCCCTCCCCCTCCCCTCCCCACACACCCTACACCTGGTCTCCCCCTCCCCTCCACACACACCCTACACCTGGTCCCCCTCCCCTCCCCTCCCTACACACCCTACACCTGGTCTCCCTCCCCCTCCCCTCCCCACACACCCTACACCTGGTCTCCCCCTCCCCTCCACACACACCCTACACCTGGTCTCCCTCCCCTCCCCTCCCTACACACCTGATCTGCCGGCCGCGTGAGCAGGCGGTGCCGACCCGAGGCTGCACGTAGAACCACGCCCCCATGTTCTTTGGCTCCTCTTGAGCCCAAACCAGCTCAGCGTTGGGATAGCAGTCCAATTCCCGCTTCACCAGGTCAAATGGGAATGGGGATATCTGGAGAACAGGTCATAACAGTTTGGTACAGTGTGTGTGTGTGTGTCTCAGTGTGGGGGTGGGGCATATAGCGTGTCTCAGTGTGGGGGTGGGGCATATAACGTGTCTCAGTGTGGGGGTGGGGCATATAGCGTGTCTCAGTGTGGGGGTGGGGCATATAGCGTGTCTCAGTGTGGGGGTGGGGCATATAACATGTCTCAGTGTGGGGGTGGGGCATATAGCGTGTCTCAGTGTGGGGGTGGGGCATATAGCGTGTCTCAGTGTGGGGGTGGGGCATATAGCGTGTCTCAGTGTGGGGATGGGGCATATAGCGTGTCTCAGTGTGGGGGTGGGGCATATAGCGTGTATCAGTGTGGGGGTGGGGCATATAGCGTGTCTCAGTGTGGGGGTGGGGCATATAGCGTGTCTCAGTGTGGGGGTGGGGCATATAGCGTGTCTCAGTGTGGGGGTGGGGCATATAACGTGTCTCAGTGTGGGGGTGGGGCATATAGCGTGTCTCAGTGTGGGGGTGGGGCTTATAACGTGTCTCAGTGTGGGGGTGGGGCATATAGCGTGTCTCAGTGTGGGGGTGGGGCATATAACGTCTCTCAGTGTGGGGGTGGGGCATATAACGTCTCTCAGTGTGGGGGTGGGGCATATAGCGCGTCTCAGTGTGGGGGTGGGGCATATAACGCGTCTCAGTGTGGGGGTGGGGCATATAGCGCGTCTCAGTGTGGGGGTGGGGCATATAACGCGTCTCAGTGTGGGGGTGGGGCATATAACGCGTCTCAGTGTGGGGGTGGGGCATATAACGTGTCTCAGTGTGGGGGTGGGGCATATAACGTGTCTCAGTGTGGGGGTGGGGCATATAACGTGTCTCAGTGTGGGGGTGGGGCATATAGCCCGTCTCAGTGTGGGGGTGGGGCATATAACGCGTCTCAGTGTGGGGGTGGGGCATATAACGTGTCTCAGTGTGGGGGTGGGGCATATAACGTGTCTCAGTGTGGGGGTGGGGCATATAACGTGTCTCAGTGTGGGGGTGGGGCATATAGCGTGTCTCAGTGTGGGGGTGGGGCATATAACGTGTCTCAGTGTGGGGGTGGGGCATATAACGTGTCTCAGTGTGGGGGTGGGGCATATAGTGTGTATCAGTGTGGGGGTGGGGCATATAGCGTGTCTCAGTGTGGGGTGGGGCATATAACGTGTCTCAGTGTGGGGGTGGGGCATATAACGTGTCTCAGTGTGGGGGTGGGGCATATAGCGTGTCTCAGTGTGGGGGTGGGGCATATAACGTGTCTCAGTGTGGGGGTGGGGCATATAACGTGTCTCAGTGTGGGGGTGGGGCATATAGCGTGTCTCAGTGTGGGGGTGGGGCATATAACGTGTCTCAGTGTGGGGGTGGGGCATATAACGTGTCTCAGTGTGGGGGTGGGGCATATAGCACGTCTCAGTGTGGGGGTGGGGCACTATTACTGACCTGCTCCAGACGGACAATGGCTATTTCATCACTTCCACTCTTTGCTTTTGCCTGCACACGACCACACAGTCACACACATGGCCAACATGACATGACATGACATAAAGTGACATGACACAGTCCACAAGTGGGCACTGGAGCTGCACTGGGTGTGCACATCACCTTTGCCAGTTCGTAGTAGATCTTGCCAGAGCAGAACAGAAGACGCTTCACCTTCTGAGGGTCAGCCTGAGTGTCACCGTCAGTGATCACTCGCTGGAAGGATGTCCCTGTACAACAACACCTATGTGCTCATTGCCTCTCCACCTCCCCTCCCCTCCCCTCCCCTCCCCTCCCCTCCCCTACCCTACCCTTCCTTACAACATTCACTACAAACCTTCTGTCATGTCTGTCAGCTTTGACTTTGCCTCCGGGTGCCTCAGCAGGCTCTTGGGAGTCATCAACACTAGCTGCAGCGAGGACAGAGGGAGAAGGAGACAAGGACAAAGAGGGGAAGGGAGAGGAGGGGATGGTGCATGGATGTACCAGCCAATGACTACGACCTCCTCTCTACTTGCCCCACCTTTCCTCAACCTAGCCCCACCCACCCACCGGCTTCCTGAAGGGCATCACTAGCTGTCTCCTCAAGATGTGGAAGAGGTTGGCAGGATTGGTGCAGTTGGCCACAATCCAGTTGCAGGACTCCAATTGAAGCACCTCAAACTTCTCAAAAGCGTATTTCTGCAAATAAGCGGCCAGCATACATACATACACTTACACACACACACACACACACACACACACACACACACACACACACACACACACACACACACACACACACACACACACACACACACACACACACACACACACACACACACACACACACACACACACACACACACACACACACACACACCGGAAATGTTTCTGCATCATCTGATGACAGTTGAAGGAAGCGTTCCAATCGAGCAGAAGAGTGCTCGGGCCCCTTTGACAAGAAGAGGAGAGGGGAGGGGAGGAGAGGGGAGGGGAGGGGAAAGGAGAGGGGTGGGGAGGGGTGGGGAGGGGAGGGGGAGGGTAGAGGGGAGGGGAGGGGAAAGGCGAGGGGTGGGAGGGGAGGGGAGGGGAGGGGAAGGGAAGGACCACCGTATGAAACTGATTGGATGTAGCAATTTGCCAGTGCTGGTCCTGCTCCTGGGCCGGCCTACCATTCCCTCGTAGCCATGTGGCAGGAGCATGACAAGGCCGCTCTGTCGTGCCCACTTGTCTTCTCCACTACAGATGAACTGGTCGATGATGCACTGGGCAGTGTTGTGGAAGTCCCCAAACTGGGCCTCCCAGCAAACCAGCGCATTGGGGTGGGACTGGCTGAAACCCAGTTCAAATCCTGTGGCATCAAATGGAAGTAAAAGTGGAAGCACAACTGTAAGACGCCACTGACTGGAATGGTTGAGAAGCCTGAGATGTTTTTGTGAGCTTGTTATACTCCTGTGTGTGTGTGTGTGTGTGTGCGTGCGTGCGTGCGTGCGTGCGTGTGTGTCTGTGTACCTACCCAAAACAGCATACTCTGACAGGGAACTGTTGCAGACTGTGTACGTTGCCTGGTTTGGATAGAGGTTGTTCAAAGGGACCAGAGTTGTCAGGTCTTCCTTCTGGTCATGGAGAACATGGTGTCGATGGCTGCAGCGGGGAGGGGAGCAGGGGAGAGGGTTACTACTCAGTGGGGAGGGGAGCAGGGGAGAGGGTTACTGCTCAGCGGGGAGGAGAGCAGGGGAGAGGGTTACTGCTCAATGGGGAGGAGAGCAGGGGAGAGGGTTACTGCTCAATGGGGAGGAGAGCAGGGGAGAGGGTTACTGCTCAGCGGGGAGGAGAGCAGGGGAGAGGGTTACTGCTCAGCGGGGAGGAGAGCAGGGGAGAGGGTTACTGCTCAGCGGGGAGGAGAGCAGTGGAGAGGGTTACTGCTCAGTGGAGAGGGGAGCAGGGGAGAGGGTTACTGCTCAGCGGGGAGGAGAGCAGGGGAGAGGGTTACTGCTCAGCGGGGAGGAGAGCAGGGGAGAGGGTTACTGCTCAGCGGGGAGGGGAGCAGGGGAGAGGGTTACTGCTCAATGGGGAGGAGAGCAGGGGAGAGGGTTACTACTCAGTGGGGAGGAGAGCAGGGGAGAGGGTTACTGCTCAGCGGGGAGGGGAGCAGTGGAGAGGGTTACTGCTCAGCGGGGAGGAGAGCAGGGGAGAGGGTTACTGCTCAGCGGGGAGGAGAGCAGTGGAGAGGGTTACTGCTCAGTGGGGAGGGGAGCAGGGGAGAGGGTTACTACTCAGCGGAGAGGGGAGCAGGGGAGAGGGTTACTGCTCAGTGGAGAGGAGAGCAGTGGAGAGGGTTACTGCTCAGCGGGGAGGAGAGCAGTGGAGAGGGTTACTGCTCAGTGGAGAGGAGAGCAGGGGAGAGGGTTACTGCTCAGCGGGGAGGAGAGCAGGGGAGAGGGTTACTGCTCAGCGGGGAGGAGAGCAGGGGAGAGGGTTACTGCTCAGCGGGGAGGGGAGCAGGGGAGAGGGTTACTGCTCAGCGGGGAGGGGAGCAGGGGAGAGGGTTACTGCTCAATGGGGAGGAGAGCAGGGGAGAGGGTTACTACTCAGTGGGGAGGAGAGCAGGGGAGAGGGTTACTGCTCAGCGGGGAGGGGAGCAGTGGAGAGGGTTACTGCTCAGCGGGGAGGAGAGCAGGGGAGAGGGTTACTGCTCAGCGGGGAGGAGAGCAGTGGAGAGGGTTACTGCTCAGTGGGGAGGGGAGCAGGGGAGAGGGTTACTGCTCAGCGGAGAGGGGAGCAGGGGAGAGGGTTACTGCTCAGCGGGGAGGAGAGCAGGGGAGAGGGTTACTGCTCAGCGGGGAGGAGAGCAGGGGAGAGGGTTACTGCTCAGCGGGGAGGGGAGCAGGGGAGAGGGTTACTGCTCAGCGGGGAGGGGAGCAGGGGAGAGGGTTACTGCTCAGTGGGGAGGGGAGCAGGGGAGAGGGTTACTACTCAGCGGGGAGGGGAGCAGGGGAGAGGGTTACTGCTCAGCGGGGAGGAGAGCAGGGGAGAGGGTTACTGCTCAGCGGGGAGGGGATCAGTGGAGAGGGTTACTGCTCAGTGGGGAGGGGAGCAGGGGAGAGGGTTACTGCTCAGCGGGGAGGGGAGCAGGGGAGAGGGTTACTGCTCAGGGTTGTCTCCTGCCACCTGAAGGCCCTTGCCTGTCCAACTAACATTCCTGCCCTGCTCCCTGCCCCGCCTACCTAAATGATCTCGCCCTGCCCCCTGCTCCACCCACCTGAACGTCCCTCGCTCCACATCTTGCCCACTTAGCCGCACGTGTCTGTTCTCCTTGAGGAGAGTGCCAATGGCAAAGGCCTCTCCCATTGACCAGTCGGCCTCGCCTGCCTTCAGCATGTCGGCTCTTTGGCGTAGTATGCGCTTGAGGCCTGCAGCAGGAGAGGTGACAGGAGAGGTGACAGGAGAGGTGACAGGAGAGGTGATGACCATTAGTGACAACTGACAACAACCACTGGTTGATGGATGCTGACTTGTCTACTGACCAGGATGAAGGGTAATTTTCTCTGGTGGAGAGCTGAAGACAGTTCCAATGTGCTGCAGCTCTTCCAAGGGTACTCCAGTGGGCGGAGCTAGGGAAGGGGAGCCCTGCTCAGGGAAAAACCCTGCAAACAGGAAATAAGGGAAAATTGAATGTAAGGAAGTAAACCAGTAAGACTCTAAATCCCTTCCCCTCCCTTCCCCTCTCCTCCCCTCCCCTCTCCTCCCCTCCTCTCTCCTCCCTTCCCCTCCCCTCCCCTCTCCTCCCTTCCCCTTCCTCCCCCTCCCCTCTCCTCCCTTCCCCTCCTTATCCCCTCCCCTCTCCTCCCTTCCCCCCCTCTCCCCTCCCACTTCCTCCTCCTCTCATTCCTCTGACTCACCCTTCCAAGGCGAGTCAAGCCAGTCCCTGTTGCGCCGCTCAATTTCATCCTTCCTGCTGAACGCTTCCTCACAGTGTTTGTCATAGCTCTGCTCCTCTTTCTGGAAAGGTACAGACGGTACACACGTAGGGCACAGTTAGGTCACACACCACCAGTCACATGGTAGTCATGTGACTGTTACAGACTCACCTTGATGAAGTCCTCTGACACCACTCCCTGCTCCTTCAGCCTCTGAGAGTACGTCCTCAGCACAGTGGCGTGTTTCTCAATGATCTGGTACATGAGGGGCTGTGTGAACATGGGCTGGTCTGTCTCGTTGTGGCCGAAACGCCTGTAGCAGACAAGGTCGATGACCACATCCTTCTGAAACTGGTGCCTCCACTCAGCGGCCACCTTACAGACGTGCATCACAGCCTCTGGGTCATCACTATTGACGTGGAAGATCGGTGCCGCCACCACCTACACAGCAAACACAGGGACACACATCACATGCATACACACACGCACTGCACACACACACACACAGTCACACACACACACACACACACACACACACACACACACACACACACACACACACGCACTGCACACACACATACGCAAACACACACACACACACACGCACGCACGCACACGCACACACACACACACGCACGCACGAACACACACACACACGCACTGCACACACACATACGCAAACACACACACACACACGCACGCACGCACACGCACACACACACACGCATGCACGAACACACACACACGCACTGCACACACACATACGCACACACACACACACACACACACCACACACACACACACACACACACACACACACACACGCACTGCACACACACATACGCAAACACACACACACACACACGCACGCACGCACACGCACACACACACGCACGCACGAACACACACACACACACACTGCACACACACATACGCACACACACACACACACACACACACACACACACACACACACACACACACACACACACACACACACACACACACACACACACACACACACACACACACACACACACACACACACACACACACACACACACACACACACACACCTTGGCCACATCAGTGCAGTACGGTGAGGAGCGGGCGTGCCGAGGGTCAGTGGTGAAGCCAATCTGGTTGTTGACTACCACATGGATGGTGCCGTGAGTGGTGTAGGCAGGCAAGTCGGACAAGTGGAAGGTCTCGTAGACCACGCCTTGCCCTGCAAAGGCTGCGTCGCCATGCAGCAACACACTCATCACTTTCCGTCCCTCCTTGTCTTCACGGTAGAACTGCTCCGCTCGCGTCTTTCCCTGGACCACTGGGTCCACAGCTGGCAGGGGAGGGGGAGGTGGGGGAGGTGGGGGGAGGGGAAGTGATGTGAGGGGAAATGGAGGGGGGAGGTGGGGGAGGAGAAATGGTGGGGGGAGGTGAGGGAAAGGAAGTGAAAGTGGAGGTAGGTGGAGGTGAGAGGGCACCAGCTGATGCACAAACGCTGTGGGGTAATTGCCCACTGCCCACAAAGTCACATACAGCAGGTAATCCCACAGCAAAGAGATGTCCAATATTAAATGTTTGTCATTTGGTTTCTCACTGAATCAACACTTATGATGTCAGTGCTGATGATGAGCCACTCTCAAAGGAAGGTGAAGGCAGTGACAGTAACAGTAGCAGCCAACAAGACCTGAGCTCAGAGTAACTTGACTGGAGTGCTGGCAGGCACAGAGGAGATCGGGTTACCCTAACTGTAAGAGATACCTGTTAAAACGAAACTATACGAAATACGAACGTCATATTGTCACATACTGCACATGTGCTTTGGCTAAAAGTACATTACACTTGAAAGAGATGTTGCACGGCAGGTTTTCTTCAACCAATGAGTGGGTTGGGCAAAGAGGACTCAACTTCACAGTGCTACGACTAACCAGCGGAGAGCTGCTCACTTCAATCGAAAGAGGTGCACACGGATAGCAAACACTGAGGCAGTTCCCGTTACCACAGTGGTACACCTCAACAGAGTGCTCTGGTCACGCCCACCTTCTAAATGAGAGGGGTTGGCCACCAAGGCCAACTTGATGACCTGTTCTTTGCCGTCTGCTGCCACACACAGGACCTCGTTACACATGCCGAGGTGATACTTCACATCACCGCTGCCCTACAGGGAGGGGGTGGGGACAGGGGGTGGGGACAGGGGGTGGGGACAGGCAGCTCACATACTGTACATCACCCCCCTGGGGTGCTATTGGACACCACCTGGCAAGGGGGCCTACAGTACACCACCCCCCTGGGGTGCTATTGGACACCACCTGGCAAGGGGGCCTACAGTACACCACCCCCCTGGGGGGCTACAGTATACCACCCCCCTGGGGGCCTACAGTACACCACCCCCCTGGGGGGCTACAGTATACCACCCCCCTGGGGGCCTACAGTACACCACCCCCCTGGGGTGCCATTGGACACCACCTGGCAAGGGGGCTACAGTACACCACCCCCCTGGGGTATTACCCATTGGATACTATCACACCATTGCACCACAGAGTGCCCCGCCCAGTGCCCCGCCCGCACCTCGTCAGAGGGCTCCAGCGTAGGGTTGAACTGGCAAAAGATCCGCTCCAGAGGCGTGTCTGCAACGTTAGCCAGCACGTTGAGCCGGCCACGGTGAGGCATGCCCAGGACAAAGCTGTCCACTCCCAGAGACACAGAGCTGTCAATGATCTGGTTGAGCGCGGGGATCAGAACCTGAAGTGACACAAGACAGGGAAAGGACGGAGCGGTGGTGGTGGTGGGAATGGGGCACACACATGGGTGTTGCCAATGCAGACTGCAAACCACTGTAACAAGCTAATTCATCCCTCACCTCACACCCCCACTTCACACCCCCACCTCACACCCCCACCCTCACTTCACACACCTCACCTCACACCTCACACCCCCACTTCACACACCTCACCCCCCACCCCTCACTTCACACCCCCCTCACCTCACACCTCACCTCACACCTCACCTCACATCCCTCTAGACCAAATCGCTTCTCACTGGACCACTTCTTAGCAAGGAAGCCCTCAAACCGCGTGGAGCGGATGAGCCTCTGGAGCAACAGCTGCCGCTCAGTGTCGTCAAGGCGACGGCTGCCAGGCAACTCAAACTTGGTTCTGCACAAGCACCAAAGCACCGTCGTGACAGCCAACACTGCCCACCAGCCTCCGTGCAGGTGTGTGTGCACCACACACTGCCCACCAGCCTTCGTGCAGGTGTGTGTGCACCACACACTGCCCACCAGCCTCCGTGCAGGTGTGTGTACACCACACACCACTACGTACAGCTGGCCCAACACATCCAGCCAGTGACAGCAGCACTGACAACCCCTACCCACAGTCCCCAATCACCTGATCCAGTCTCGCTTCGACGGGTCGTGAATGTGCATGTACTCCACTCCAATGGTCCCACAGTACACATCGTCAAGGCAATCAACAATCTCCTGCAGCGACATTGTCGACCGATCCCCACCAATCTTTGTGGTATGGGGCAGCAGGAACTGACGACTCATGTCAGCTTCGGCTGCAAACAATAGAGAAGGAAGGCACTGGACACACGCACACACACACACATTGCTACAACATGTAACAGCTCCGTCCATTTTCCTCTGTAGACGGACCACCTCTCTGTGCACCGGCCCAACCCTAGTGCATCCTCCATTAACCCAAACCTAGTGCATCCTCCATTAACCTCTACTGCACCTGTAGCTACAGAGTAGTACTCAGGGGGGGAGGGGTGGGGGGTGTGGTGGGGAGGGGGTGGGGTCCACGGTCATTCAGTCTCTTACAGCTGATTGACTGCAGCATCTTAATTAAGTAATTCATGTACAGTGTAGGTTACATAAATATGCAGACCAATGAAATCCACTGCCACTGACCAGGGAAGCATACTCTCCTTCACACGTTCTAACACCATCACATTACAGTGGGATACACTGCTGACTTCAAGTAGCAATGAGCTCCAGTAGTGCAGACCAGGTGGATGGCCACGGGAGTTGTAGCATGCCACAGTCAACCACAGGAGAAGGTGACCCAATAGCCCCCCCCCCCCCCCCTCCCCCCTCATCTACGTATGTGCAGCCCCCCTACCCCCTACCCCCCCCCCCCCTCCCCCCTCATCTACGCATGTGCAGCCCTCCTACCCCCTACCCCCCCCCTACCCCCCCCCCCCCCCCTTACCCCCCCTACCCCCCTACCCCCCAAGCTCCCATCCAACCTCAAGTCACCCAAACTGCTGCTTCACTCACTAAAGCCCCTTTCAGCTGGAATGAGGTCGTTGGTCTTCCTCGGACGAGTGATCCCCAGAGGGTCCTGGTTAGCTGCATTGTGAGCACGGATCTGAAGAGTGGGAGGGGCAGGGACGTAGGGGGAGGGGCAGGTACGTAGGGGGTGGGGGAGGTGGATACAGAAATAGCACATAATGGCTCAGCACTGCACTGTGCACTCCGATAGCCCGTCTCAGGCCCTCACTGAATACCACAGCCAAACATGACGTTAACATCAAAGCACACGCTAGACCGTACACTGCACTGTGCCCTAAACCATCCTGCACATCAAATGACACATCAACCAGAACACTAGTACACTCCATACACTGCACACACCTGGTACAAGCGGAAAGTGGTGTGTGCACCCCTCCTCCCCCCACACCCCTCCCCCTCCCTCTCCCCAACCCTCCCATCCCACTCCCTTCCCATCCCTCCCCTCACTTCACACATTCCCTCACCTGATAGGAGCGGATGAGTGAGTTGACAAGAAGGTGATCACTAATCTCTTTGGAAATGTCCCCTTTATCTGGGGGCAGGACCAGTACTTCAGCAGGAGGGGTGGGGCTGAGTGTGGGCGGCGGCTGGTAGGCGGCGCCGAGTGGTGCACCCTTTGTCACCTCGGTGAAGTAGACATTCCAAGACTGCCGACCACACAGCACGACGCACACACACACACACGTATGCAGGGAGGGCAGAGAAGTGTTGGGTACAGAGATCAATTCAAACCACTCATTAGTACAACGACTAGGAAACACCTTCAGAGTTAGCATAGCCACATGCATATAAATAGCCAGACCCTCTAAACTACCGCTCTATCTACACACACACACGGACGCACGCACGCACGCACGCACTGGTGCAGTCGAACCATATAATTGCTGGACTGTAAATGGGCACTCTCACTCTCTGGCGGCGGCCAGGCCATAACAAGGCGAGCACAAGCACACTCACTCGCACGTGCACACGCTAACTAGCTGCCTTCGAGAGCCCAAATATTGGCCTACGGTCTCTCCATTTGCTACACACTCACCGCGTGCACGCTATTTGGGTCTCTCTGCCAAGATTCGTACATGCCTTCAATGTATGCGGCGCTCGTTCCGTTAGCGAAGGGCTCCAGCGAGGCGGCCGACAGCCCACGCGAGGGCCAGTGTCGACCAAGCGAGCCGGAGCAGTTCCGCAACCTTCCAACACTCGCTCGGAACATTGTACAATCCTTCCCGGACTGAGCGCATCCGGCAAACACGGCAACTGACGCAGACGCAGAACAGCTGACTCGGCGCGGGGGTGCGGCGACAGACGTGACTCGAGCCAGACACGTTTAATGGGCTACAGATTGGCCTATTTACTAAGCAAACTCGCCGGTCCGCAGCCAATCAGCAGTCGCGTGTACGACATGCTAAAAATGGACACTGAAGCATCTTTCACACCAGTACACAGCACAATACCAGACAAGTCAGTTTACGGTAACACAGCACGCCACAGCTTGCTGCCAGTTTATGTGCACACATCTACGGCTTCCTAAGCGAGGCAGGGGAGGTGGCCGGGGAGGGGTTCACCGAGCTCGGGTCGGCATGCACCCTCAGAGCATCAAAGGAGACAGAGGCAATCTCGTGTGCCTGCAATGTGGAGCGGAGGATGTCCGGGTTGGAACGAGCCTTGGCTAGTCGTACAAAGTCGTCATCAAGGCTTTCACTGCTGATGTGTGATGACAGGGATTCACTCTCGGACGCACGTGCCACCCGTGGAACGTCCACCTGCTCCATGGCACCCAGCCCACCGGCATCACCATTGCGCCTCAGCTCACTGTCCCTCTCAGCCTGTGTCAGGATAGCTGCAATGTCGGGTCGCGATGGTGGCATTCGGGTGTCCTCCTCCGTCTGTGGCTCAAAGACACTGTCACGCGGTGGGACCTCGTGAAAGTGGCCCTGCTCGGAGAGGAGGATCTGGTAGGCGAGGTAAAATGCCTTTGCCAGGGACAGCGCAAGAGCATTGGCTTTCTCCGCATGAGTGCATCTGAAGACGTAACAGTAGAAATGTCCGCTGTCAACCTCCTTTGCTACAAAGGTGAAGACCTGTGAGGATGGAGGGGAATAGAGGTAGGGGAGAATGGAGGAGTGGGAGGAGGGGAGGGGTGGTAGGGAAGATGCATGCAGGTAGTGGGCCAAGGTCACTCTGTGCTGACACAACACATAGCCATCAGCGGATGAGGACTGAGACAGCCACACCAGGGTATTCTGAAGGAACTGTAACAACCCCTTGCCCCTGCCCCTGCCCTTTCCCTTGCCCCTCCCCCTGCCCACCTCGGGATGTTCGTTGTCCGTCCCACAGTAGGACATGTGGAACACGGGGAGGTCTTGTATCACAATCTTGGTGAACTGGCTCTTGATCCGCAGACTGCGTGTGGTCACCTGGCGACACACCCGATGGGGGAGGGCACGTAACCTTGAGTGGAGTCGTGTGTGGCGAGTGCATGTGGTGAGCGCACCTTGATGGAGACATCTTGGGCGTTGGGCGAGGGAATGCTCCACAGCAACTTGACTGCTTCGTCGCAGCAGCCGTGGTCTTGGGCCCTCTCGCTAGGGACCATCTGCTTGCCAATGTACTGCGCCTGGCGGGAGGGGAAGGGAGATGGGAGGCGACAGGGGATCACAGGGCGGGAGGGGAAGGGAGATGGGAGGCGACAGGGGATCATAGGGCGGGAGGGGAAGGGAGATGGGAGGCGACAGGGGATCATAGGGCGGGAGGGGAAGGGAGATGGGAGGCGACAGGGGATCATAGGGCGGAAGAAGAGATATATACATAACCCTCACATCGCACACTGCTGAGTTAGTTACGAGGAACTCCAAACACAGCAGTGTTCGAGTACTCCGCTCCACCATCCGCCCCACCTGGCTCGAGGAGGGTAACTTACGGCAATAACCGCGAAGTGCGCTCGCCCACCTTGTAGTAGATGCCTTGCACAAACGGTGTAAGATCGCGATCCGGGTGGAGCGTTCTGTCCTCGCGTCGCTCCCCGTGGCCGAACCGCCTCCGAAAGAGAGGGCTGTTTCTGACGGCATCTGCCGCCTTTCTAACAACCTCCATTTCTGTATGACGTCAGAACGCATGAGGAATGTAGGAACGCAAGCGCAGCGTGTGCTGCTAGTCGCCGCCGTGGGAGGTAAGCTGTCTGCGGTGCTCCGGTATGTGTAGGAGACGGAATGCGCTCATTATCCGTCACACCCACGGGAGAGTGTACAACCTGTGAACCTCGAAGAGAAAGAGTACTAATAGTTTCCACTTGTCGTCGCTCACTGCTGGAGTCCCGGAGCGCCCTCTGTCACTGCGGCCCCCGTCGGTGAGTTTATCTGCTGCAGTGACTGCACGCATAGCTCTACCTCGGAGGAGAGTTGTATGGTTTCATGCCTCGTATTGCGAGTTAGTTGGGTGGGGCGCGCGCAGCCGTCTGGCGTGTGTGCAGTGTAGCTCGAGATCCCCTGTATAGAGGCAGAGGCTAGCGGCAACTCTTTGCTTTGCGGCTCTGCTTTGCGGATAATGCGGTTAGGTTGGCTGAGTGTTGCTCCCTGGATACGTGTGTTCGGGCAGCACTCCCGTAGCTTAGCGCTGGCCTTCCTGAACTACTTGAATGACCTCATGCCGGGAGAATGGTTGTATTGCAGTGTGTCACATTGCTGGCTAACTGCCCACTATGTGGTTAGGGCATTGGCTGGCACTGTACCACAAATGACCACTCAGTACACTGCAGTGTACACTGCAGTGTGTTGTGTGTTGAGAGTGAGTGTGTTAGGGGCACATTCACTGTAGGTGTTTCGTGTCCCCTTATTACTGACTATGTCGCCGAATAGCGTAAGGAGGGGATACATGTTCATGTATGGTGTATGTATGTATGTGTAGGAGTGAGTGTATGTATGTATGTGTAGGAGTGAGTGTATGTATGTATGTGTAGGAGTGAGTGTATGTATGTATGTATGTATGTATGTATGTATGTATGTATGTATGTATGTATGTATGTGTAGGAGTGAGTGTATGTATGTATGTATGTATGTATGTATGTATGTATGTATGTATGTATGTATGTATGTGTAGGAGTGAGTGTATGTATGTATGTATGTATGTGTAGGAGTGAGTGTATGTATGTATGTATGTATGTATGTATGTATGTATGTATGTGTAGGAGTGAGTGTATGTATGTATGTATGTATGTGTAGGAGTGAGTGTATGTATGTATGTATGTATGTATGTATGTATGTATGTATGTATGTATGTATGTATGTATGTATGTAGCATGTACATTTGTGTGCGGGTACATGGTTTTGTGGGAATGTGCTGTCTGTATGGCATACAGTGGATGTGTGTGCAGTGTTTAGCACAGGCAGGTGGCCAGCTTACACAACTAATCAAGATGAGATAAGATAGTGGAGCCCAGCCAGCATGGCAGCACCTCCAGGAGCTGCAGTCAGTGTACTCAACTACACCTGTGAAATAGTGTGTCTGCTGTACAGCACTGGCATGGTGTGTGTGTGGGGGGGGGGGGGGGGGGAGGGAGGGGGGGAGCAGCATTACACAGTGACACTACTTAACACAAAGTTGTATATTTACATATGTGTCATTGTCCATGGTGGTTGTCTTTAGTGGTTGTCTTTAGTGGTTGTCTTTGGTGGTTGTCTTTAGTGGTTGTCTTTAGTGGTTGTCTTTGGTGGTTGTCTTTGGTGGTTGTCTTTGGTGGTTGTCTTTGGTGGTTGTCTTTGGTGGTTGCCGCAGATGGTAACTACACGTATGGCAGAAGGAATGGCCTTCCCGCAGTTGACTTGCATCAATCTCCCTTGTTGTACTTACACTCCCACACAAACATACTTGTACACTTTTGTACACTTCAAGCATGTGTGAATGTGAACAAGGTGCAAGGATACTGTGCATACGCAGGTGTGTGTGTGTGTCTCTACGTGTCTGTGTATGTGTCACATTCTCTCTTCTACGTATATACAATCATGCAGGTAGCATCAAGATGGCTGCCATTCCTTCGGGTCCTCCCAGTTCTCGCTACCCGCCTCGGTCGAGGTATAGCCCTGAGGAAGTCATTGATGACCTAAAGAGGAGGAATAAGGTGTGTGAGTCATGTGATGTCAAAGGGTAGCCACATAATTGGTGACATATGTAACTAGCTAGCTGAAAGCCTTGGACATGTGGTGTGGTGTGTGGTGTGGTGTGGTGCAGTGTGATTGCACAAGCTCCAAAGATGTCATTAGGGTGGGGTTAACTGCTGAGGTTACTGACACCAATTCAAAACACAAATGGCCCCTTGGCTCCTGTTACAGTGGGCAGTGGGTGCACATATACAGAGATGGAAGGAGGCTGGAGATAGCAAACAGACACATTCCAAGAAACACCTTCACATATCTGCTTTCATGCCTACACCAGGAGAAGAGTGTGTGTGTGTGTGTGTGTGTGTGTGTGTGTGTGTGTGTGTGTGTGTGTGTGTGTGTGTGTGTGTGTGTGTGTGTGTGTGTGCAGGTCAGTAGTCCATCCTTGTCATGGAGAGGTATACAATGGAGTGATGTGGCTGCGGAGTAGGGCCAACTAGTGCACTAGTCCCTAAACCTTCTTCATAAGTGATTTGGATGGATACCTGCACTGTGGTTAGGGTTAGGTGCATGTGCAGTGACAAGTACTCAGGGATTGGGTTTCCACTAATAACTATGTAGTTAGGGCAACCCTAAGTATGTAGTTAGGGCAACCCTAAGTATGTAGTTAGGGCAACTACACCTACAACCCAAAGCAGACCTCGTGACACAGGGCAGACCTCACGACACAGGGCAGACCTCACGACACAGGGCAGACCTCGTGACACAGGGCAGACCTCACGACACAGGGCAGACCTCACGACACAGGGCAGACCTCGTGACACAGGGCAGACCTCGTGACACAGGGCAGACCTCGTGACACAGGGCAGACCTCGTGACACAGGGCAGACCTCACGACACAGGGCACCTTTTGTATCTGTATCGTCATTGTGGATACCATTCCTTCTCCCTTCCCCTCATTTCCTCCCTCTTTCCAGAGCCTGAAACACCGATTGCAGGATACCTCTGACGAGAAGGACCAGTTAAAGCAACAACTTGATATTTACCAATCCAAGTACGAACAGTTGCGCACTCACTATGAAAAGCTGAGCAAGGAATACCGCGAGGTCAAGGCAGAGCTGGAGAGACATCGGCTTCAAGTGAGCCTGGGATGTCAACAAGGGGCGGGGCTTGGCCGCTAACAGGGGTGGGGCTTGGCCGCTAACAGGGGTGGGGCTTAGCCGCTAACAGGGGTGGGGCTTGGTCGCTAACAGGGGTGGGGCTTGGTCGCTAACAGGGGTGGGGCTTAGCCGCTAACAGGGGTGGGGCTGGGCCGCTAACAGGGGTGGGGCTTGGCCACTAACAGGGGTGGGGCTTGGCCGCTAACAGGGGTGGGGCTGGGCCACTAACAGGGGTGGGGCTTGGCTGCTAACGGGGGTGGGGCTTGGCCACTAACAGGGGTGGGGCTTGGCCGCTAACAGGGGTGGGGCTTGGCCGCTAACAGGGGTGGGGCTTGGCCGCTAACAGGGGTGGGGCTTGGCCGCTAACAGGGGTGGGGCTTGGCCGCTAACAGGGGTGGGGCTCGGCCGCTAACAGGGGTGGGGCTCGGCCGCTAACAGGGGTGGGGCTCGGCCGCTAACAGGGGTGGGGCTCGGCCGCTAACAGGGGTGGGGCTTGGCCGCTAACAGGGGTGGGGCTTGGTCGCTAACAGGGGTGGGGCTTGGCTGCTAACAGGGGTGGGGCTTGGCCGCTAACAGGGGTGGGGCTTGGCCTCTAACAGGGTGGGGCTTGGCCGCTAACAGGGGTGGGGCTTGGCCGCTAACAGGGGTGGGGCTTGGCCGCTAACAGGGGTGGGGCTTGGCCGCTAACAGGGGTGGGGCTTGGCTGCTAATGTGGCTGTTTGGGTCACTCCCTCTCACTGCATGGTGTACTGTCAGTACCAAATGCACTGGTGGCTTGTAGTCGGTGTACCACAACTAGCATCCATGCAACACAGACAACAGTATGTATGGCCTATTATACAATTACCTAGTGCCTGCAATTCTGTGAATGTTCTGTGCCATGTTTGGTGTGTAGGGTGGTGGTAGGGCAGACAGTGACCTGGCATCAAGGTACGACAAGGCAGTCCAGCACCTTCGACGTGTGACACGTGAGAAAGAGGAGTTGGAGAAGAGTCTACAAGGCTATGTTGAGAGCAGTGAACATGCTCGTGAAGAGTGTGACCAACTCAGGTACCGGCTCAGCGAGACTAAGAGGGAACGTGACCGTGTGACTGAGAGGGTCGTCGCTCTGGTGCCTGGTGAGTGGGAGGAACTGGAGGGGCTAGCAGGACAGAAAGGGAGGGGCTAGCAGGATAGGAAGGGAGGGGCTAGCAGGATAGAAAGGGAGGGGCTAGCAGGATAGGAAGGGAGGGGCTAGCAGGACAGGCAGGGAGGAGTTAGCAGGACAGGAAGGAGGCTAGCAGGATAGGAAGGGAGGGGCTAGCAGGACGGGAGGGGCTAACAGGTCAGATGTGCATTGACTCCTGTTTGGCCTGTGTTGTATCCTGTTCAGCACTAGAGCAAGCAAAAGACAAGATAGCCCAGCTAACAGAGGAGAAAGCTAAGCTACAGGAGGCTGACCCAACTCTGGCCAGCCTCACCCAATCGCCTCCCTCTTCTGCCATGACCAATGGGCTGCCCCACCCCTCCCAGTTTGACTCTGAGCGGCAGGGATACCTGGCCCAGATACAGCGGTTACAGGAGCAGTGCCACATGCTGGAGGCCACAATGGCTGCTGATCGACAGAAGGCCAGGGGAACCGGGGGCATGGGCAGGAAGGAAGGGGAGAAGGGGGCATCTTCACCAGACTTCAACGCCTTATTTGGAAGGTGGGCAGAGCTATGTGGCCGTACCTATGCTGCTTGAAACAAGTGTGTGTGTGTAGCACTGTGTACTGCAATGATTGCAGCTTGCACATCACTCCTTCATACAGCTTCCCTCAACCCTCACTCCACCCTCACTATCTCCTCCACCCTCACTATCTCCTCCACACTCACTATCTCCTCCACCCTCACTATCTCCTCCACCCCTCACTATCTCCTCCACCCCTCACTATCTCCTCCACCCCTCACTATCTCCTCCACCCTCACTATCTCCTCCACCCCTCACTATCTCCTCCACCCCTCACTATCTCCTCCACCCCTCACTCTTCCCCTCTTCACCCCTTGCTCCCCCCCCCAAAGAACTGAGAGTGCAACCAAACCATCACAGCACTTGGCCTCCATGGTGTCCTTGAAGCTGTCCCATTCCGAGTCCAAACTCAGGGCAGCTACAAGTGGGAGTGGGCCATCTGCAGGTGCAGAGCTGATGAGGCGGCAGCATGCAGAGGCTAGTCAGTATGGCCAAGAGGTGGGCAGGGAGAACCAACTGAGCTCCTCCTCCTCCTCTGCAACTCCGCCCACATCCCTTGGGACAGGGGGCGTGGAGGAGATGAGACAAGAACTGCAGGCAGCAAAGGAGAAGGTAGGTATTAGAACAGTTGTAATGGTCATGTGATAGTCATAGGGTTAAGGTGACAGTGGCCTCATGTTGAGTGGTACAAGGTTCTGACCTACGGATGGTGTGTGCTGCTTCACATTAGCTTGAGACAAGGACTCGTGAGTGCAATGAGCTACTCAGCCAGATGCGTGTGGTAACCAAGGAGAAAGCAGTTGCCATGCGGGAACACTCCAGTCTCTACACTGAACTGCAGAAACTGAGGACCCAGGTGTGATAGTGGAGTGTGTGTGTGTGTGTGTGTGTGTGTGTGTGTGTGTGTGTGTGTGTGTGTGTGTGTGTGTGTGTGTGTGTGTGTGTGGTGTTGTGTGGGATAGGGATGGACCAGTGGTTTCCTGTACACAGCTCCAGCATTTCTGCTCAATTCTTGCTAGGTTATGGAGTTGCAAACAGAGAAGGACCTAGCATTCAGTGAGCGTGACATCAACAGTCAGCAGGCGGACCAGCTGCGATTGGAGCAAGCGTCCGTCAAGAAGAAGTATGAGACCATCAAGCACCAACACTCTGCTGTTGCCAGGGAGCTTAGCAACATGACAGCAGAGAGGGACGGCTGTAACGAGGAACTGGAGTCAATGCGCAAGGCTCTAGAGGAGGTTGCTGTCTCAAGGGACAAGGCGGAGCAGTCTCTGCACCAGGTAGCCCAGCCAGCTAGCTCTGGTGCTGAGATAATAGGACAGTAGAAAGGGTTGGTTCTCTATTACCAGCTTCACAACAGGGTTGAAAACCTTGCCGACGTTTCGACCAGATGCTCTGGTCTTCTTCAGGGCGAAGAAGACCAGAGCATCTGGTCGAAACGTCGGCAAGGTTTTCAACCCTGTTGTGAAGCTGGTATTAGAGAACCAACCCTTTCTGATGCCTGAGCCAGCTGAGAAGCCCTCACTAATAGGACAGTGGTGTGCTAGGACAGTCGTAACCCTAACTCTAACCCTATGTGTGTGGGGGGAGTACTCTGTGATGTACAATGTGTGTGCACCTTCCCCCCCCCCCCCCCCCCCCTCATGCTGTGGACACCTTGCTGCCCCGACCCACCTTCTCTCTCCCTGCCCTCTCACTCTTAGGTGCGATCGGCCCTGTCTCGGTCCTGCTTGAGGCATGGTGTGCGACGAGACGATTCGAGCCCCAGCTCCCTTGTGGACCAGACAACCTCACTTGTGGAGGCACTGGCGGAAGCAGAAACTGTGCGGAATGGGCTGCTTGAGAAGTTGTTCATTGATGACCCATCGGTCAATGTAGAAGCAATTGGAGTGACACAGGCTGTGGGCAAGCTGGACTTGTTGCTCAGCAAGATTCATGACCTGAGGGTGGAGCTGCGTCAGAAGGGAAGTGACCACTTCACAGGTGCTGTGGGTGGAGAGTGGGCAGGGCAGGACACTGAGGGGCACCGTCGTGAGGTGGCCACTCTGAACCAGTGGCTCAGCAAAGCTCGTCAGGACAGGGACACTCTTCTAGGTGTGGAGGGGAGGAGAGGGGAGGGGAGGGGAGGGGAGGAGATGGGAGCGGAGGGGTGAGAAGGGAGGGGAGGGGAGGGGAGGGGAGGGGTGAGAAGGGAGGGGAGGGGAGGGGAGGGAGGGGTGAGAAGGGAGGGGAGGGGAGGGGTGAGAAGGGAGGGGAGGGGAGGGGAGGGAGGGGAGGGGATGGGAGGAGAGGGGAGGGGTGAGAAGGGAGGGGAGGGGAGGGGTGAGAAGGGAGGGGAGGGGTGAGAAGGGAGGGGAAGGGAGGGGAAGGGAGGGCAGCAGAGTAGTTTCTGCTATGAATGTACCAGCCCACTCCAGTGTATAGCATTGTAAACTGAGAAGGTGAAGTGATAGGGAGTACTCCTCTCACATGGCATGCATAATTCCTCTTTGGGTTTATGCAGAGGAGGTCAAGAACCTCGACAGTGAGAACCAAACACTGCGAAACAAACACGACAAGATTGTGGAGGAGCATGCCAAGACACTTGAGCGCGTGGATGAGCTCTGGAAACAGAAGTGGAAGATCAACTGGGATGGGGTGAGTGGTGGGCACACTAACACAGTGCATCATTTGAGTGATCCTAATGCGATACTGTATGTTGTGTGGTTGACCACTCAGTGGTCACACTGATGGTGAACTGCATTGTCCTTTCTCTTCGGCCTCATCGGTGTCTGCTGCAGGCTTGGGAAGAGAAATACCTCTCCTTCCAGTTGGTAGGTGCAGACACATGTACTTGACTACCACACCCTCGCACGCCTCTCCCTCACACCACCCCACTCCCCAACACCACCCCACTCCCTCACACCACCCCTCTCCCTCACGCCACCCCTCCCTCACACCACCCTCTCCCTCACACCACCCTCTCCCTCACACCACCCCTCCCTCACACCACCCTCTCCCTCACACCACCCTCTCCCTCATACCACCCTCTCCCTCATACCACCCCTCTCCCTCACACCACCCCTCTCCCTCACACCACCTCTCAACTCTGCAAAGGACCAAGACGGCCGTGCTGGGTTTGCCATAATGGGTGGGAGGGACCAGTCTCAGTTGCCAAACCCAAATGCAGTCATCATCACCCAAGTCATTCCGGGCAGTCGAGCTGAGCGCTGGCTGAGGTAAACACACACCACACACACACACACACACACACACACACACACACACACACACACACACACACACACACACACACACACACACACACACACACACACACACACAATACACTCGGCAGAACATGTGGTCTATGGTTTACTGAATGCTGACAGTCCTTGTTGATATTTATCTAATGTACTGTAGCTGACAGGCGGCCATCTTGTCAGTGTAATTCCTCTAGTATTTGCTATTCTCAGTTGATCCCATATTCACTGAATGTCCCCATTCCCATTTCCCTGCTGTAGAGTGGGAGATGTGGTAGAGTCAGTCAATGGTAGGAGCCTGTCCAATGTCGAGCATAAGGAAGCAGTCAAGGCTGTCAAGGACTTCAGCAGTGGATGTCTGAATATGGTCATAAAGAGGAGGCGGGCCACGAATGCAGCCACTGGCATCGGGTGTGTGCTGCAGGCTGTGGGGAAATCCCCTAGACCAGTGTCCCTGGTGATGGAACCACAAGTAGAAGTTCATGATTTTGCCATTCAAGTTGGACGAGAAGGTCTGCACTGTCCCTAATGAGTGGTGCATTTGCAGTTGTTGTGTCATTTGTTAACACACTAAGACTAAGAGCTAATGTTGTGTACATGCTCTCCTCCAGGTCTTGGCTTTGTGTGGTCATGGGACTCGGTTTACCGCATCTCAGAGCTGTCTTCAGTGAACTACTGTGACCAGTTCCTGCAGCTGGGGGACAGGATACTCAAGGTGGTCCACTGTGTGTGTGTGTGTGTGTGTGTGTGTGTGTGTGTGTGTGTGTGTATGTGTATTGCGTCCATATCCATGACATGTGCTTGCACATACTGTTTTTACCATCCTACTCCCTCCCCTTCCCTACCCTCCTCTCCCCCCTACCCTTCTGTTCCCAGGTGAACAACACTGCCGTGTCCCAGGTGAAGCCTTCGGCCATGAAGAAACTGCTCAAACAGACCAACAAGCAGGGCGTGCTCAAAGTGCAGGTGGAGCGGACCAAACAGGCTGCCGTCAGCCCCGCCTTCAGCTACCCCTCTCTTGGGTGCCTTCGGTCAGCGTCAACATCGCCTGGAGACATGATGGCCTTGTCACCCTCATCAATGGCTGTCACTCAGGATGAGGACCGCACCTACAGAACTGTGTCAGAGTCTACTTATATGAACGGTTCAGAGGGAATGTCCGGGGAGGGGTCTGCGACAGAGGATTTCCCCTCGAGCTACTCAGATGGGTTTGCTCATCGCAGCTTCAGCCACTACCATGGTTACAAGCAGCGGAACAGACATGCCTCCAATGGATCAACTTCCTCAGGGGATGCCCCCAGCAAACTAATCTCCATCCCAACTCAAAGAAGACAGGGTGAGGGCCATGGTAACCATGGTTGCATGGAAGGGGACTTCAATGAATGCAGAATTGAGTTTCCTAGGTTTGTTGAGCCGGAGGTGTCCCAGGGAGAGTCGCAGCCATACTCAAGCAGCGAATACCTGCAGGAAACGGGCGACTACGCCTCCTCTTCTCAGTCCATCCCTCTCACCTTCAACGAGTTCTCCACAGTGATGCATAATGATCTCACCGTGGCAACACTGCCCCCCACGCAGGGCCCTGACTCCTACTTTGAAAGAGAGGGTGATGACCGGCGCACCATGAGGTGGGTGGGGCCCAGGTCTCCAGTTGTGGGTGGGGCTTGGGGGTTGGTTAGAGGTTTGGGCTGTCTGTGTATCTAGCCTGAGTGTGTGTTGGCTCCCATGGCCCTCAACCAGGTAGTCTATGGTTGTGGCAGCTTGTTGCTAGTCTACCTGTAGCAGTGACCGAGTAATCTGCTATGTAGTCTGAGGTCCCATGTGTACTGAGCTCCACCAAAGGTTGTTTCAAATAGGTTTGAATGTAGCTATTTGCCTTCACCAATGTGCTCCATCAACTTGTGAGGTTCCTACTAGTGTGAGATGCCAACCACATGTCAGGAGTAGATTGGGAAGGTGTGCTTTGTGGGAGATGGTTAGGGGTTAGGGATGAGGTGCGCCCTTCATTGAACTGATCCCATTATGCATTGCCCTCCATCTTCTGAGCAGGAGGCGCGACTCGTCAGCCTCCAACATGGACAGCGAGGTGACCGGCTACAGCCAGACGGCCACACAGGACAGCATGGCCACTGGCAGCAGTCTCCCCTACTTGTCCAAATATGGCCGTCAAGGCCGAGGAGGAAGCAGACCACGGCTGGCACGACAGCTGCGCAACATCGGCCCATGGAATGGAGACAGTGAGTCCATGCTCTCCCTCAATAGCCACGAGCATGCAGTGGACCACTCCTCGGGTGAGCTGCGGTCAAGGGCTTACTCTGACGCTGACCTGAAAGGTGGGAGACCTCCTGGCAAGGTCCCGTCCTCACGCTCACTGGACAGCATGTATGACCAGTGCCATGACAACAGTTCGCAGGGTGAGGATGACCCCATGACTGGAGCAGTCTACATCCGGTAAGAACATCAGCTGTGTTAAGTTAGTCGTAATGGAAGAGATTGTGTTTAAGTGCTGCTCTCTGTCTGCCCCCCCCGTCTGTCTCTAGGGCCAAGTTCTCTTACCTGCCACGCCGGGCAAAGGAGCTCAGGGTAGATGTTATGGATGTGTTCCATATCCTCGATGACAGCCCAATGATGAAGGGCTCCTTTCGGGTGAGCCGTTTGAGCAATGATGGAACGGACGCTGAGCAGGGAATCATTCCCAACTCATTCCGAGCCCAACGCTATATCTCTGAGCAGGGACAAGGTGAATTGGAGTGGAGTGTTGGGAAACAAAGAGGGGGAGGGAGGAGGGGAGGGGGAGGGAGGAGGGGAGGGGGAGGGAGGGGAAGAGGGGGAGGGAGGAGGGGAGGGGGAGGGAGGAGGGGAAGGGGGGAGGGAGGGGAAGGGGGGGAGGGGGAGGGGAGGGGAGGAGAAGGAAGAGAGTAGGAATACACTGTTACTGATCCTGTTCTCCCCTCCCAATGTGCGTTGTCAGATGTGGCCAGTGACCCCTATGAGGAGGTAGAGCCGTACCACGACGTGCGGCCAGTGCTGGTGTTTGGTGCACTTGCACGCCATGTCACTACCAGACTCATGGAGGAGTTCCCCAGCCAGTTCTTCTCCGTTTCACTGGGTGAGTGATCTGAGACCGGTGGATTAGGGGACCAAGTGTATAATGCTGTTTACTTAATGTGTTTGTGTTTGTGCAGTGTTGCCATCAAGCCTTGTCCATGTTTATCAAGAAATCTAGACCACATGTGTGTACACCGTTACCCTCACCCCATCCCTCACCCCTCGCCCTCACCCTTCACACTCCATCCCCACCCTTCGCACTCCGTCCCTCACCACTCTCCCTCACCCTTCACACTCCATCCCTCACCCCTCGCCCTCACCCTTCACACTCCATCCCTCACACCCTGTCCCTCACCCTCATCCCATCCCTACAGATGCTGTTGACAGCCAGGTTTCTGAGTCACAGCTGATGGAGTCACAGCTGGGACGAGACATCTCCTCAGGCCATGTGCTCTTCTACCAGGTGGACAAAGAAGGGGAGATCTCTGTACTGCACCGAGCATCACTTGTCAGACAGCTCAAGAAGGTGGGGAGGGGAGAGGGGAGGGGAGCTCAAAATGTGGGAGGGGTTGCTTGTATCCATTAATTGACAGCAATTGATGGGCAGGTCTGTACAGTGCATGCAGGTGTACTTGCCACATGTTGTGTGGGATGCCCAGAGCAGTGTTCAGTGTGACTGCATGCATTCGTCCCTCTCCACCCCTTTCAGAGGAGACACTGCATCCTGCCCTCCAGTGTCCCTCTCATGCACACGCTGGCTGACTTGGCCCCGCCCATTTCTGTGCTGATCAAAGCCAGGCATCCAGAGAGCATTAGGTGAGGATTGCATCATTGACCTGCTGTGTTGTGCAATAGCAGTGAGGATTGCATCATTACTCTTATTGGACCATGTTACATAACAAGGGTGCTTCCATTATTTTCTCTATGTGCCCCTGCCCCACCCCTTGCCCCACCTCCTGCCCCGCCCCACCCCCTGCCCCACCCCATGCCCTGCCGTTTCCACACAGTATGTTCCACCCGGACAAGATAAATGGTTTGGAGGCCCAGAAAGCATTTGATGAAGTGGCCAGATTTGCCAGTCAACACGAAGCTCAGTGCACCAGTGAGTCACTTTGTCTGTCTGTCTGTCTGTCTGTCTGTCTGTCTGTCTGTCAGTCTGTCTGTTGGATGTGTTAGCTCATGCAGCCATCCTCTTTGGTGTGGCGCACAGCGTTCTTCATTGATACATGCTGTGCATCTCTTGCAGTTCACCTCCCACCCAGCTACACCCAACATGTTGTCAGTGGCTGCAGCCCTCATTGTAGCAGTGTGTATCTTGCATCCCTTCCTTCTCCTCCCCTCCCCCTTCTCCTCCCCTCCCCCTTCCCTTCCCCTCCCCTCCCTCTCTCCTCTCCTCCCCTCCCCTTCCCCCAGTCTCCATCTGCCTGATTAGCCTTGAACTGTTAGTGAACCAAGTTAAAAACCTCATCCAAGAGGAGCAACGCAAGCAGTCTTGGGTGCCCGTGACCCGAGAGGTCCCAACTGAGGCGGGCACAGACTAGGGAGAGCGCCCACTCACTGGAGTCAGTGTCACTGACATGGTGTAATTTGGAGCATGCATCGTTAATTTTTATAATATCACTGTTTAACTAATTGTAAGACATGCATCATGGGATAACTTATTACATTGCATACACAATCCTAGTCTGGCTTGCTAGACCATCCCTTCCCTCCACGTCTACCGGATGTTTATGGGATGGTCTAGCAGGCCAGACTAACGCAATCCTGTGCAATTTATATAATAATTATGTCACCATTTTAATGAAAAGTTTACACTGAATTACAACAAAGAAACATGTAACCATTTTAACTTTAATTTTATTAATTACTAGCTTGATTAAATATCATGCAATGTCATTATGCATTCATGCATAATAATTATTAATTATGTAATTATTATTCTGTGCATGTGCATGTGTGTGGGTGCTGCATTGACTCGAGCAATTGCTGTTATAATATTCATGCAGGTTACCTGTAGACCACGCACTACTGTTATTGTATAATAATATTATTAATAATTATTATGCATGCAGTATAATAGCCAGAGACCCACCACACTTAATTATTGATCTCACCATATTCATACGTATACATATGACTAGTACATACACTGCATGTGTACGTTGTATACACAGGCCTAGCTAGGGTGTATGTACATATTGCATACACAGGCCTAGCTAGGGTGTATGTACATATTGCATACACAGGCCTAGCTAGGGTGTATGTACATATTGCATACACAGGCCTAGCTAGGGTGTATGTACATATTGCATACACAGGCCTAGCTAGGGTGTATGTACATATTGCATACACAGGCCTAGCTAGGGTGTATGTACATATTGCATACACAGGCCTAGCTAGGGTGTATGTACATATTGCATACACAGGCCTAGCTAGGGTGTATGTACATATTGCATACACAGGCCTAGCTAGGGTGTATGTACATATTGCATACACAGGCCTAGCTAGGGTGTATGCACATATTGCATACACAGGCCTAGCTAGGGTGTATGTACATATTGCATACACAGGCCTAGCTAGGGTGTATGTACATATTGCATACACAGGCCTAGCTAGGGTGTATGTACATATTGCATACACAGGCCTAGCTAGGGTGTATGTACATATTGCATACACAGGCCTAGCTAGGGTGTATGTACATATTTAAGTGCAGCAGGTGCATTGGTCTGAAGGAGCAGCTGCTGGAGGAGGGCCAGCTGCTGCTGCAAATGGCCCTGGGAATTTGTGAAACATGTAATATTGAGTGCTTGTGGATCCATGGAGCTTATATATTTAATAAAATACTCACATAATTATACTAGACAGCTCGATCGAGGTATATTCAGGGGAAACTCCTTTCTATCACTATGCAGTGCACATGGGTACATGAAACACTGCAAAGAGCGGACCCAGCTACAGCTACAGCTAGCCCTGCAACACTAAATACAGCTACAGCTACAGCTACAGCTAGCCCTACAACACTAAGTACAGCTACAGCTATAGCTACAGCTAGCCCTACAACACTAAGTACAGCTACAGCTACAGCTACAGCTAGCCCTACAACACTAAGTACAGCTACAGCTACAGCTAGCCCTACAACACTAAGTACAGCTACAGCTACAGCTACAGCTAGCCCTACAACACTAAGTACAGCTACAGCTACAGCTACAGCTAGCCCTACAACACTAAGTACAGCTACAGCTACAGCTAGCCCTACAACACTAAGTACAGCTACAGCTACAGCTACAGCTAGCCCTACAACACTAAGTACAGCTACAGCTACAGCTAGCCCTACAACACTAAATACAGCTACAGCTACAGCTACAGCTACAGCTAGCCCTACAACACTAAGTACAGCTACAGCTACAGCTAGCCCTACAACACTAAGTACAGCTACAGCTACAGCTACAGCTAGCCCTACAACACTAAATACAGCTACAGCTACAGCTACAGCTACAGCTACAGCTACAGCTACAGCTACAGCTACAGCTACAGCTACAGCTACAGCTACAGCTACAGCTACAGCTACAGCTACAGCTACAGCTACAGCTACAGCTACAGCTACAGCTAGCCCTACAACACTAAATACAGCTACAGCTACAGCTAGCCCTACAACACTAAGTACAGCTACAGCTACAGCTACAGCTAGCCCTACAACACTAAGTACAGCTACAGCTACAGCTAGCCCTACAACACTAAATACAGCTACAGCTACAGCTACAGCTACAGCTAGCCCTACAACACTAAGTACAGCTACAGCTACAGCTACAGCTAGCCCTACAACACTAAGTACAGCTACAGCTACAGCTACAGCTACAGCTAGCCCTACAACACTAAGTACAGCTACAGCTACAGCTACAGCTAGCCCTACAACACTAAGTACAGCTACAGCTACAGCTAGCCCTACAACACTAAATACAGCTACAGCTACAGCTACAGCTACAGCTAGCCCTACAACACTAAGTACAGCTACAGCTACAGCTAGCCCTACAACACTAAATACAGCTACAGCTACAGCTATAGCTACAGCTAGCCCTACAACACTAGGTACAGCTACAGCTACAGCTAGCCCTACAACACTAGGTACAGCTACAGCTACAGCTAGCCCTACAACACTAAGTACAGCTACAGCTACAGCTAGCCCTACAACACTAAATACAGCTACAGCTACAGCTACAGCTACAGCTAGCCCTACAACACTAAATACAGCTACAGCTACAGCTAGCCCTACAACACTAAGTACAGCTACAGCTACAGCTAGCCCTACAACACTAAGTACAGCTACAGCTACAGCTAGCCCTACAACACTAAATACAGCTACAGCTACAGCTACAGCTACAGCTAGCCCTACAACACTAAGTACAGCTACAGCTACAGCTACAGCTACAGCTACAGCTACAGCTAGCCCTACAACACTAAGTACAGCTACAGCTACAGCTACAGCTAGCCCTACAACACTAAGTACAGCTACAGCTACAGCTAGCCCTACAACACTAAGTACAGCTACAGCTACAGCTACAGCTACAGCTAGCCCTACAACACTAAGTACAGCTACAGCTACAGCTACAGCTAGCCCTACAACACTAAGTACAGCTACAGCTACAGCTACAGCTACAGCTACAGCTACAGCTAGCCCTACAACACTAAGTACAGCTACAGCTACAGCTACAGCTACAGCTACAGCTACAGCTAGCCCTACAACACTAAGTACAGCTACAGCTACAGCTACAGCTACAGCTAGCCCTACAACACTAAGTACAGCTACAGCTACAGCTAGCCCTACAACACTAAGTACAGCTACAGCTACAGCTACAGCTACAGCTAGCCCTACAACACTAAGTACAGCTACAGCTACAGCTACAGCTAGCCCTACAACACTAAGTACAGCTACAGCTACAGCTACAGCTAGCCCTACAACACTAAGTACAGCTATAGCATCTGCACACAAAGCACTAGTGACAGCAGTTGAGGTTGCTTTGCTACGAAGTGTCCACAGGTCTTATGGTACTATAGCGAGTAAGAAAAGAGAATTAAGGGCAAATAGGCACTGCATGCAGTAAATCAATAAGCTATTGGACTTGAATACATACATGTGCACAAAATACCCACAAATAGTTATATTTTAATTTTTCTATGGAGTCAAAAAAGGCTGGCCATGGACCACTGTGTTCACTTTGCATGTGTGCACAGTTACAAGTGCACATAGCACTTTAATTTCACAGTTTTCACAGATGAGCAGCCGTCCACGAAAACTTCATCCATAAATATTTAGACATCTCAGTAGACAGAAAGCCACCAAAACTTAATTCAAAATCATTAATGCATGAATGAACATTATAATTAAGAAGATAAATAGTAATTATAATTCAATCAACCTTAATCTGAATCTGTATATTTATTGTGTACAATTAACAATTATAGCAAACAAATTTAAATAGAACGTCCACAGCTATGATGATAATCACATGCACAGTTGACAGGGACAAGATAAGATGCTCAGTATGAAACCATGCAAATACTAGCTAAAATGTTTTGGGAGAATATCAAAAAATCTGTAATTTGTATTGTAATTCAAATTGCATTGCAAATTCATTAATCATTTGTTCACCTCTGAAAATAATTATGCTCTTTGTTGACATCATTTGTTGCCATGCTTTACAATTATGCCATGTGTTCGATGCAGTCCTCCCTATTAGCTAGCTATGTTTGCCATTGTAGCTATATAGCACATTCACTTCTGTTTACTGCTGCTTCGTTTTCTATAATTATGTGTCTCGTCCCCTGCACAACAGCCTTGTGCTGAAGAGGAAACTTTTAATGACCTTAAAGAACTTTAATAAACCTTTAATTCGCCTGGCGGTGCGTGGACACAGGCGTGGATAAAATTTGCAGACGTCCGCCATTTTTCTGGAATTTGAGGCGGCGCCCTGCTACCGTACACGCGAGAGGCTCCTATTCACCATGAGCAACCCCAGATGCTACTGTGACATCGCTATCGATGGGCAGGCCGCCGGAAGGATAGTGATGGAACTGAGGGCAGACGAGGTGCCCAAGACGGCCGGTCAGTGGCGCGCATTTGTAAAGATACGAGCCTCTCCCTCCCCTCCCCTCCCCACCCCACCCCACCCCGCCCCACCCCTCCCAACCCCTCCCCACCTCGCCCCTAGGCGTCCATTTCTTACTCGCAGCAGACCAACCTGTCAGTCTGCATTCAGTATCCTGAGCTCGCTAGTACCCTTGCATGCGGTGCAGTAGCGAAAGTGCAGCTCGCCTCCTTCTCTTCTCTGCAGAGAACTTCAGGGCCCTCTGCACTGGAGAGAAAGGGTTCGGGTACAAAGGCTCCATCTTCCACCGTGTGATCCCGGGGTTCATGTGTCAAGGAGGGGACTTCACCAATCACAACGGCACTGGGGGGAAGAGTATCTACGGCAACAAGTTTGAGGATGAGAACTTCAATCTCAAGCACACCGGACCTGGTGAGGGGGTGGGTGTGGTCACAGTGAGGGGGTGGGTGTGGTCCTGGTGAATTTGAGTGTCCTCTAAGCCAGTTATCCCTTCCCTCCCCCTCCCCCACACTCCGTAGGCATCCTCTCAATGGCCAATGCTGGCCCTGGTACCAACGGATCACAGTTCTTCGTGTGCATGGCAAAGACGAAATGGTTGGATGGCAAGCATGTTGTGTTTGGGTCTGTTGTGGAGGGCATGGACGTAATGGAGGCTGTTGGAGCAGTGGGATCAAAGGGAGGACAGACCAGCAAGAAGGTGGTCATTACTGACTGTGGCCAGCTAAGCTAGAGCTAGAGCCTGCAGAGATGTAGACATTCACTGATAGCTAGGGTACCATGACCAAACATGAGTACTGCTTGTGTGATGTTGTTTATGGCACAGCAGTCTTTGCAGCCGCACACACCTGGTTGAGGCCAGTCACTGCTTGCAGGCAGTTGTGTTTGTGGAGCTGGCCTCATGGCCTCCACCTGTAGGACTCACTGGTGACGTGAAACTTATAATTAACCCTCTTCCTATTCTTTGGCTGCTTAAGAGCCGTGTGTGCTCACCTTCTGGGTTTGTCTCATGGTATGCTAACCACATGGTGCCAGCTTACTTAGACACTCCACTGCACATAGCAGCACTAGTGATAGTTGCTATTCAAGCTCCCCATGTGGTCATTACAAGGCACAGAGGCTGCAGCGCTGCACCCAGTCCACCATAGCCGCACCCAGTCCACCATAGCCGCACCCAGCCCACTATAGCTGCACCCAGTCCACCATAGCTGCACCCAGTCCACTATAGCTGCACCCAGTCCACCATAGCCGCACCCAGTCCACCATAGTCCACCATAGCCGCACCCAGTCCACCATAGTCCACCATAGCCGCACCCAGTCCACCATAGTCCACCATAGCCGCACCCAGTCCACCATAGTCCACCATAGCCGCACCCAGTCCACCATAGTCCACCATAGCCGCACCCAGTCCACCATAGTCCACCATAGCCGCACCCAGTCCACCATAGCCGCACCCAGTCCACCATAGCCGCACCCAGTCCACCATAGCCGCACCCAGTCCACCATAGCCACACCCAGTCCACCATAGGTGCACCCAGTCCATTATAGTTAGAAGCGAACATTATAAACATTGAATGGCGTGACTAGTCTACAGCCTTGGCCAGTTGCGTGTATTGCCCCTACTCTGTTATATCGCGCGAGACGGCACAGTACTTGTGCTGGGGCCAATGTGTAGACCGGCTAGGGGGAACAAAGTTTCGCATTTCCCGCCCTTTCCACGGTGACGTCATTGCGCATGCTCTTTGCCCATGACATGACCTTCGTCTTTGCTTGTCGCCCTCCACGTGTCGCTGCAGTTGGAAGAAGGTTCTTGGCCACGATGAGCAAATCCAAGTGCTACTTCGATATGACCATTGGCGGGAAGGCCGCTGGAAGGATCGTAATGGAGCTGCGGGGGGACGTAGTGCCCAAGACGGCCGGTTAGTGCGCATGCGCCGGAGTGCGGGAGGGACAGTGTGGTTAGGTCACCTTTGTCTTGATGATGTGATGTGATGTGATGGAGTGCGCGAGACGCCGCCGACTGGACCCTGTGCTGTTTTGTGGGTTCGTTGTTATGCTCCTGTGTGTGTGCGTGCGTGCGTGCCTTGTGTGTGTGTGTGTGTGTGCGTGTGCGTGCCGAGCCGTGTCCTATGGTGTCGTGTGTCCGTCCAGCGCACCATAGCATCATCCCTACAGAAGGTTACAGTGTTTTACATTGAGAACAGCAGAAAGTGGAGAATTGTTGTTACTCACAGGAGGCCGGCTGGGGTGTCTGTGAACGCGAAGCCCTCAGTGTCAGTGGTGTCAGTGCTCGACTGAGTTGTCTGTTGTAGACTTGTGTCTTTGACAGCTGGCCCCAATTAGCGCTCTAACCTGCCATTAGCCGTGCCATTAGCTGAGTTGATTGGAGCGACCAGAGCCTGCAGTACACCGGCGTGTGTGGCTGTGTGTTGTAGTGTGTTTGTTGATAGACACACAGGTCGACTGGTGCTGTGTGCAGTGGTTGAAGTCCTCATGAGTGTAATCACAGCAGGTCTGAGCTCAATGGAAGGGGCTATGGTTGTGGGCGATAGTGACTGCTCAGACATGTCAAGGCCATTGAAGGGAGGTGGTCGTTGCCAGGTCAAATGAGGTGCACATTGTGCCATGGCACTGCTCTACACGTGGCCCAAGTGGCTAGAGGAATGGACCTTGTGTGCCCGGGATTGTGTGTCCGACTACTCGTCATCTGACAATAGGCCCACTGCTCAAGCCAGCTCTCAGACAGCAGTGGCTGGCGCTGAATAGGGCCCGTCAACCTTTCGAGGCCTGCCTGTCAGCTTCTCGTCCTCTTGGGAAACAAGCAATCAAACCAGCTGGAAATGGTTGCTCTTTCATATATTCCCATTTGATTATCTCCTAAAGACACAGTCCAGGTCCAGACCCACCATACCTAGGGGGGGGGGGCATGTCTTCATTTGAGACCTTATTTTCCAAGTTTTTGCATAATTATAATGTCTCTAAGCCTGGTGTGCTGTCTGTTGTTAGCAGTGTGACCTTCATTTGGTGGGCAAAGGACAATGGCTCTCACTTTGATGTATGCATATAGAGGAAATCTGTTTGCAGTGTAATAGAGAACATGTCGTTATGACGACGGAGTGGAGATTGATTCAGCCCCCAGTCCAGGATGTTGCAGCATCCCACAACTCAGCCGTTGACACCCCCCCCCCCCCCCCCGTACACAGCTGTGGTTACTCTCCCCCCACACATTCCACAGTACACCTGACACTGGGAGCCTGCTGTGCTGTTGGGTTGTCCAGTGAGCCTCCTGGGTTGAGGCTAATGGGTACAAATCACATGTTGACCCTTACCATCTCGGGCGGGCGGGCGGGTGATTCTGTGTATAGTGACTGAATGCAACATGTTTGCCGCTCACTGGTTTGAGCACAACAAGTCCACTGTAGCACTAGTCATGTTGCAGCCTCTCCTTCTCTTCTCTGCAGAGAACTTCAGGGCACTCTGCACTGGGGAGAAAGGGTTCGGGTACAAAGGCTCCTCCTTCCACCGCGTGATCCCGGGGTTCATGTGTCAAGGAGGGGACTTCACCAATCACAACGGCACTGGGGGGAAGAGTATCTACGGCAACAAGTTTGAGGATGAGAACTTCAATCTCAAGCACACCGGACCTGGTGAGGGGGTGGGTGTAGTCCGGGTGAGGGGCGGGGGGTGTTGGTAAATTTGTGTGCCGGCTAAGACTGATGACCCTCCCCCTCCCCCTCACTCCGCAGGCATCCTCTCAATGGCCAATGCTGGCCCTGGTACCAACGGATCTCAGTTTTTCTTGTGCACAGCGAAAACAGCTTGGTTGGATGGCAAGCATGTTGTGTTTGGCTCTGTTGTGGAGGGCATGGACGTGGTGAAGGCTATTGAGGCTGTCGGCTCAGACAGTGGGAAGACCAGCAAGAAAGTGATCATCGCTGACTGTGGCCAGCTCTAGAGGCGGCAAACGAGAACTCGGAGTGCTCGCTAGATAGGAGAACCGTGAAGGCATAGGACGTACAGTAGGGTGTCAGTGTGTAGCGTGTTTTAGGGTATTTTGTGATTGGATGGAATCGTAGGTTGAATTAATAGAATTCATTGCTTACATGCTCGTCCAAAATGGAGTCTACTGCGGAGCCACTTGTTCAAGAGCGCAAAAAGATCTCAATCTCAGTCGTGGAAGGAGGTTCGGTCCCTTGGGTGTCCCGAGACAAGCGTAGCGGTCTTGTGGTGCCCGGCGGCGGCTACTCGCCGCCTCCCCTCCCCGTATCCCGGCGACAGGCAGGGACGAAGGCGGAAGGACACGGGAGACAAGGTGCGTGCTTGCACACGGCCAGGGCTGCGTGAGTCTATTCCACGGCACTCGGCAGCCTGTGCTCCGTCACGAGTACTAGTGGCGCGTGCGTGTTAGCGGAGCAGGCCGTCTGCTTAGGCGAACCCCGTGTGTATGAGTCTGCCTGACGGCCCGTTGCCGCGGCCGTGCCCCGCGTACCCCTACTGCTAGTGTGATGTGGTTCGTGTGTCCGACTGCAGACTCCTCCCTGGACCTCTCCACAAAGCTCCGTCTCACCGAGGCCGAGGTGGCCATCCTGCAGCGCGAGGTGGCGGAGCTGATCACGGACCGGAGCACGTTCGAGGCGCAGGCCACGCAGTACAAGGTCCATTGGATGTTCGCCATGCAGACCTGTGGGCGGCTGGTGGAGGAGAGGGACAACGCGGTGTCCAAGTTTGAGGTGGGCTGGCCCGGGAGTGGGCGTGGCACTGCTGGTGAATGTAGAACAACACTGAGCTGTGTAGTGGGCTTGGTGGGCATTGTGGAGGGGAGGGTGGGGGAGGAGGGGTGAGGGAGGAGGGGTGGGGGAGGAGAGGTCCGAGCATTGCCATGGATGGATTGTTAGAGTTGCTGTAAACTTTCTAACGACTTGATGAGTGGGAAGTTGAGAATGAACGGTAATGGTTGTCTCCTCAACTCCACCCCTCCCCTTCCCCTTCTCTCCCTCCCTCCCTCCCTCCCCTTCCCCTTCTATCCTTCCCTCCCTCCCTCCCCTCCCCTCCCCTCCCCTCCCTCTTCCCTCCCCTCCCTCTCCCCTCCCCTCCCCTCCCCTCCCCCTCTCCCTCCCCTCCTCTCTCATTCCCTCCCTCCCTCTTCCCTCCCCTCCCCTCCCCTCTCATTCCCTCCCCTCCCCTCCCCTCTCATCCCCTCCCCTTCCTCTTCCCTTCCCTCCCCTCTCCTGTCAGAATCTTGAAAAGGGAGTGTTGAGTGCCTACCAGTCACTCTCAGAACAGCCCCCAGGCTCTAAAGCTAAGAAGAACAAAGCCAAGCATGAAGTGGACCAGCTCCGAGTGTCCCTGGAGACCCAGGTCCGTGTCTGTGAGCAGTTGGAGGCCGAGCGCGACCGCTCCAACGACGAGTACGAGTTTGCCTTGGCTCACCTCAACACCGTTCTAAAGCAACACCAGGAGCTGGTGCACGCCGCAGGCGACATGGGGAGGGAGAGGGACCGCGCCCTCACCGAAGTGGACATCTTGCGACAGCAACTAGCTGGGATGGAGCAGAGGGAGGGGGACGTTGAGGGGGTGGAGTCCAGTGGCCCCTCCCCCAGCAAGGAGAGTGCATCATTAGATGAGACACCTGGCCAGTGTTCAAAGTGTAATAGCAAGTACATTACGGACAGAGCAACATCCTCACCTGGTGGGCGAGTCTGACTGTTACCATAGCAACTAATGTTAGCTGTTGGTTGCTATGCTGGTCTCTCTTTGTTTCAGTTTTACCTCCTTCAGATCGAGATGAGCTGCTGTTGCTTAGAAACGAGGTTGCTAGGCTACGAGAGAGGCTGTGCGATGTTGAGAGGGAGAAGGAGGAGTTCAGGACTGGAATGGAGTCGTGTTTGGAACAGCTCAGCCAGTTTGAGCAGAACATTGACCAGGCGCACAAAGGTCAGTGGAAGCAGTGCAGGCGGCCATTTTGGTTGTTGGCTTTTTGTAGGTACCAAGTAAACTGATTTGAAAGTTTGCAAGAAAGCTTTTGTGTTTTGGCTGTTCGAAGAGTAATTCTGTTTCCAAAGTGGCCACCTGTTCGTGTGTGTACACGTGTAATTAATTGTTTGCACATTGTTTTTGACACTTTGCTTTTGTAACTTCCGACACTCGGAAGTTCACTAATTGAAGTTGCCTGAAGATTAGAGCGAGTATGTAGTGACTGCATTAGTGCATAGCTTGTCACATGACTGTCACTTGTCATGTGACAGTCACATGTCACATGACACTTGTCACACGACTGTTGAATGAGGTTCTCCTGTCCCTAGACCGCCGTGCGTCAGAGAGCATTGTCCATCTTTGGCAGAAGAAGTATGAGAAAATTGCAGATGAGAAGTTGGAACTGCGTGAGGACATGCTGACAGCTCATGAGCGGATCTCCTTCCTCCAAGAACAGCTAGCTCAAGAGAGGGTCCTCCGGCTGTCTAAGCTCCATCCAAAGTATGGGGAGGGGAGGGGAGGTGGAGGGGAGGGAGGGGAGGGAGGGGAGGGAGGGGAGGAGAAGGGAGGGGAGGAGAGGTGGAGGTGGAGGGGAGGGAGGGGAGGGAGGAGAAGGGAGGGGAGGAGAGGTGGAGGGGAGGGGAGGAGAGGGGAGGGGAGGGAGGGGAGGGGAGGGGGAGGGAGGGAGGGGGGGAGAGGAGTAGAAGGGAGGGGTGGTGGAGGGGAGGGGAGGGGAGGTGGAGTAGTGGTGGAGGGGGAGGAGAGTGGAAGGGAGGGGAGGTGGAGGGGAGGTAGTGGGGAGGGAAGAGGGAGAAGACAGGGAAGGGAGGGAAGCAAGGAGGTAGGTAACAGAGACCTGCGTGCTCCATTCCCACCATTGCCTTGTGTGCCTGTGTGTGGGAGGGAGTGGAGCTTGCTCGTATCTCATGTACCTGTTGCATCGTCTCGCTAGTAGTGGTAGGCAGTGTTACATGGGCGTGTAACCTCTCCCCCCTCCCTTACATGGGCGTGTCACCTCTCCCCCCTCCCTTACATGGGCGTGTCACCTCTCCCCCCTCCCTTACATGGGCGTGTCACCTCTCCCCCCTCCCTTACATGTGCGTGTCACCTCTCCCCCCTCCCTTACATGGGCGTGTCACCTCTCCCCCCTCCCTTACATGGGCGTGTCACCTCTCCCCCCTCCCTTACATGGGCGTGTCACCTCTCCCCCCTCCCTCAGCATGTTGTGTGTGCGTGTCACCTCTCCCCCCTCCCTTACATGGGCGTGTCACCTCTCCCCCCTCCCTTACATGGGCGTGTCACCTCTCCCCCCTCCCTTACATGGGCGTGTCACCTCTCCCCCCTCCCTTACATGTGCGTGTCACCTCTCCCCCCTCCCTTACATGGGCGTGTCACCTCTCCCCCCTCCCTTACATGGGCGTGTCACCTCTCCCCCCTCCCTTACATGGGCGTGTCACCTCTCCCCCCTCCCTTACATGGGCGTGTCACCTCTCCCCCTCCCTTACATGGGCGTGTCACCTCTCCCCCTCCCTTGCATGGGCGTGTCACCTCTCCCCCCTCCCTTACATGGGCGTGTCACCTCTCCCCCCTCCCTCAGCATGTTGTGTGTGCGTGTCACCTCTCCCCCCTCCCTTACATGGGCATGTCACCTCTCCCCCCTCCCTCAGCATGGTGCCGCCAGTGAGCATGGCAGCGGAGAAGTCTCGCTCCACTGAAGCCCTCACCCCGGGGAAGGGGGCTGGTCCCACCACCTCCACTCCCGTCCCTTACTTGGCCTACAGTGCCCACCACATCTCAAGGGACTCTTTGGGGGACTCGCAGCTCAACCTGAGGACGTCAGACTGGGACCTCTTTGACGCCTCCACTGCCACCACCAGCAGCAGGGAGGACGAGGTCAGCTGGATCTGACCTCCTGCCCCCAATTTGCAAGCCCCGCCCCCTACTGACACCAAGCTTAAAGCGTTGAGTGGTCGCGTGCACTTGCACTGTACATAGCGTAAAGACTAGTGTGTGTGTTGGCACATGCACAAAGCGCCCATCACTTTGGTATTAATTAACTGCTTTGTACATTTTTCCTTTTTAACAACTATAATTGTTCCAAGTCTGTCGGTGATTATTAATCTAATGCTCTGAATTAATTAAGGATTACAAATGAAAATCAATTGTAGTTCATGTTATGCATCAAAGGGGTGTTGCCATGGTGATACAAGGTTAAAACGACATTTACAAACTACATACATAAACACAAAATAACGCGATACATTTAATACATGACTGTACTGTAGGTTACAGTGCGTGACGTGTACGTGTGTGAATGGCGACGGTTAGGGCCACGGGAAAACTGTGTGTGTATGTGTGTGGGCCTTGGGCACCGAGTAACACTGACACTGAGTTCAACAGTTTAGAATGGGTCTTGGCTGTAGACAAATGGGAATGGAAACAATACACAGTAAAGCATTGTATGTCCCAACTTCACTTCTTATAAACATGCTTCATTTGTCATTGTGTGTGTGACAGTGACAAATATGTGTGAGTTGATGTGTGTTAGTGACACTGACGTGATAGTGACACAGTGACCAGTTGCACCTACGAACCTCATGCCGCCTTTGTCCTCGGCGTCACAGTCAGTGTGACAGAGTCATCCTTCCTGAGCAGCTCGTCAATCTGGTAGGCATTCAACCCATGCACATATTGACCATTGATCTGGGGGAGTGAAAGCCATATGACAAGCATGTCATGTGACAAGTGTGTGACAGCCATGTGACAAGTGTGTGACAGACGCAGCCACTCGCAGTGTCACCAACTCCCCCACTCCTCACCTCCACGATGCGGTCGCCATAGCGAAGCAGCACGTCCTGTCCATTGCCCGGAGGGTAGTCCTCGGTGATGAGATGGGTGGTCTCATAGATGAGGGAATCAGCCACTATGGAGAGAGGGGGGGAGGGGGAGGGAGAGGGGGAGTGAGGCAAGGCAACACAACTACCTTCCAACTCACACTCAACACTACCCACTTCCTTGCAACACTCCTCTCCCCTCCCCACCCCTATTCCTCCAACACCTACTCACCGTTCATTTCTGGTGGGAGTTTGATGGTGATGGAGCGTTGCTGCTGGTCAGACAGGAGTGTGTACTGCCCAGTGCAGAGGAGGGAGGAGGAACGCCGCTTTGACACTTCCTCATCGAAGGACACGCAGATGCCGTGGTCTGACAGTATGGACTGGTCCCGCTGCAGTGGGCCTCGGCGGACAAAGCTCGGACTTGCCGTTCTCTGGCGACGGTCAGACTCCCTCAGCTGTGGGGACACACACAGGACCAGATCACCCAGGGAGTGCTTAGTGGTGTGATGTGAGGTGGTGTGAGGTGGGAATGAGGTGAGACGTGTGTGCTGTGTGCTACCAACCCGTTGGGCGAGTCCACTCGATTCCTCCTGGGCCTCATCCAATTCACATTGAAGTGCAGTGGACTTTGACTCTGCAAAGGGCATGTGACAACACTGGGTCATGGAGGTAGCATTGGGTTGTGACCAGCAGTGGGTCTTGCAACTCACCAAAGTGTCTCCGTTCACGCTCTGACTTCTCTAATTTCCTCTGCAGGTCCCTCTTATCCATTCGCAGAGCCTCCATCATTTCTGTGATCTCTTCCAAGCTGGTCTCACTACTCTGCCAAGGCAGTTGCTCTCCACTCTCATCCTCCTTCGATGAAGTGCCTGTGAAGTGACCGGAAAGGCAAAGACAGACAACTTGTGGCTGACATGCAAAGTTCACCAAATGGACAGACCATCACATCTGAATCTTCTGTCCCTCACACTTCCCACGTCAAACTGTCCCCTTTCCTCCCTCCCCTCTCCCTTCCCTCTCTCTCCCCTCCCTCCCCACTCTCTCCCCACTCCCTCCCCTCTCCCTCCCTCCCTCCCCTCTCCCCTCTCCCTTCCCTCTCTCATCTCCCTCCCCTCTCCCTCCCCTCCTCCTTTAATCCTCACCTCTTGGCTTCACCTCCAACACCTCCTTGACGGTTGAGGCCACGTCACACCTCTCCGCCACCCTCTTCAAGGCCTGGAGCACGCTGGTGACACGCGCCTGAGGACTGCCAGCTTCCTCCCCATCCAGCTGCTCAAAGATCCTCTTCTGCTTACGCTCCCTTTCCACCTTGGCCTCGTCCTGCTGCGAAGGCCCTCTAGCTGTCACCTGAGGGGAGCTGGTTTCCACCACCCTATGCGGATAGGGAGGGTAGGTCATGTGACAGTCATGTGACAGTGCAAGACTACAAATCACCAATCTGCCAAAACACGCCCTCACCCCATACGTGTGAGTGTGTGCGAGTGTGTGTATGTGTGTGTGTGTGTGTGTAGAGCAGTTTGCAATGGTTTGGCTTGTCATTTGACTCAAATGCTTTAGTACCCGATAACGTGTGTGCTAAGGTCAAAGTTCAGCGATGACCTATGAGTCAAGTGACATTGCAACAATCATTCCATTTGCAAACACAGAAACATAGTTCTAGTACCAAATGCTTACAATAGCAACTGCTCTCTACAGATAATCCCCCCCCCCCCCCACCCGCCCGTCCTGCCCGTCCTGCCCCCCCATCACACCCACACGGTTGTTAGGCACTGTAAGGGACTCCATCAGGAATGTCACCGCAACTGTAGTGCTACATTGCCGTGGCAACACCACGTTGCTAGGAGACCACGTGCTAGCCCCAGTGCTACCATACCAAGTCTTAGAACTTCGCCCAGTGGCCCCAATTAATGGAGTTGGCACATTCTCCAGACTTCTCTGCACCACCTCCACATCGTGTCCCTACACCGCTCTGTACACCACCTCCACATCACACAGCCCCCCCCCTCCTCTCCAGGCCAACAGTGCTAACACAGAAGACTTCCAAGCAACTAGTGTCAGTTCCAAGACATTGACACACACACACACACACTGCCATTGTGCAATAACACTGAGTCGGTTGCATCACCCTTAACAATGCATGCTAATTGAATGAGTGACTATTCAGCAGACACTGACTTTCAGTTCCAAGTTGATCACACAGCAGCCAACCACAAGCATACACACTAGGTGTGCGTGTGTGTGCGTGTGTGTGTGTGCGTGTGTGTGCGTGTAATAATCCCTCGACATCTCCTCCACAATTCACTACTTCAACACCCTTCGCTCCACTCCAGTTCACCAGCTAACACACGGTCCCATACACCCTACCCACCACACCACCAGACTATCAGTGGACACCTATTGAGTGGGTCAATCAGAAAGCCATGACTCATGGCAGGTGTCAGTTCCAATACACACAGCTTTGGAGGGTGTAGTCATGCGGGCCTTGCTCACCCAACACACTGCGCACACGGTGGTTGGAAGCTCCTGTTGGCTCTCATTGTTGGAAGCTATGTAAGCCTCTGTCCCTAACACGCTTCACTCACTCACAGGACAATAGCACTGCGGACCTATTGTGGAGCCTACGTCCATACAACCACGCCCCCAACACCACACCCAACACCACACTCCCTACAACCACACCCAACACCACGCCCAACGCCACGCCCAACACCACGCCCAACACCACACCATGCCCAACACCACACCATGCCCAACACCACACCACGCCCAACACCACGCCCACTCACATCATCCTCAAGCATTTCAGGTGATCAGCCAGCTCATTGTGGTCGTTCGCTCGTGCGATGTCCTCCGGCAGGCGGCCATCTGGGGTTACCATAGAGACAAGGCCCTCAGCCCTTGGGAGTTGCAGCAGAGCTTTGACAATGCTGTTCACTCCCCACTTGCAAGCCCCAATGAGGAGGAGGTAAGCAGTGTGCAGAGTGTTGCCACCGTCTGTTGAGGGAGGAGGGGAGGGGCAGGGGAGGGCAGGGAGGTAACTCTGCACGGCATGTTCTGACTCAGGGACTCTTACAACATGTCCCTACTCTAGTGCTCCCCACGGCAGGTCAGGGGAAACTGACTGGTTCCAGTTTCCTAACCACACAGCTCGCAAACACACAGAACAGTCAAACTGCACATTCACACCCCACCCCTCACTGACTCACGGTATCCATATCCAGGAGTGCCGGACATCCCTCCCCCACCCTGCCCCCCTTGGGGGAGCATGCCATATCCTCCCATCCCACCCATGGTGGGGAAAAAGCCGGGAAGGTTTGAATTGAGGAGTTGGTAGAACTGCTGCAGATCAGTGTCCACCGTCTGGTAGTACTCAAACTCGGTGATGGCCACTATCTGTCCGTTGCACAACACCTGCAAATAGACTATCTCAGGCTTGTGATGGCCTGGGAGGGGGGAGGGGAGGGGAGGGGAGGGGAGGGGAGGAGAGGGAAGGGGAGGGGAGGGAAGGGAGGGGAGGGGAGGGGAGGGGAGGGGAGGGGAGGGGAGGGGAGAACTAGGTAAAAGCACAGCTCTCTCTGTCAACTGTCCGTACATCTCACTGTCAGCCACCCCTCTGCACGTGTGCTCCACCCCCCCCCCCACACACAAGGAGGTTGTGTACCTGGAATGATAGCGGAGAGTGTGCTGCCGTTCTCCTCGCGTGTCTCCACAACCTGCTCCCCGAGGCCGTCTTGTGTCACAAACTTGACAAACTTCAAACCATTTGGCAAGTGCTCTCGGAATATCAGAGCAACCTCACTGCCACCCTGCAGGGAGGGGAGGGGAGGGGAGGGAAGAGAGTGAGGGGAGGAAAGGGTGAGGGGTCATGGTGGAGAGGGGAGAACCAGGTCTCCTGTGTGTGTGTGAGAGAGAGAGTACCCACCTCTACTGGACTCCTGCTGGGTAAAGCCTTCATGGTTAGTAGGGCTCCTACAGAGTAGATGAAACAGAGAAGGCAGCGAGGATGGCACACAGGAATCACAGCACGCACGTGCACACACAAGAAGTGTGAGGAAGCAAACCTCCAATTAGAACAATAAAACAACACTCTTTGGCAATCTTCAGCTTTCACTGAACATGTTTCCACTGTCTCCCTTCACTAGAGTCCAACTCAGCAAGCCAACCCCACCCCACTCCACTCCAGTCCACACACACACACACAGACACACAAACACACACCTTAGAACACTGTGCACTGTACACTGCTCAGAACAGCTCCTCTCTAAAGCGCCAGCAGCACGGAATGTGTGCCTCTGTGCGTGGAGCTGGCTATAAAGCAGACCAGAACTAACCCCAGAAGCCCCTACACCCTGCCCAATACAGCCATGGAACTAACACAGTTCACATACCAGCAAGTGAAAAATGAATATCCTTACTGGATCATGAATATCATTAAGGGTACATGCTGTGTATACTTCCTGTAGCCCCAGCCATGTGGCCACATGTTGTGACCTCAGCCTGCTGGGAATTGATATTAAGTCAAAAGGACACTGGTCACGACCAGGACTGCCCCCCCCAGCGCAGTCTTCCCATTAAAACACCAAGGCAGCCTTATTACATCTTACCCAACACTCCACCCTCACCCTCACCCCACACCAAGGCAGCCCTCACTCCACCCTCACCCCACACTAAGGCAGCCCTCACTCCATCCTCACCCCACACTAAGGCAGCCCTCACTTCACCCTCACCCCGCACTAAGGCAGCCCTCACTCCACCCTCACCCCACACTAAGGCAGCCCTCACTCCACCCTCACCCCGCACTAAGGCAGCCCTCACTCCACCTTCACCCCACACTAAGGCAGCCCTCACTCCACCCTCACCCCGCACTAAGGCAGCCCTCACTCCACCCTCACCCCGCACTAAGGCAGCCCTCACTCCACCCTCACCCCACACTAAGGCAGCCCTCACTCCACCCTCACCCCGCACTAAGGCAGCCCTCACTCCACCCTCACCCCGCACTAAGGCAGCCCTCACTCCACCCTCACCCCGCACTAAGGCAGCCCTCACTCCACCCTCACTCTCACTCTACACTAAGGCAGCCATCACTTCCACCCTCACCCCACACTAAGGCAGCCCAGCCCTCACTCCACCCTCACCCCACACTAAGGCAGCCCTCACTCCACCCTCACCCTCACCCTCACCCCACACTACTCTTCTCCTGTCAAACACTGTCTCCAATTCTGTTCACTACAAGGTTCAACACCAGTCAATAGTGCACAGTAGAGGGGAAGGGAGGGGAGGAGAGGGGAAGGGAGGGAATGGGATGGCAATGAAAGGAAGTGTTACCAAAAGGCTTCACCAGTGCTAGGATACCAGAAGATGTGGGTAGTAACATTCCAGCAGTTCTGGTCAGGCTCTGAGCTGGTAAGAATGCACACACAAGGAGACATGAACACTAAGTAAGACATTCCGCACATTCCACCGAGCACTCAACACAGCACTCCGGAACTGAACTGAATGGCACGCAAAACTATTTTATCAGTTCACCACTGAAGAGATAAAATAAAATAGCACACTATACTGCTAGTTCTGATAGTGAGTGTGTGTATGCGTGTGTGTGCCTGCGCGTGCGCGTGTGTGTGTGTGTGCGTATGTGCGTGTATATGTGTGTGTGTGTGTGTGTGTGTGTGAGTGTGTGTGTGTGTGTGTGTGTGTGTGTGTGTGTGTGTGTGTGAGTGTGTGTGTGTGTGTGCGTGTGTGTGTGTGTGTGTGAGTGTGTGTGTGTGTGTGTGCGTATGTGTGCGTGTGTGTGTGTATGTGTGTGTGTGTGTGTGAGTGTGTGTGTGTGTGTGTGTGTGTGTGTGTGTGTGTGTGTGTGTGTGTGTGTGTGTGTGTGATGTCTCCCAAACCATGTAGTCCTTGATAAAGGGGGATTTGTTGAGCGTTACAGAACAGAACAATGTTCTGTTTTGTACTCTTGTGCAACTGAAGAAGGCCCTATTGGGGCCGAAACGTTTTGCCTTTTGGTAAAAAGTGTACCACGTGTGTAACGCTCAAGTAATCCCCCCTTTATGAATGACCAGACGTGGTAATGAATCTCTATTCCATCATGTAGTCCTTTGTGACCAGATAATAAGAGGAAAGGTGTGGTCCTCACACACAGGTCACTGGTGATGTCACATGAGCACTAAAATACCAATTGGAGACAACTCTTTGTAGTGAAATGATTAAAGTGTTGAGAACACAACAAAAGAGAAGTAAAGGCACAAATGATTAGTGAGCATTGCTTAGAGACAAGGAGGATTGGGATTATATTCGTGGGGAGGAGGAGAGGAGAGAGGGGGGAGGGCAGGGGAGGGAAGGGGAAGGGGAAGGCAGGGGGTCCCTGGATGGAAACCATAGAACCATGTGGCACCATGAAAAAGCCATGTTCTTTGCCCAGTAAAGATATTCATTGTCAAAGTAAACGTATTCATTGCCATATAAACATATTCATTGCTTTCCTAATTGTACACATCACACAAAGTAATAAGAACTGAGGTGTCCCAGTTGGCCCCGTCCACACTGCCACTGCACCCACTGCAGTGTTTGTTATTGTAGGGACATGTTGTGGCAGGAGACAGTTCAGTGGATATTGGTACTGGTCCTGTGGGCATTGCCCCACAGTGGACAGGGGGTGGGGTTTAGACTGGGGGGCGGGGTTTACACTAGGGAGCAGGTTTACACTAGTGTGTGTGTGTGTGTGTGTGTGTGTGTGTGTGTGTGTGTGTGTGTGTGTGTGTGTGTGTGTGTGTGTGTGTGTGTGTGTGTGTGTGTGTGTGTGTGTGTGTGTGTGTGTGTGTGTGTGTGTGTGTGTGTCCACTGATGTACAAATCTGATAACGTTAATACCACTTCAAACGAGACTGTACAGAGTTGAAACGAGTGGGCTCCTGTCATCACCAATCTAACCACCACCAAACCACACCCACCCTGCCCCACCCACTCACCCCCTGCGTCCTGCACTCCAATAGGGGCGGTGGCCATGTTACTGGTGTTGTGAGGAGGTGCAAACACCTGGACGCTGGGGAGGGCAGGCTGCTGGGTGCCTCCAGAGGGATTGGCCATACCGTAGGGGCTGTCGGAGAAGTGGGATTGGGGACTGGCATCAATGAAGTCAGAACTGGAACCCATGTGTCTGGAGACAACAGAGAGTGTGTGTGTTAACGGAAGGCCATGTCAACCCAACAAACACAGATCCCTAGGGGCTGTAGGAATAGTGGTTCCAGGAAATGTGTGGCCACACTACACTAAGGGTTACAGTAGGTTACAGTAGGTTACAGTAGGTTACAGCACATCACAGCGGACTAAGTGTGTCAGAAAGCTGCAGTGCCAATTGGAAGTGTCCAGTCTGTGTCATCACTCCTCTAGGGGCTACCCCTCCTTGAAAGGCACAGTGCCACTAGTCATGTGGTGTGGGGAACAGCATTCACATGCATCACACGCTGTGTCATGAGGCTCTCCCTGTATTCAGCTACTGCACTGTGCACAGGAAGATGACACCCTCTCCCACACCCAACCATTCACTAGCCACTACTCATGCACACTAAGTAATGGAGAGAACACTGCACTGTGAGTGTGTGTGTGTGTGTGTGTGTGTGTGTGTTTGTGTGTGTGTGCGTGTATGAGTGTGTGTGTGCGTGTGTGTGTGTGCATGCGTGTGTGTGCGTGCGTGCATGTGTGTGTGTGTGTGTGCGTGTGTTTGCGTGTGTGTGCGTGCGTGTGTGTGTATGTGAGTGTGTGCATGTGTGTGTGCGTGCGTGTGTGTGTGTGTGTGTGTGCACTCACGGTGCAGTTGGTGAAGGGTTGTAGTGGTGGTGGTGCACGTGAGATGGCGAGGCACCGTTGATGGACTCGCTGTTAGCAAGTGGACTGTGGGCATGATTGTCCCACCCACTGTTCCCTTGGGACACTACAGGGGGCTGAGGTGGGAAAGGGAGGGGGAGGGGAGGGGAGAGAGGGAGACTTGTGCACTCCGTTTGCCCGTGTGTGTGTGTGTGCATGCACGCGTGTGCATGTCATACTGACTTCATAAGCTCTGGCGTAATATGCTGTACCATAGTTTGTTTGGTACATGTTGTTCATCACTGTAGGGGAGGGGAGAGGAGGGGAGAGAGGAGGGGAGTGGAGAGGAGGGGAGAGAGGAGGGGAGTGGAGAGGAGGGGAGAGGAGGGGAGGGGAGGGGAGGGGAGGGGAGGGGAGGGAAGGGGAGGGGAGAGGAGGGGAGGGGAGAGAGGAGGGGAGTGGAGAGGAGGGGAGAGGAGGGGAGAGAGGAGGGGAGTGGAGAGGAGGGGAGAGGTGGGGAAGGGGAGGGGAGGGGAGGGGAGGGGAGGGGAGGGGAGGGAAGGGGAGGGGAGAGGAGGGGAGGGGAGAGAGGAGGGGAGTGGAGAGGAGGGGAGAGGAGGGGAGGGGAGGGGAGGGGAGGGGAGAGGAGGGAGGGAAGAGAGAAGGGGAAGGGAGGGGAGGGGAGGGAAGGGGAGGGGAGAGGAGGGGAGGGGAAGGGAGAGAGGAGGGGAGGGGGGGAGGGGAGGGGAGGGGAGGGAAGGGGAGGGGAAGGGAGAGAGGAGGGGAGTGGAGAGGAGGGGAGAGGAGGGGAGGGGAGGGGAGGGGAGGGGAGGGGAGGGAAGGGGAGGGGAGAGGAGGGGAGGGGAGAGAGGAGGGGAGTGGAGAGGAGGGGAGAGGAGGGGAGGGGAGGGGAGGGGAGGGGAGGGAAGGGGAGGGGAGAGAAGGGGAGGGGAGAGAGGAGGGGAGTGGCGAGGAGGGGAGAGGAGGGGAGGGGAGGGGAGGGGAGGGGAAGGGAGGGGAGAGAGAAGGGGAAGGGAGGGGAGGGGAGGGGAGGGGAGGGGAGGGAGGGAAGAGAGAAGGGGAAGGGAGAGGAGGGGAGGGAAGGGGAGGGGAGAGGAGGGGAGGGGAAGGGAGAGAGGAGGGGAGTGGAGAGGAGGGGAGAGGAGGGGAGGGGAGAGAGGAGGGCAGTGGAGGGGAGGGGAGAGGGGGAAGGGGAAGGAGGAAAGCTCAACCATCGTGCTATCACTGCATCACACTGTGCTATACAGAAATACAGGCTGTATTAGACGTCATGTGACCTACCTTGAGGTAAAACATGGCCAACCGGAACCTGTGCATACTGGTCGTATCCATAAGGAACGTCACACTGGGGGGGGGGGGGGGGGGCATACCATAAACAATGCCTCCAGCGGGTCAATGACAAGCATCTTCACACAACAGTGAGTGCTGGTGACAGTGACAATGGTGACAGTGACAGTGGTCATCCTCTCTACACACTGTCAACCTGCAATTACAAATGACCAGCTGCTCTACAGACACTTACTCCTCTCCTGCTAGGAGCAGTAGAGACTTTCTACAAAAGCACTCTAAAGTGGTGGCATTAAAGAACATGACATCCCCACCTTGCCACGCCCTGCATGACATCCCCCCACCTTGCCACGCCCTGTGCGTGACATCCCCCCACCTTGCCACACCCTGTGTGACATCCCCCACCTTGCCACACCCTGTGTGACATCCCCCACCTTGCCACGCCCTGCGTGACATCCCCCACCTTGCCACGCCCTGTGTGACATCCCCCACCTTGCCACGCCCTGCGTGACATCCCCCACCTTGCCACGCCCTGTGCGTGACATCCCCCCACCTTGCCACGCCCTGCGTGACATCCCCCACCTTGCCACGCCCTGTGCGTGACATCCCCCCACCTTGCCACGCCCTGTGTGACATCCCCCACCTTGCCACGCCCTGCGGGACATCCCCCCACATTGCCACGCCCTGTGTGTGACCACTCACATCATCCAGGTCTCCGTCTGGGTCATCTTTGATGTCTGTGTAGGGGTCATCTGTGCTCGGCAGTGGCTGTCCTAGAGCACACATCACCACCTCTGAAGGGGGAACGGGAGGGAGGGGGAGAGGGGAGGAGGGAGGGGGGAGGGGAGGAGGAGGGAGGGGAGAGGGGAGGAGAGGGAGAGGGGAGGGAGGGGAAAAGGGGAGAGAGGAAGGGGAAGGTAGGAGGGGAGAAGGGTGTGTGTACTGGACAGTTTCATGAGTGCGGTCACACCCCATTTCAACTGCTTACTCAGCCCCACCTACCAAGTGCCCCTTCTCTCTCCCCCTCCTCACCTCTGACAAGTTCTGGCGGACACTGGAACATTCTTGAGCGATACTGTGTGCCGTCCTTCAGGCTCTCATCCTTCACTTCCAGGAGGTTAGGGAAAGCACGGGGAAGTCCCTTCCTCAGCATGCAGGGTGCGTCTTGCGTCTGAGACGCCCGAGCCTTCTGCTTGTACCACTTCTGAGCGATGCTGTGCCACTCCGTCAACTCAAACTTCCCCTTTGTCACATCCACCCACCTACGTAGCAGACAGACAGACAGACAGACAGACATGCTGATAAACACTAAGAGGGTGTTAGTTGGGAGTATGCCAATTCTAACTGAAAGTCTATCTCATGTGCCACCTCCTTCGGTGCTGGGGGTGATGAGAGGAGCAGGCTCCATTGCCGACAGACATTTGGGACAGATCTGACTTAGCCTCAAGGGTTACAGGAGTTATGACATGATCACTACAAACACTGGCAACACGCACACACACACACATGCAAGCACAGCTTCACTTCCACAGACAACTCACGGCTCATTAAGCACAAGCAGTGGGCCAGTAAGCAACACAACCAACCAACACACAACAGCCAACAGTCACACAGAACAGCATCAACACATGCTAAAATCTATTACCGAACTTCACTAGCCAAAATCTTGAAATAATTGCCAAACGTTTCGACAACCATTCGGTAATCTTCATCAGTGGCGGGAGCAAAAACAGAAGGTGACTCGCTTATACAGGCTACAATGTGGGGTGGCGGTAAACGACAGTAGGTGAGATGACAGGTGATGAGTGAGTTGGATGGCATGTAGGATACAGTCGGGATGTCTAACAAAATAATGAGTTACAAGCTGAGGACAACATGCCGCTATTTCTGCTCAATGTGTTAGGATGAGACCTGATGTGAATTGACTCTAAGGCAAGCCTATGGTGCAGACAGGGCTCCTGCTCCAGCACTCGCACATTCTCCCAGTCAACAAGGTGGTGGCTCCATGTGTGCTCAGCCAGGGCCGAGTTTGCACAATCTCCAGATTCCACAGCTGTCCAATGTTCTTTCATTCGCTTCCCAGGCATCTGTTTGTCTGACCTACACAAGTGGCTCTGCACTCAGCACATGGAACCTCGTACACCACTCCCACCACTCCCACCACTCCCCTCGTACACCACTCCCACCACTCCCACCACTCCCCTCGTACACCACTCCCACCACTCCCCTCGTACACCACTCCCACCACTCCCCTCGTACACCACTCCCACCACTCCCCTCGTACACCACTCCCACCACTCCCCTCGTACACCACTCCCACCACTCCTGCCACTCCCCTCATACACCACTCCTGTGCGTGCGTGTGTGTGTGTGACACAACCAGCACTTGCCCGGTCTCACCAGTAGCAGGCTTCACACATAAAACCACATTGTGTGTGTGTGTGTGTGTGTGTGTGTGTGTGTGTGTGTGTGTGTGTGTGTGTGTGTGTGTGTGTGTGTGTGTGTGTGTGTGTGTGTGTGTGTGTGTGTGTGTGTGTGCTTGGCACAACCAGCACTTGCCCCGTTAGGCAACACTGCAATGAAGCCTGAACTGAACCTCAGAAAGAGGAGGCAAATACCTCTGCAATTGCCCTACAACTCCAAATGCCATTTGAAGTGTCAGTGACCACCACACACTACACAAGTTGAGGTGTCAGTGACCGTCACACACTACACAAGTTGAGGTGTCAGTGACCGTCACACACTGCACAAGTTGAGGTGTCAGTGACCGCCACACACTACACAAGTTGAGGTGTCAGTGACCGCCACACACTACACAAGTTGAGGTGTCAGTGACCACCACACACTGCACAAGTTGAGGTGTCAGTGACCGCCACACACTGCACAAGTTGAGGTGTCAGTGACCACCACACACTGCACAAGTTGAGGTGTCAGTGACCGCCACACACTACACAAGTTGAGGTGTCAGTGACCGCCACACACTACACAAGTTGAGGTGTCAGTGACCGTCACACACTACACAAGTTGAGGTGTCAGTGACCACCACACACTACACAAGTTGAGGTGTCAGTGACCACCACACACTGCACAAGTTGAGGTGTCAGTGACCGTCACACACTACACAAGTTGAGGTGTCAGTGACCGTCACACACTACACAAGTTGAGGTGTCAGTGACCGCCACACACTACGCAAGTTGAGGTGTCAGTGACCACCACACACTGCACAAGTCTTGCAACTTTGAACTAAACCCCGGTTGATGTCAAGTTGATGTCAAGTTGATGTCAAGTTGATGACTCAAGGGGTACTGCTTTTTAGTGCTGCAATTATCAGTGCAAATGTTATCAAGATATGGAAGGCACAAGACCTTTAAGTGCTGAGTAATAACGGAGTAACAGCTTCACCACACTGTACAGCAACGTACACTGTAGCAGTGCACAGTAACTGTAGTTAAACCACAGTCCAGCCACATACAAGGGTGTTAATACATGTACAGTGCAACCCCTATAATGCGGACACCCTTCGGAACAAGAGAAGTGTCCTGATTATAGGGGTGTCCGCATTTCAGAGGTACGGCTTATACGTATGCCCATACGTTAAAACAATCATCTAGTATGATGAAAAGTATCAAAATAAGACGTATTTGTAAAGGTAGAGGTGGTTCGCTGGTGTACTTGACTCACGCACCATTTCTGAAGACGATTCCAAAGGGTAGCTTTTCGCGCTGAACTTTCCCATGTTAAAGACACTTTCAAAACCCTTAGTATAGACGATTTACGGCACTCGTCAACTTCTGTGCTGTTCCTGTCACTTGTCTGTCAGAGGTAGCGGTGCAAATCAGGGAGCGGCCATTTTTCTGGCAGCTGATCGAAATGTCGGGTGGGATTTACACAGAGTTGTATAGGGCGGTACGCAGGGCGCTGTCCGCAATACAGAATAACGGGGTTTCCGCATTTCAAGGGGAACTTTATACAGGTAGAATAGGGCCAATCGTCGGGACTTTAGAAAGTGTCCACATAATCGAGGTGTCCGCTTTTCAGGGGTGTCCGCAAGGTGGGGTTCCACTGTACATGATAGAACACATATCATCTGTAGCAATTATGCAGTTCTGAGTTAGGATGCTATCTAGGATCACTTGATGATGGTTGATGGTAATACACTAAGGTGTGATGGTTGATGGTGATACACTAAGGTGTGATGGTTGACAGCAATACACTTAGGTGTGATGGTTGATGGGAATACACTTAGGTGTGATGGTTGATGGTGATACACTTAGGTGTGATGGTTGATGGTGATACACTTAGGTGTGATGGTTGATGGTAATACACTAAGGTGTGATGGTTGACAGCAATACACTTAGGTGTGATGGTTGATGGTGATACACTTAGGTGTGATGGTTGATGGTGATACACTTAGGTGTGATGGTTGATGGCAATACACTTAGGTGTGATGGTTGATGGGAATACACTTAGGTGTGATGGTTGATGGTGATACACTTAGGTGTGATGGTTGATGGTGATACACTCAGGTGTGATGGTTGATGGTGATACACTTAGGTGTGATGGTTGATGGGAATACACTTAGGTGTGATGGTTGATGGGAATACACTTAGGTGTGATGGTTGATGGGAATACACTTAGGTGTGATGGTTGATGGTGATACACTAAGGTGTGATGGTTGATGGTGATACACTTAGGTGTGATGGTTGATGGGAATACACTTAGGTGTGATGGTTGATGGCAATACACTTAGGTGTGATGGTTGATGGTAATACACTTAGGTGTGATGGTTGATGGTAATACACTTAGGTGTGATGGTTGATGGGAATACACTTAGGTGTGATGGTTGATGGGAATACACTAAGGTGTGATGGTTGATGGGAATACACTTAGGTGTGATGGTTGATGGGAATACACTTAGGTGTGATGGTTGACAGCAATACACTTAGGTGTGATGGTTGATGGGAATACACTTAGGTGTGATGGTTGATGGTGATACACTTAGGTGTGATGGTTGATGGTGATACACTTAGGTGTGATGGTTGATGGTGATACACTTAGGTGTGATGGTTGATGGGAATACACTTAGGTGTGATGGTTGATGGTGATACACTTAGGTGTGATGGTTGATGGTGATACACTCAGGTGTGATGGTTGATGGGAATACACTTAGGTGTGATGGTTGATGGTGATACGCTTAGGTGTGATGGTTGATGGGAATACACTTAGGTGTGATGGTTGATGGTGATACACTTAGGTGTGATGGTTGATGGTGATACACTCAGGTGTGATGGTTGATGGGAATACACTTAGGTGTGATGGTTGATGGTGATACACTAAGGTGTGATGGTTGATGGTGATACACTTAGGTGTGATGGTTGATGGGAATACACTTAGGTGTGATGGTTGATGGCAATACACTTAGGTGTGATGGTTGATGGTGATACACTTAGGTGTGATGGTTGATGGTGATACACTTAGGTGTGATGGTTGATGGCAATACACTTAGGTGTGATGGTTGATGGTGATACACTTAGGTGTGATGGTTGATGGTGATACACTTAGGTGTGATGGTTGATGGGAATACACTTAGGTGTGATGGTTGATGGTGATACACTTAGGTGTGATGGTTGATGGCAATACACTTAGGTGTGATGGTTGATGGTGATGTGTAACGCATGATGCCCATTTCCCTATGCTGGCCATGGACAGTGACTGCCATTCCCACAGACGGAGTTATCCTGGCAGACTTGAGGACACTGTGTATACACACACACATATTTGTATTGCAGTGTGTGCAGGTATACAATATAAAACAAATGTGCACACCTTGCATAAGCAAGGCATACAGTATGTGTGAGGTGCACCGAACAGTTTAAAAGACAACCTGAACCAAAGGAAGGTTTTCAGCGTTTCTTCATGCTTAACTGTGGCCATCTTTGTTTTATGGATGAAGCAAAGTAGATTACAGAAATTGCAGGGCATTCGGTTGTCCTCTAACTCCTCCTGTTCAGATGGTGCGACGGCTACTTTGCCACCGTTTTAGCTCAAACTGGAAGGCTGTGAGTGACACTTATACGTATATATGAAGAGAAGTTGGGCAGAACCTTTGTCCCAGTTGTTCTCGAACGCACAACAGCGGATGGCCGCGAAACTTGCCCAGCACTGTGACGCCATGAGGTAGGTTGTTCGGAAGTTTCAGTGGTCTTTAATACCATATACGCTTTAACTTTCGCGGAGTTAAACTTTCACGGTTCGCGAGTTTTCGTGTTTTTGCGGTTGCAGAGTCTCAAGCAGGAGAAATAAAGCCTTGTGTAAGTTTTCGTGGGGTGAAGCTTTCGTGGAAGGTTGCTGGGCCACGAAAAATGTGAAACTTTAACCCTGCGAAAGTTAAAGCATATACAAGAGCCTGTGGCCAAGGAGACGGTAGCGAACAAGTTTTGAGAAAACCTGTTTGCCAACCCCTCCCGCGTCCAGCAACGGTTTGCCAACAAACTTTCTCAGAGGGGGCTAGCTATGGCTAAGAACGTCACCAGAGGAGTGCTGTCTGGAGGAGCGCTGTCCAGAGGAGCGCTGTCCGGAGGAGCGCTGTCTGGAGGAGCGCTGTCTGGAGGAGTGCTGTCCGGAGGAGCGCTATCCAGAGGAGCACTGTCCGGAGGAGCGCTGTCCAGAGGGGCACTGTCCAGAGGAGCGCTGTCCGGAGGAGTACTGTCCGGAGGAGTGCTGTCCGGAGGAGTGCTGTCCAGAGGAGCGCTGTCCGGAGGAGCGCTGTCCGGAGGAGTGCTGTCCGGAGGAGTGCTGTCCAGAGGAGTGCTGTCCAGAGGAGTGCTGTCCAGAGGAGTGCTGTCCGGAGGAGTGCTGTCCAGAGGAGTGCTGTCCGGTGGAGTGCTGTCCGGAGGAGTGCTGTCCGGAGGAGCGCTGTCCGGTGGAGTGCTGTCCAGAGGAGTGCTGTCCGGAGGAGTGCTGTCCGGAGGAGCGCTGTCCGGTGGAGTGCTGTCCAGAGGGGCGCTGTCCGGAGGAGTGCTGTCCAGAGGAGTGCTGTCCGGAGGAGCGCTGTCCGGTGGAGTGCTGTCCAGAGGAGTGCTGTCCAGAGGAGTGCTGTCCAGAGGGACGCTGTCCAGAGGAGTGCTGTCCGGAGGAGCGCTGTCCGGAGGAGTGCTGTCCAGAGGAGTGCTGTCCGGAGGAGTGCTGTCCAGAGGGGCGCTGTCCAGAGGAGTGCTGTCCGGAGGAGCGCTGTCCGGAGGAGTGCTGTCCGGAGGAGTGCTGTCCAGAGGAGTGCTGTCCAGAGGAGTGCTGTCCGGAGAAGTGCTGTCCAGAGGAGTGCTGTCCAGAGGAATGCTGTCCAGAGGAGCGCTGTCCGGAGGAGCGCTGTCTGGAGGAGCGCTGTCCGGAGGAGCGCTGTCCAGAGGAGCGCTGTCCGGAGGAGTGCTGTCCAGAGGAGCGCTGTCCGGAGAAGTGCTGTCCGGTGGAGCGCTGTCCGGAGGAGTGCTGTCCAGAGGAGTGCTGTCCGGGGGAGTGCTGTCCGGAGGAGTGCTGTCCAGAGGAGCGCTGTCCGGAGGAGCGCTGTCTGGAGGAGCGCTGTCCAGAGGAGCGCTGTCCGGAGGAGTGCTGTCCAGAGGAGCGCTGTCCAGAGGAGTGCTGTCCGGTGGAGCGCTGTCCGGAGGAGTGCTGTCCAGAGGAGTGCTGTCCGGGGGAGTGCTGTCCGGAGGAGTGCTGTCCAGAGGAGCGCTGTCCGAAGGAGCGCTGTCTGGAGGAGTGCTGTCCAGAGGAGTGCTGTCCGGAGGAGTGCTGTCCAGAGGAGTGGCATTCAGAAACGGGTTAATCTTGCTCTGTTCAGTTGGGGAAAGCTTAGGCGCAACTTGTGTGTCTATCTCTTTCGGCAGCTGCTACTGGACTGCGGTCAAACATTTCCAATCGTCTCTCCTTGTGGTAAAGTGTCGCATGTTTGTAAACAGTGCAATTGAGCAGCGTGAAGACGGTTCATCAGCAACCACACGGTGGCCATTTTAATCAGAGTCAGCTTATATGCAGGTTGCCATGGGGATGCACCACGAAGGGTACACGTAGCCTTGCCATCTGCCACGCCCGAACACGTGTGCCTGCTACTTCAGTGCTTACATGCCAAAGGCAGGCCTGCAGCTAGTAAACTATGTATATAGCAGAAAATGCCATCTATGGAGAAGGAAGGCGGCTCGGAGGCAAAAGAATGGGCCGCAAGAATTCCGGTTTGACCATTGCGAATGCGCCTATTACTTCATCGTAACTATGGCTACTTTGGGCACTGTTTGAACCTGCCTGTTTAAATAGCTATGTCAAAAGTTAAGTGAATGACCAAACTATCCATGAAATCAAGAGGTTCAGCCAGGAAGATATCTCTCAAGACTCATCAACTAATTTTAGCTCTAAAAGATTAACACCAGGAACCAACTCAAAGGAGCAGCCAAGAGTCAGTTCAAGGGAACTACCTTGAGCTCACACCATGCCGTTCCATAGAGGAGACAGCTCGAGGGAACAACCAAATTGAAACACTCCTCCTTGCAACACAACAGCTGGCAACTAGGCACCTTGCATAATGTGCACCTGTGTATACCTAGCTGTGGAGCATGACCCGGGGGCACATGACCAGCACATGACCAGCACATGACCAGCACTTGGTGAGCTAGCGGGAGGACGAGCCCTCCGTCCGCTTCAATATAATCGCTGCACATCCCAAGATTACAGGAATAGTGCAAGGCACTTCACACACTCACTGACACACCCACTGACACCCACCCACCCCCTCTCCCCCCACCCCCACAGAGGCTATATGGTGACAGTGACTTGCAGTCTGCAGTGAAGCCAGCCCATGGAGGGTAAGGGAGCTATTAAATGAAGTCACCCAACACTACACCTTCTGCCACTCCTTAGTCCTCAGACTAACCTCATGGTTCCTAGTTCCTACAGTATCACCACATCTACATAGCACTGACAAGCACACACACACACACACACACACACCACACACACTACACATGCACACGCACACCACACACACTACACATGCACACACACACACACACACACCACACAACCACACACACCACACAAACACGCACACACACCACACACCACACGCGCACACACATGCACGCACACAAACACACACACACCAAACACACACAAACACACACACACACACATGCGCGCACACACGCATGCACACACACACCACACACGCACGCACACACACCACACATACGCACACCACACGCACACACCACACACACCAAACACACACACACACACACCACACACACAGACACACATGCGCACACACACACCACACACACACCACGCACACACACATTGCTATCATGGACTACATAACATTCTGGCCCAGTCACACGAGAAGGCTAGGGAAAGTGATGAAATGAATAATGAATGCACAGTCACACTAGAGCCAACTCGCGTAGAGCGCCGCTCCAGTTCACCGCCCGCCGGGTGGCACCGAGCACCGTGACCGGACATGACCAGGAGAGGAGGAGTTGGTGTACAAATTCCACTTCTCCCTAAAAACGCAATCTCCAAGTACGCACTTCCGTAGGTACGCACGCCGCCGCGGTCACGGCCCGCTCCACAGCAACCGACAAACACCACACACACATTACACACACATCGCGCACAGAAGAGATCCCCGCGACCCACACACTCACTTGGCTCCGTTGTTCGTCTCCAGGAGATCAACGATGAACTGGGCAAGCTTCCCGCGCTTGCGATTACTGGCCCACGACCGCCAGCCGCGCAACCAGTCGTGGTACTCCAAACTGGCGGCTTCCATCTCTGTCTTCGAACGGCGCGCACAGAGAAAAGATGACGCTACAACTTGCGCTTCCCTGTCTGATAATCCCTTTGAACTAGAAAGATCCTAACCAAGTAATTCGACACCAGTAGCAATCAAAGAGGATAAGAAGAGCGTCTGTCTGAACTGCCAACTGGTCTGTGGAGTGGCTCTGGTAGTCCCCCGCTTTTAAACTTGCAACTAAACAGAACTAGTCTCTTCCCAAAGTTCCACAGTCTAAAGGGACCGCGAATGAAAGTACCCCTATACTAATCTGACGCCATGTTTCAGCTGTTCGCTAGTTAGAACAATATACGGTATAGAGGGTTACCCATTTAAATTATACATGTTATCTAACCTATATAATATGTAGAGATTAACTAATTAATACGTACATATCACATTATTTATTGTATTAAATTTACATTAGTTTTGGCGGTAAAAATGGACGTCGTTCCCAGTTTGTTCAGCATGTGCCTCTCTCGCGTGGCGGACTGCTATCGCCTCCACGCGCACCGCCAGGATGTGTCGTACCGTCTACTCCCTCGTCACATGAAGTCCTACCTCTTGCCGGTTCTGTGCAAGAGAGAGCTCCTTCACGACCGTAATATTGATCAGGTGTGTGTGCGTGCGTGCAGGTCAGTAGACTGTTCGTGTGTGCATTGTCGTTAGATCGGAGTAGCAGCGGCCACTGTAGCTGGCGCACAGCTGTGTCGCATCTTCTCAGACAGGCTCACTTTTGAGAGGGTCTTCTAGTAACATTCCAGTGTGCATACGCCTGTGTGTGCTGTGTTGGGGGCCAGGTGTGCGTGCGTGCGTGCGTGCGTGCGTGCGTGCGTATGGTGTATCAGCCGCCCAGCCACCCAAAGAAAGCAGAGCTGGTAGTGGGTAGTTGGTGTGTATGTGTGTGTTGCAATCGTCCTGCTCAGAGGCTAATACACAGTCAGATGGTGTGTACCTAGTCCACCCACTAGATGGTGTGTACCTAGTCCACCCACTAGATGGTGTGTACCTAGTCCGCCCACTAGATGGTGTGTACCTAGTCCACTCACTAGATGGTGTGTACCTAGTCCACCCACTAGATGGTGTGTACCTAGTCCACTCACTAGATGGTGTGTACCTAGTCCACTCACTAGATGGTGTGTACCTAGTCCACCCACTAGATGGTGTGTACCTAGTCCACTCACTAGATGGTGTGTACCTAGTCCACTCACTAGATGGTGTGTACCTAGTCCGCCCACTAGATGGTGTGTACCTAGTCCACTCACTAGATGGTGTGTACCTAGTCCACTCACTAGATGGTGTGTACCTAGTCTACTCACTAGATGGTGTGTACCTAGTCTACTCACTAGATGGTGTGTACCTAGTCCACCCACTAGATGATGTGTACCTAGTCCACTCACTAGATGGTGTGTACCTAGTCCACCCACTAGATGGTGTGTACCTAGTCCACCCACTAGATGGTGTGTACCTAGTCCACTCACTAGATGGTGTGTACCTAGTCCACCCACTAGATGGTGTGTACCTAGTCCACCCACTAGATGGTGTGTACCTAGTCCACCCACTAGATGGTGTGTACCTAGTCCACCCACTAGATGGTGTGTACCTAGTCCACCCACTAGATGGTGTGTACCTAGTCCACCCACTAGATGGTGTGTACCTAGTCCACTCACTAGATGGTGTGTACCTAGTCCACTCACTAGATGGTGTGTACCTAGTCCACTCACTAGATGGTGTGTACCTAGTCCACTCACTAGATGGTGTGTACCTAGTCTACTCACTAGATGGTGTGTACCTAGTCTACTCACTAGATGGTGTGTACCTAGTCCACTCACTAGATGGTATGTACCTAGTCCACCCACTAGATGGTGTGTACCTAGTCCACTCACTAGATGGTGTGTACCTAGTCCACTCACTAGATGGTGTGTACCTAGTCCACTCACTAGATGGTGTGTACCTAGTCCACCCACTAGATGGTGTGTACCTAGTCCACTCACTAGATGGTGTGTACCTAGTCCGCCCACTAGATGGTGTGTACCTAGTCCACCCACTAGATGGTGTGTACCTAGTCCACCCACTAGATGGTGTGTACCTAGTCCACTCACTAGATGGTGTGTACCTAGTCCACTCACTAGATGGTGTGTACCTAGTCCACTCACTAGATGGTGTGTACCTAGTCCACTCACTAGATGGTGTGTACCTAGTCCACTCACTAGATGGTGTGTACCTAGTCCACTCACTAGATGGTGTGTACCTAGTCCACTCACTAGATGGTGTGTACCTAGTCCACTCACTAGATGGTGTGTACCTAGTCCACTCACTAGATGGTGTGTACCTAGTCCACTCACTAGATGGTGTGTACCTAGTCCACTCACTAGATGGTGTGTACCTAGTCCACTCACTAGATGGTGTGTACCTAGTCCACTCACTAGATGGTGTGTACCTAGTCCACTCACTAGATGGTGAGTATTGACTGTGTCATATAGCCATAACAAGGTTTGCGAAAGTGTGACCGACTGTAATTGGAATCAATCATCCTCCAGTGAAGTGTGCCCCACAAGGCATTGAGGTTTGCTGTAGGAATGTGAACATAAACACATGAACACACAGAGGTACACTATGAATATCATTTTAAGTGTCTGCATATTCTAAGCTATGAATGTGATTATGGAATGGCCCCTGTCATGTTGCTGAGTCAATGCTGACTCCTGCAGTGTGCACTGTCAGTGGACATGCAATGTGCTGTGGGGTGGTTACCCTTCACTTTGGGGACAGGGTGAGGTGCTCAATGAGTCATCATTTGGGTTTGTCATGGTTCCAATGGTGTGCTGAGAGTGCAGGGGGCGTGGTCAGACACGAGGGGGTGTGGTCACACATGAGGGGGCGTGGTCAGACATGGTTCTGTGCGTATGGTAGGAGTGTATGTGTACACAAAGGTGTCTATTGTGGGGCACCTGCTCTGAGTGGTTGGAGCTATCATAGCCAGCAGTGAGTGGTTGTGTTTGGTCGTGTACACTGTTTGCACTGCACATGTGCTGTGTACAGGAGGACTCACCCTCCAGTGTACACACATGCACGCACACAGTACAAGTACCCACATGTGTATACACGTATAGTCAGTCCACATAATACACAGTACGATGTACGCACACACACTGTATGTAACTGTACTTTGTGCGGTGTGGAAAGTGAAGAGCACTTGACAGTCTTCCCTTTCAATGTTGTGGGCACTAATTGGATTCCTCTTGTGGGTTTCCCTCTCCAGTGCACTGTCCTACCTAGACCAGTGCTAGTGAGTGGAGGGGACGCTGCCTCCCTCAGCCAGGGCTGTCTACCACAGGTCTCCGGTGCAGTGAGTGGGGACCAACCAGCCAGCAACACGACATTGGCCTCCCTCAGCTAGTGTCTATCTGCGCCAGGTGCCCTGCTGGGGGAGAAGTGTAAGGTAGAATTGAGTCTTGTTTACTCCTCCTCGTTTGAGGCAGTGCTGGGAGGGCAGCAGGTGAAGTGTCTGCCTGTGTGTAGTAGTAAGCCTCCCGCAAGGAGTGCGCGAGGAGGCTTTTGTTACTGGTGTGAGTTGTCACCTGTGTGGTGCGGGTTCGTGAGGAGCCATTGCACCTGCGTACAACGTTGTCTTGCTGAGCAGAGTCCACAGCTTTCACTGGTGGCTAGCCTCAATTGGCACACTCTCTGTCCACTGCCACTCCTGGCTGAAAGTAGAATCGTTTGGCCTCCTCAAGCACCTTTCCCCTCCCTCCTCCCCTCCATCCTCCCGCGATGAGCCTAACGTCTCTGGCGTCCCTCTGCTTGAGCAAGGTGGCAGACCACTTTGGTAGTCTGGAGTCTGCAGTGCTTACCTGCTCTCCCCGCCTCCTTCGCTGGTGGCTCCTCCCACTTCTCTGGAAGAGGGGACTCATCAATGATGGGAATATCTATAATGTGAGCACCGGCAGTAGTGTGTGTGTCTGTGTGTGTGTGTGTGTGTGTGCGTGTGCGTGTGCGTGTGCGTGTGTGTGTGTGTGTGTGTGTGTGTGTGTGTGTGTGTGTTTGTCTCTCTCTCTGTGTGTGTGTGTGTGTGTGTGTGTGTGTGTGTGTGTGTGTGTGTGTGTGTGTGTGTGTGTGTGTGTGTGTGTGTGTGGTGTTGCCCTCATGTGGTACTGCAGACCAAGCTGTGGAACTCAAAGAATTTATAGATTTTGTTGAGTAGTTTACTAAAGTATTGAAGCCAACTCATGGGACATTCCTCAGCAGCCACATACACACACACACACACACTCCTGCACTTCAACGGTAGCAGCTTCCCTAATATACATACGTACAATCATCTGCATTCACTGGCCGTGTGAGATGTGGTCACTTACAAGATTGTCTGTGGCTCCATTCACTGTGTGAATGGGGTGGCTGGACAAGTGGACTGCTCCCACTCCAGCGCTGTCTCATTGGACTCACTGGTGCAGGGTGAAGGGGACACGTTCGAGCTGTTAGGTGCTGGAGCTGTTGTAGCAAGGGACATCTCTCCCTCTGCTTTCAGCCTCTTCCTGTAGTTCACACAGTGTGTGTATGGAGGACTGATGTGTGTTGTGTGTGGTGCCGTGAGTCAGTGGAAACAGTCACTCCAGCTGGCAGTCTGTGCTGATGTAATGGTCTGAAGGGATTGGTTGTAGTGTGTGTTTTGTGATTTATTAATTGTTAGCCATTTCCATTCCCACTCCAGTTTCTCCATGAGCAGACGTCAGAACTGGACCTGTCCGACTGTGACATCTCTGACGTGTCACTCCATCACATCAGTGTCTGCAGTCAATTACAAGTGTTGACACTCAACGCCAGCAAAGGAGTGCGTGTCAACATCTCATCAGAAGGTTTGAGGGAGTGGAGGGGGAGGGAGAGGGGAAGGGAGGGAGAGGGGAGGGAGGGGGAGGGAGAGGGGAAGGAGGGAGAGGGGGAGGTTAGGGGGAGGGGAGGTGTCTGGGGAGAGGTCTTATTGGAGAGGTACCCTGAATACAAGGTGTCCTTTGTAAGGAGGTTCCATTGTACGTACTTGCTTGCACAATGAGTGAGCGTGTGTGTGTGTGTGTGTGTGTGTGTGTGTGTGCAGGTCTCCAAGCTGTGTTCAGTTCATGCCACTCCCTTCGCTGTGTGCACTTGCGTCGGTGTCTCCGTGTGGATGATGAGTGTGTCTGCACGTTAGCAGAGCAGTGTCCCTCTCTGGAGGTGCTCAACTTGCATGGCTGTGAGCGAGTGGGGGACAGAGGAGTGGAGGCTCTGGCCCAGCGCGTGGCTGGACTGAAGAGCTTGGACCTGAGCAAGACAGCTGTGAGTGGTGTGTGAGGGTGTGTGCGTGAGGGTGTGTGTGAGGGTGTGTGTGTGGTGTGTGAGTGGTGTGTGTGTGAGGGTGTGTGTGAGGGTGTGTGTGTGGTGTGTGAGTGGTGTGTGCGTGTGTGTGAGGGTGTGTGGTGTATGTGATGAGGGCATGCTGTGAATGTGTGGTTATCAGATGTATGGTAGACATGTCCCTTCTGTCCCGTGTCACAGGTCAGTGAGGCTGCCATCATCACATTCGCCACTGGGGCATCTCGGGCACAGATTAAGGTACATCCAGCAGCATCTCCAGTATACTCCAGTATACTCCTGCATACTCCAGTATACTCCTGCATACTCCAGTATACTCCAGTATACTCCTGCATACTCCAGTATACTCCTGCATACTCCAGTATTTCAAGTATTTAATTTCCATAGCAGCTACTTGAAGCCGATTACTATTACTGTAGGGTACCATGAAGTGGAGCCGATTACTATTACTGTAGGGTACCATGAAGTGGAGCCGATTACTATTACTGTAGGGTACCATGAAGTGGAGCCGATTACTATTACTGTAGGGTACCATGAAGTGGAGCCGATTACTATTACTGTAGGGTACCATGAAGTGGAGCCGATTACTATTACTGTAGGGTACCATGAAGTGGAGCCCGTCATCAAATACTATACGTAGCAATGTTTCAAACCTCTTTGGACACATAAATATGGCTTCATAGTTGACTCAGAATTCTCCTGTCTGGCAGAACCCTCCCAACTAGTGCAGGCATGGCTGGTGTAGTACAATACCTGACCAGCTTGACTTGCTGGAGTAGGGTGGGGTAGTCAACTGCTGTTGCAATTGCTTCAGCAAGATAATCTCAATTCCAACGAAATACAATTACTGAGAAAAGTGTAATTAATTATTGCCAATTACAGTTGCCACTATCACAACATTGGTCCATAGATACTCGACTATTTGCTGTCTCGTTGATGGCGGAAGCCTCTTGAAAATGATACCATTTTCACAATGCATCACATTTCTTCTCTAATCATTTGCATCCTGCCCAAGTGTGTGCATATATGCATTGTCGTTGTCATGTGAGCATGTTCCTCCCTCATACACCACGCACACACACACACACACACACACACACACACACACACACACACACACACACACACACACACATACGCACACACACGCACACACACGCACACACACGCACACACACACACACACACACACATGCACACGCGTGCACACACACACACACACACACACACACACACACACACGCACACACACACTCCAGGAACTCAACCTCAGTCACACGCTGGGCCCCACAGACCACGCTGTGTTTCAGCTCATCCAAAACTGTCCAAACCTTAAGATGCTGATGCTTCACTCGTGTCCCAATGTCACTGGGGAGTCACGGGAGCTGCTCAGCCAACAGAGTGCCACCGGGAGTCAGCCGAGAAAGTTCCAGCAAATAACATGGACTGTTGCGTTTTGAGTCTGTGCACTGTTGTTTTCATTTGTATGTATTCTTACAGCAGTGTTTCAGTGTACTATTTGTGAACTTGTATATTACAGCTGAACCCAATTATATGTTCCCCACCCACTGTACCAGTAATGTCAATGTGACATGTTGCGATTGATCAGAGACCATTGTGCGTGTGCGCATGGTGTACACCTCACATTCAGTGGCTGTGCACACACTACAGGACACTGCACACAGTGCATGCATATATGCTATGTACTGTATGGCTTGCTGTGCATGTGTCTGTGGAGCCATTGAAGGATCAAGCTCCGGCCTCAGTTCACTATCTTGTGTTGTACAGGCAAGTGGAGCTGGTCCCCACAACATCACGCTGTGCAGCGTGGGGGAGCGGACGTCACACTGTGCAGCGTGGGGGAGCGGACGTCGCGCTGTGCAGCGTGGGGGAGCGGACGTCGCGCTGTGCAGCGTGGGGGAGCGGACGTCGCGCTGTGCAGCGTGGGGGAGCGGACGTCGCGCTGAGCAGTGTGGGGGAGCACTCAACCAACCAGCATCTCCATTGACTGACATGTGATACGTGACACAAATGACCATTAATATGTGTTCACACACAAGAGGTTGGTACATTAAAGTAGCATACTAAGCATGCATATTCAAATCATTCATTTGCTATCTCTTCTCAACAGACTTCAACTTCTCTTCTACAGTGAGTGACAGAGAGAGAGGTGACAGTGACAGGGAATGACACTGAGGTGACAGAGAGGTGACAGTGAGGTGAAGGAGGGAGGAGGAGGAGCTACTTGATAGATCTGCTATCTCCGCCAGTCACTTGCCGCCAAGCAGCCTCACATGGAAGTGTGTGCAATGATTGGAGACACTGGGCAGTGGACACTTCAATTCGTACAGTGATCTCTGCTGCAGACCAGGCAGCTCCAGGGAGTGCACCCATGACAGGTACCCTGGAGACCCCCCTGCCCTCCCCCCCCCCTACAGTGCTATCTTACTTGTTGCCTAGCAACACACTCACCTAGTTGCTTTGTGTAGGCATCAAGGCGGTAAGCCGTCTGCTCCAGTGAAGCCACACTCGCGTGGATCTTGTCTATCTGGTCAAGGTAAGGCTGGAGACTGGTGTCTGCGACAGGGAGGGAGGGGGAGGGGGAGGGGAGAGGATGGGGAGAGAGGGTGTGTATACATCGCAACATTCAACATGTCATCACCATCACCATACAGTCAGCACGTCGCTGACAGGTGGGTGTGGTTTGGTGGGTGAATACTAACACTTTTCATTGAGTTGTTTGGTGGAGTCATTGAGTCTGGTTGCCATGGCAATCATGTCCGAGTACTTTGCAATTGTCATCTGGTTCAGTTGTTGTAGCAGACGATAATCCTCGGCAGTTGCTGGACAGGAGGGAAGGGGTGGGGTCAGTGGTAGAGGTGGGATTAGTGGGAGGGGTGGGGGTTAGTGGGAGGGGGAGGGTCACTGGAAGGGGTGGGGTCAGTGGGAGGGGGAGGGTCACTGGGAGGGGTGGGGTCAGTGGGAGGGGTGGGGGATAGTGGGAGGGTATTACTGGTAGGGGAGGGCTCTAATTAGTGGGAGGGGGAGGAGGTGGGGGTAGTGGGAGGGGGAGGAGGTGGGGTCAGTGGGAGGGGTGGGGGTTGTGGCAGGGTATTACTGGTAGGGGAGGGCTCTAATTAGTGGGAGGGGGCGGCTGTGGGAGGGAAGGGTGGTTAGGTGGAGACAGTGGAATGGTGCGCGAGGTGTAGATGATACCAGATCACGTGACATGGACGCTGTGCTCCCTACAGACTTCGCATACTCCACTAACCCGTAAGCTCTCCGTTTAGGTACACCGACAGCTTCTCGAACATGGTCTTACAAGCTGCTCTCTGGTCCTCCGTCAATGTACACTCATCACCACTCGCCCTCTCTCCCGACCCATCACTTTCCGTATCCCTTTTGTCTTCCTGTGTGTCCGTAGCCTTCGCTGTAGCCCGCTCGCCTCCAGGGCCAGTGGCGTCGGACATCTTTAGGTACGTAGTTCTTCAGCCCCGCCCACAAAATGGCTGGTGATGAATACCCGGTCGAAGTGTCCTCAGCCACAGCTGAAGAGCAGTTGAGTGCGGACTTTGGACAGCTAGTCATTGGTTCTACTATGAGTACTTCGCACGTCAGAACCGGGACATCTCCCTTTGGTAGTCCGGAACGGACACATTTGTCGCCTGAAACGAGCGCTGTTGGTGTCGGAGGGGAAGGACCAATTTCAGGAGTCACCGCAGAGAGAGACCGGAAGGAGACCAAAGAACGGGGAAAGGAGAATAAAATAGATGGACTCAGAGAGGGCGAGAAGGGTGCGAAAGTGAATGAGGAAAGAGGAAAAGAAACTGAGGAAGGACAGATAGGAAGGGAACTCGGCGATGAAGGAGCAACAGGGCAAAGAGAGGGGGAGACGGCGGGAGGAGAAAGAGACAAGACGGGAGGAGAGGAGGAGAAGGAGAGTGGAGAGGGAGAGAAGACGGGAGGAGAGGGAGAGAGAGGAAAACAGAAAGGTGGCAAGCATGCTACGGCTAAGACAGACAGGAAAGGTGGCAGTGGGACTTCCCCACCTCCAAGCAAGGATGAGGCCCCAGAGTGCCCTATCTGCTGTTCTCCCCTGGTCCACCCGGTGAAAACCCCTTGTGGGCACATCTTTTGTTTCCTCTGCATCAAAGGTGTCCTAGCGAGAGATAACCGTTGCTGTATGTGTAGAAAGCAAGTCCCACCAGACTTCCTGGACCGTCCCTCGCTCCTTGCCACGCCCCAATTGGAAACGGCAGAGGGCGGGGCAGGGGAGGGGCAGTACCACTGGTACTACTCCGCCCGCAGCGCAGGGTGGTGGATGTTTGAAGAAAGGACATCGGCTGATATCGAAGAGGCTTACCAACGCAAGTTGGAGCGCACAAGAGTGTACATAGCTGGGTTTCAATACATCATTGACTTCAAACAGATGATCCAGTATCGCGAGGAGTACCCGGACAGAACACGTCGGATCAAGCGGGAGAAGGCAATGAACGCTAAGGATGTGAAGGGCGTGGCGGGCATCAAGGCCACCACTTCCACCAGTTAATGAAATGCACATTCTTTGCATGAGTTGTTTTGTAACACGCAAACAGATCATTGATTTGTGTAGTTTTACATGTAATTGTATTCATTGTCTTGTGTTGTAGTGTTCAGTTATTTCTCACCATTTTGCATTCATGGTACAATCAGTTGACCCCTCACCCCACTGTACATGATGCCTTGTCTAGTGGTGCATGCAGTCCAGATTGGGGTCCTTCCCACTGCCGGCTGTGTAGTTAAGTGGACGTCATCGTTTACACTGAATGCAATCTATCGACTGGATCACACACGCACACGCACACACACACATGCACACACACACACACACACGCACACGCACACGCACACACACACACACACACACACACACACACACACACACACACACACACACACACACACACACACACACACACACACACACACACACACACACACACACACACACACACACACACACACACACACACACACACACACACACACACACACACACACACACACAGATATAGCTGGCAATGCAAGCACAGCACTCTAGCTACATGCCATGGGGGGGGGGGGGTAGGTCCCATATATGGCAAGTCACACTAATGCCATATGGTATAGCTACGTAGATACAGCATGGCAAGATGTGACACTGTCTCAGTGGGACCTGCCCCCTCCCCCCCCCCCAGCACGAAACAGATGCACAGACAGAACTGGCTAGTGAGAGCACTCTCTTGTCTCTGAGAGCTATCCTAAAGTGTTCTGTCATCATAAACTTGCAACTGTCACCAATAACATGTGCAAACTGCAGTGGGCAACCACTGCAGCCGCCAGTACTTCCACAAACACCACTGCGGCCGCCAGTACTTCCACAAACACCACTGCGGCCGCTAGTACTTCCACAAACACCACTGCAGCCGCCAGTACTTCCACAAACACCACTGCAGCCGCCAGTACTTCCACAAACACCACTGCAGCCGCTAGTACTCCCACAAACACCACTGCGGCCGCCAGTACTTCCACAAACACCCCGATGCTGTGTGCATTAAATTTATAAAAATATGCACTTTGTGCGTATAATAGAATGAAAACATTAAAGACAAATAAACAAGTTTCTAGTTTTCAAATTGCTGTGACATGACATCACATGTCTGTCACATGACACCATCACATGTCTGTCACATGACACCATCACATGTCTGTCACATGACACTGTTACTCGCTGTAAAAGGAGTACCTCTCCAGTGACTGCACTTCTCCTGCCAGCCGCTCCACGGTGGCAACCTGGCTTGGAGTCCAGTGTACCTTGTCCCTTGAATGTGACACCTCTGTGAAGACGGCGCTGCGACATGTCTCAAGGTAGTGTTGGTCACACTCCAGACCAAGGAAGGAACACAGCCGGCCTAGCTCAGACAAGGGGGACTGCACCAGGTCAGACAGGTGCACCTGTAGCACATCCAGCCCCAGCTGCACCCTCATCCTCTCTGTGGCAGTGGCGTGCTCAAAGTGACCCTTTATAGTGCAATCCAACTTCTTGGAGTCAACTGATGTTACTGAAGAGTTGTGCAATCCTGAGTCCTGATTGTGCAATTCTGAGCCCCGCTTGTGCAATCTTGAGTCCTGCATTAGGTCAACCCGCAGTTTGGCCCCTCCCAGTTTATAGATGTGTGCGGTGGCAATGGTGTCAAATGGGTTCCTGAGGACCTGCAGTGAACCAGTGGGTGGGGCAGTAGTGATGGGCACACCTTATTCATCAATACCAAATTAGGTAACATTGCCATGGTGACAGACATGTCTTTGATGTCTCTATATTGGCTTCATTCAATTAAGGAATACCCTAACCTAGACACACACACACTTGCACGCACGCACGCACGCATGCACACTCGCACGCACGCATGCACGCATGCACACACACACACACGCACACACACACACACACGCACACACACACACACACACACACACACACACACACACACACACACTGCATGTAGCTAGCCATTCACAACACTACACAGTGAATGTCCATCAATACAAAATGGCTGACATTGGGAGTATTTAGAGGTGACTTTGACGGCCTAGTCCACTGACACTGCTGACACCAGATGACATGCTTACGACTATTGTCACCTCTCACGTTATGTTGCTGTGGACTGCATGTCAATAGTGTTGACATCTCTACTGCTCTGTTTAGAGGAGCATGCCTTGGGACAACATCAGCGCACACACTTTTGCATGAGCTACCGTTCAATGACGTCTTAGACCACAGCATGCATGCACACTGTGACTCGACTTGACTGCAAGACATTGTTTAGTGTAGAGATGAGGAAGGCCTGCCAAGCCAACCTGTCTGTGATCAGTGACGTTGACTCTGCTCCATATTTGGTCAAGGTCACTTATAGCTGCTACCTGTTGTTGGCATGTCCCGAGGCTGGCTGCCACTGCTGGGACAAGGAGGGACATTGCCCACCAAACCCACAGGATCCAAACAGGTAGCTCGATTGCACACACACCAACTAATGGATTCTTATTACAAACAGACACAACTACTTTAGGACCATAACATCTTACCCTTTGGCAAGCTTTATCATGCAACTTTGTTAAATTAAAGTTTGGGTTAGTGGGAGGGGGGGGGGGAGGTTAGGGGGACTATGGTGTTTCACAGCCGCTATGCTGCTTGGTACAGTCACACAGCACAGCACCAAATGGCAGTGGCCATATGTAAGCTGTGCACATTGGTAGCTAATGTCTTATCTACTCAGCCCCGCCCCCACGGCACGCCCCTTGCTGGTTGTGTCACAATGCTTCAGGTACAGCCAACTCACATGCACAAACTTCAGTGGCACGCCCACCAGCTCCCTGAGGCGGTCCAGCACGCCCTTGAACTCGACTGGGTCGGTCAAGTAGAGCCCCACTGTGGCGCCTGCCGCCTTGTCGCCAATGACTCCTAGACGCCCCTCGAAGCGCCCCATTGCAGACCCGTTCACAAACAAACTATACCCCTTTCGGCTCGACTCCTTGAAGTGCAGCGCCTTGGTCCTCTCCTGCGCGTACAGGGAGCTGAAGAGGGCTCTCCTGTCGGCGTACCTGTCGGGGAAGTACGCCAACTGGTGCAGTGTGTAGTGTTCGTTGGCCAGCACCACGTTGGGGTGCGCATCCAACAGCGCGCCGGTGATGCTCGTGCCGCTGCGAGCGTGCCCAATGAACAAAACGAAACACTTGACTTGCTCCACCGTCTCCTGCGACAGGAGGTTGGCATCCCTCACTCGCTGTTCTTTTCCATGTTTTTGACAAAATGGCCGCTGGAGCCATAGCGGCTGCGATGCGTTACAAGGGGTCGGCCACTCCTTGTCCGCCTTTGTCCGGCCGCCCGGACACAGCGCGCCTCCTTTGTCTTCCGCCGTCAGCCCGAGCTTCCCGAGGCCAGCGGCAGCGAAGTCCAACTTTCTCCGCACTGTTGTCCGCTCGACGGAGTTGTACACGGCCAGGAAGGAGACTGCTAGCGCCGCCAGCAGAAACAGTCCTTTGTAGAGACGGGAGTGGGCGAATGGGAAGGCGGGCATGATCACCCACAGCTAGGGGTTCCTTGGAGCACGAGTCATCGGCTGTGTGCCAACAGGCGTTGACGGGCTGCAAACCTTATTACTGTAGTAGCCAGCGTAATCGAATTAAGGCAAACCACATCAAATGTGCAAATACGGCTGTAGACTGCAATGAGCTGGGGGACTCAGGGCGGGGGCCTAGAAGAGCCCATGCAGTATCCCCTCTGGCTCCACCCCCTGATAGCTAATGTAGCCTGACAACACTGGCAGTAATGTATACCCTATTGCAAGAAACAGCAAGATGGTTGACTACATGGTAGTTTCATTACACACCACCACACAAGTGCTCCCCACTCCCCCCCTCCCCCCCCCCCCCCTTCCCCACCCCCCTCCCAGCTGTGTGGTGGACAAGGACTGCTGCATGCAGTGGATACTGGTTAGAGTTCTAGGCCGGTCAACTCATTAGGAATATGCCACTGATCAACTGACTAGGAAGTACTGGAGATCCATGTGCTGATATGACATTTCTGATTGCATGCGTAGGGGAGGGGGGAGGGGGAGGGGGAGGGGGCCAGAGGGGAGGGGTGTTAAATAAGTGTAACTGCACTCACAGGAAACAAGTGTCTGATTGCCAATTAACACCAACTGCAGTAATCAATGCTGCAGGTGATGTGATGAATTTACCTTGAAAGTTTTGGATAGTGAAAACACATTACTGTTAATCATCAATCAATCAGTGTTGTGCATGACTGTGTTTGACAGACACCCATGGACTATGAAGGCTGCATTGGTAGCATGTAAATTAGATGGCAGATGACTGCACACTGTCCCGCACGCACTACGTACGTACAGGTCCAATCTACGTATGTATATATCATGCCCTAGCTACTGGTGTCTCATATAGCGCTGGGTCATCATATTATTATCTGATGAACTTAAACCACAAGGGTTTCATGTGTCTCTGTCTGTGTGTGTGGTGGGGGGGGGGGGGGGAGGGGGGAGGGGGCTGGATATATATATTAATGAAGAAACTAGTGATAATCATCCACCTTCAATCAGGATGCCACACCCCCCAGCCGTGAGTGGCCCGTCCCCCAGAGCTAGGTGGGTAGATGAAGACAATCACTAGTATCTAATAGCTGGCTGCATGCCACCAGCTGTTCACTGAAGGTCCAGAGCAGGTTTATAAAATGAATGAGGTGTCAACATACACACCCATTTACAGCATTACGGCACACGTCAATGCCAATATGATCAGTCATTATTTCCAATAATATTATAATTCCATTGCTAAGTTGAATAGATATTCATTGTTCTGGAGAGAGCCCACAAGGACGTCTGAATTCCTGTCCAGCCTCGTGAATCCACTTATTGCAAACTAGAGAGAAATAGAGACAAGAGGTTGTTCATTAACCCTTGGTGGTGCGTAGTGCAGTGAGGGGTTACGGTATTTGGTTTGTCTGTGCGTATGTGTGTGTGTGTGTGTGTGTGTGTGTGTGTGTCCGCGCCTAATCTGACATTGCTATGAGGGGCCTTATGAGCGATGCCAGTGGATTCAGAACGACAAAGTAGGAAGTTAAAAAAAGCGATTGTCTTGAAAGGACTGTGTTTGAGAGATATGGAAGTCTCGTACTCAGCCCTATCTCCAACCGTTTCGCCATTTTGGGGAGGAGCTTCCTCCAAAATGGTGGAACGGCGGAGATGGGTCTGGACGAGATATGGCGTGAAAACAGTGAAAAGGCCAATATGCAGCTTATACTCTTTCAGAGAACGACTAAATTGCGCTCAATGGCGGGATGTAATCGAAAGGTGCCGAGTCTAGCGTTCTACTCTGGCGGTGCGAGCCCTCGGTGCGGTGTCTGGTGGTAGATCGCCAGATCCGATTTGCAACGCATACCAAACGGTAGAATGCTGTAGTTCAAGAGGATCCACACCTTGACGGAAATGGTGTCCATTTCATTTTTTCCAATGATGTCATGTTATTGCACAAGAGTTCAGCTGCATATTTAGTGCCACAGAATCAAATGTCATATTAGTTGCTGTATACAGCTGTTTTGTGGCACCCATGCACACTCTCGCTCAGTATTGTGAGCTACGTTGCTTATACAATGCCTTCATTGCATAGCTACAACAAAGACCTATAGCTACAGTCGCATACTTACAGTCATTGCATGCCTATGTTGAGCTTCTACACTAGACTCTTAGTGAATACAACAATCTGCAACAATGTTAATTTAGCCAGCAATGTTTGTTTGCAAACACACTGAGGGTTTTGCAGCTGCTATAACGACGATGAGATTCATTCACTGAACAACAACAAGTCAAGAGCTCAGATACACTCCTTGGGCACCTGTCCATCTGTAGCGTACAGCGAAGTAATGCTGTCTCTCTCTTAGCCACGTACCCATTCCCTATTTCCATTCCGACTTCTGCTCGGGAGGGAAATAGGGCAACATTGGGGATCAAAGCTGTTGACATTCGTTATGTCACAATCCACGTGACTTTGACCAATTCAGAAGTAATATTGCGACACATCTCCTAAACCGTGCCACAGACGAGGCTTTGGAAGGCGATCACGCACAGCTGTAGATCAGCACGGAGGTCCCACCTTCATTTGGCAACAGGGAGAAGTTGTGTGCGCTTTCTACGGTGGAAAAGAGGTCTTCGTCTGCATACCAAAAAGCTTATGGATTTGGGTCGACTTCCAGAGTCAACTGTTCGTGTTAGGCTACCTCAATAACAGCCATCAAGCTACACGGAAGATGTCCAAGTTGCCGGTGCCCCTCCTGCAAGCAAACCCGGAGATATGTATCGTTGTCCTTTACAGCAAGGCCAGACAGGTACGATGACCAATTGACGATTCTGTGCTGCGACCAGCAACTTTGAAGAGCGCTTTCTGTTTTTGCCGTCTACATCCTTTTAGTGGCTCTCGGCAAACAAGGCGAGCTGACCCCCTCCAGGATTTAATCTTTCTAGCTTCGTACTGCCAGTGTTTAAGTCACATGCATGTTTCTGCAATTTGATTGGTGCCGCACAAAATTGTGTGGCAGAAGTTGACAGCTTTGATCCCCCAGTGTTGTCAGGCCCTATTTCCCTCCCGAGCGGAAGTCGGAATGGAAATAGGGAATGGGTACAAGGCTATCTCTTGCTGGCCTGCAGTAAAGCTGTTTTCAGCCTATCACAAGTGGTTGGTTACTGGCCATTCCAAACTAAGGGATTGCATAATACTGATCTGTACACTGGGCATTCAGCAGCAGTGGGCTAGCCAATGTCACAATCACACCACACAAACACCCACCCACACCACACCACACATCACACTACACCACACACCACATCCACCCACACATTGTCAACGTATGCACAAGTCCACAAGACACATCTAATGTAATAAAGTGTCTGTCTGTCTGTGTGTCCAGGATACACACATGTGCTTCTTTCTCCATCGCCGTCAAACTTGCTGTGGTTGCTGGGGGCATCGGGGGTCAGGTTATAGCGGGGTTGACGTCACCTGTCTTGCGGTTCGCAGAGAGTTATCCATCTATTTCTGCTTTCTCCTTCGCGGATGACCGCCATTTTCTAATTATCGGTCCGTTGATTTCCATTTTACTGGACTTGAGTGGCTGCCGTTCCACGGTCGAATTTAAACCAATAATCATCATTTTGAGCTGAGAAGGAAAGGATCATAAGCTCGATGGAGGAAGCTACGTCCGAGACAAGACCGATGGAAGGAGCCACGGTCCGAAGACCTTAAGGCAACCTGTTGAAACAAGTCACGATCGGCGTCGTTACTGTCCGTAGACCTTTGAAACGACTTCAGGTTTCAAAGGTCTACGGACAGTGATTTCGCTTATGATCCTTTCCTTCTCAGCTATTTCTATGCAGCAATTACCCTTTAATCTAGCAACTGTGTTACCTCAAGCGTGGTTTGTATGGGCTGCGAAGCGAGTGGTTGCCGGCGAGGCGTCGTAGCTCAGTGGCTAGAGCACTGGCGGCTAAAGCCAGATGTCCTGGGCTCGATTCCCGGCGGCGCCACTTTCTTTGCAGCCCAAAGTCGTTTCAAAGGTCTACGGACAGTAACAACGCCGATCGTGACTTGTTTCGACAGGTTGCCTTAAGGTCTTCGGACCGTGGCTCCTTCCATCGGTCTTGTCTTCAGATGTAGCTTCCTCCATCGAGCTTTGCAGTGATTTCGCTTATGATCCTTTCTTCTCAGCTGTTTCTACGCAGCAATTATCCTTTTAATATAGCATCATTTTGAGCTGTAGCAGTAACATGGTTGCTGAGGGCATCGTGGCACAGGCGTCGGGCGCTGTAGCTCGCCGAAGGTGGGCCTCTCTGCTAGTATAACACATGACACAAACACGTACACACTCACCCCATTTAGTGCCCACCAAGACAGGGCAACCAGCGTGTCTAGTCAACATGTCACCATCTCCGGATTGTTTCAAGTTCCACCAAAAGGTAGCATCACCCTGGAAGGGAGGGGAGGGGAGGGTTGGAGGAGGGAAGGGGTGGGATGGGGGGAAGGGAGGGGTGGAGTTAAATTTCGCAAGATGTTGTCACACAAATGGTGACAGATGCTTGTTATGCAACATAATATGACAGTGATAGTTGTACTATAGTGACATGTCACTGATGAAGCAGTTCACTCACATTGATTGGTGCAATTCTTGCTCCCAATTCAGTGAAGACAGTGGCCCCACCAAGTGTGACATTGCTCATCTGTGTAAGAGGGGAAGGGAGGGGAGGGGGAGGGGAGGGAAGGGAAGGGGAGGGGGGGAGGAGGGAAGGGAGAGGAGGGGGGGAGGAGGGAGGGGGGAGGAGGAGTGGAGGTGAAAGGAGGTGGGAGGGAGGGACAGTAGAATGGAGGGGAAGGAGAAGAGAGAATTGGTAACAGTAATAGTGATAACTCTCAGTGATAACCCAGGTCCTTAAACGTCCTGTGTACTCCATTGACTCACGTAGATGAGGACAGTGGCTATCCTGTTGCCATTGCCAAGAGTTGAGAAGGCATCCTCGTTTTTCTACAGAGTAGACAGGTATTGCAATCATGTGATTGTCACATGACTGAGAGACCGCATACTGGTCACATGATGGTCACATGATCTCAACTTACTCTTGCGAAGTCAAAATGAGGCTCATAATGTCCACCAATACCGTAGTTCACCACCTGGGCAGCAGCATGGATGGACAGACAGACGGACAGACAGACGGACAGAATGCACACACATACAGTAATGATGAAGGCTACAATTCAGTACACCTTGGATGCACAATGACAACACACTTCAAAATGGCTGACCTGCAAGTCTTCCGCAGTCGTCATGGTGAGCCCAGTAGCATCCTCCAGTCGATTGTTGATGCGCTGGACATAGCCAAGTGGGTCCATCTCATCACTGAGCCAACCACTGTACAACAGGAGCAGTGCAGAGTTAGCGGCAGGGACTGAGCTTGTTATTGTTTGCTGCTTTCACAAACTTCTCCTCTCTCACACATATGCCCTCAGACAGACAGACAGACAGACAGACAGACAGACAGACATACACCATTCACCCCACACACAATAGGAAATGGTCCAAGATTTACTATTCTCATATTCTCAACTCAAAACCCAAATACGCTGCAGTTGACTGGCCTCTGTGTCAAAATTTCTGACAGTAGACGTATCATTAATGGTAGTCTCCTGCACACGTCAGCACACCACCACACTGCCACCAACCTACAGTGCTCTGGGCAGAGTAGCCCAATGGCAGCACAGTACACACAGCACTGACAGCTGGTGAAACACCCACAGGGGTGGACACACTCCAGTACAAGGAATTACGTGAAAGCCATTCAACGGCAGATCACCACAAAGAGTGATAGACATGTGCAAAGATAACAACACACAAACATAACCAACGGGGACCCATCAAAGTACCCACCCATATGCTCACTGACCACTCCTTGTATAGTCATTAGCTTTGGAGAATTCTACTTCTGGTACATACATAAGAAGATGAGGTTGAAACATGGCTGAGGTGGACACTATGCTTGAACTAGCAATGAACAAGCAGTGCTCTTTGAAGGTGCAGGGCAGGTGCCTCTACTGACCCACTTGCAGTGTTCTAACTTACAGCTGTGCAGTGTAGCGCAATCACAAGGGAAGAAGGAAAGTGACACTATGTCACTTTGACAGAGTTACTAGACGAAGATGAAGTTTCCCTTCTCGCTCAATTTACAGCAGTTGACATATTCTTGAAATCATTGCATAATCCATCTCTCCCACTCCCTCTAAGTCAAGTGTGTTTGTCGGCGCTGACTGGCAGCCAACTATGTACATGGCAGTGGCAGCCTAATGCCTGCCATTACTCCTTGAGATCACTGCCATGACGACTGACCACAAATTAGCCTACTGACAAACATTTTCCGTTCTTAACTGCTCACTGGAGCACAGCTAACAACAAGTCATTACTTGGACCATTTCCTGAGCTGGTGGTGGTGCTAACAACTACTACATGTTGTCAAGGCAACAAAATGGCCGCCCACTCTTGTTATCACGGCTGAGTTCACCTTTTGCTGACTCTGTAGTCTGCGTGCACAAGAGTTCCATCAGCAGTTGATATGGTGGCTCTATTCAACTGAAGGAATACAAGTGTTACAGTATAAATCAATTGAACTGAATGATGCCTCACTGTCCAATGTGCCTATTATTCCTCAACTACTGCACACACAGCTGTAACTGTTGGGTCAAGTGCTAAACTACGTAGGTCTGAGGAGCAGGGGAGGGAGGTGTGACATTGGACCATAAATAGTACTATGCAATGTGGGCCAAAATAGTGATCCGCACTAGTTCACACTACACTCTAGCTACTCCAACAGTGTGATTGGCAGTGGCACATTCTGCCCCAATGGAGCAGTAGAGGGTGTCCGGGTCACACAGTTTGAATGGTACGCAAAAATGGCAGTACTGCCTCAGCCAACGATTGAGCATAAGGTTGGATTGACAGATGATTGCTACAAAGACCTCAATGCACAATGGGAAAGCGCTGTGCTGAGAAGATGAAAGATCAACAACGATGAAAATAGCTCCAATTGTCTTTCATGTTACCAAAGGACAGAACAGGTGCCTCGGGTTGGCTGTGTGCTATCGTTGAAAGGCATGTCTGCTGACAGACAATCACAAGCACTTCAATAGTGTATACGTACAGTAGTATGTATGTTGGACCATTTCCTACCAACATGCAGGGGTCAAAGGTCACCCACAGGTCGTGTATACGTAGTATGTATTTTATACATTACATACAGTACATATACAGTACATATAGTACATTGGACCACTTCCTATCAATGTGCAGGGGTTAAAGGTCACCTACGGATCGTCTGGGGTCAAAGGTCACCAGAGCTCAACACACCCACCCACACACCCACACACACACACCCACACACACACACACACACACACACACTCAAAGTGACACAAACTGATGCCAGCGGTACCTCTTGCTAATTCTGTAATCGGCAGATTCAAATTGGCCTGTCTTCCAGTTCCGAGCCGTAGCACGACGCAACTGTAGGCAGGCATGGATCGGGAGCAGTCCCCACACATTTGAATGGGAGACCATGCAGAAAGGATATGTGTGCCCCTGGTCCCCTACACACACGTACAATCACCTCCAACACACACAGACAGATAAAAAGTTGAATAACACTGTACTTTTGAAGAATGATTGAGAACACCAGCAAATTCACTCCTCTGAATAGTAACAGCGTCATGACATCTGGTTGGTCAAACAGTATTGACCAATCACTGCCTATCTCACAGGTAAGTGGGGCAAACATTGCCATCCTCTGTAATGCATGCCCCAATGAGGCCCATGAAGAGGTGAAACGCTACATTCTTAGTTGTTAGTCAAGAACTGACTTTGCTGGTGTGCTCACCATCCAAATGGAGTGTCATTCAACTGCGTGCCAAATTGGCAAGATTAACATTTCTCTTGGCACATGGGCTGACCCTCAGCTGTACCTCTAGTTAGCAATACATCCAACTGCACAATACTCCCCCAGCCCTCCCAAACTCATTTGCTGGCCCATGTGGCTTGCCCCGCCCCATCCTACTCCACCCACCCTCCCCAGACCAAACTGCCTGGGGCAGATTGGTCTGGGGAGGGTCTGCCCCGCCCTGCCCCACCCCTCACCAGAGGCTGAGCCAACTCTCTCAGTCGGGCCATCTCTTGTTCAGAGAGGATGTCTCTAAAGACAAATATCCTTGGCCTTGGGAAGACCACTTCCACCTTGACTGGCCTGAGGATGAGCCGCGGCTTCCTTCGGTTGGTGAAGTAGAAGCAGAGCAACTTATGGTGCTGCTTGGGTGACTGGGAGGGGAGGGAAGGGAGGGAAGGGGAGGGAAGGGGAGGGAGGGGAGGGGAGGGGAGGGAAGGGGAGGGAGGGGAGGGAGGGGAGGGAGGGGAGGGGAGGGAAGGGGAGGGGAGGGGAGGGAGGGGAGGGGAGGGGTAGCACAACAGTGACACAACACTGATGCCAGAGGGTGAACCTGTACCACACCCACTCTTGGACACACCCCCTAGTCACACCCACTCACCACTGGATCTGCCTCTCTGCACAGTTTCTCATAATTCAGTGTTTCTGGTAAAACATTGCGGACATTTTCTGTCACCACCTCATCATATGCGGCTTCATTCTCTGCCAACTCCGTTGTGAAGTAGTCCAAGTTCCTTAGTGCTCTCTCATGGTCTGCTTCTGTGCAGAGGGAGAGGGAGAGGGAGGGGTGAGGGGAGGGGAGAGGGAGGGGTCAGGGTGGGGCTAGTGTATGTGTGGTACAGTGGAACCTGTCTAAGGTGGTCACTGTGTTGGACAGCCACCTCTCTAAAACAGCCAGCCTATGTGGCCACAGATAGCACTAAACCAATGCAGTCTCCCTCTGTAGAGCGGCCACCTCTCTATAAAGGCCAGTTAGGACTGTCCCACAAGTGGCTGTCTCAGACAGGTTCCACTGTACTGCAGGTGATGGTGTGATGGTGTGTGTGTGGGGGGTAATGACAGATTTGCCTACCATTCTGCAATAGGTCCCTGGTGTACTGTATGGCTTTCTTTAAATTGCCCAACTGAGGGGGGAGAGGAAGGAGAGACAGTGTCTGTTTGTGTGTCTGTCTGTGTGTGTACACTGCTCACCTGGTACTCTGCATAAGCCAGGTGGTCGTAGACGCTTGTCAGATCAATCTCTTCCATGCTCCCTTCGTTGTCTGCTTTCCTCAGAGCCTCCAACATCCACTCACGGACATACCACCACTGCTCCTGGTTGTACGCCTCATGACCTAGGGGAGGGGCAGGGGGAGGGGCAGGGGATGGGGCAGGAGTGGCAAGTGGTGGGGCAGGAGTAGCAAGTGGTGGGGCAGGAGTGGCAAGTGGTGGGGCAGGAGTGGCAAGTGGTGGGGCAGGAGTGGCAAGTGGTGGGGCAGGAGTGGCAAGGAGTGGGGCAGGACTGGCAAGTGGTGGGGCAGGAGTGGCAAGTGGTGGGGCAGGACTGGCAAGTGGTGGGGCAGGAGTGTGGACAAAGTACCCTAGGACTGAAGCCATTCAAGTGATCTCAACCAATCACACGAACTCAATACACCCAACAGTACGCTGAGCTGAAATGATAGGTTGTTGCAGAGTGAGGTGTCCACTGCACTCACCGACATCATAGCAGTCTTTAGCAGTCATCTTCACGGCCTGCACCCCGGCCATCTCAGGCTGTGAGAGGTTGTGTGTTGGCAGCAGGTAGGTGTCCTGGAGTCTGATGATGGCAGTGACTGCTCCTTTGTAGTCCTCGTAGGAGGGGAACTGGTACTTGTTGAAGGAGATGGCCGACATGAGGTCTGAGGGAGGTGGAGGGACAGGGGTAGGTAGTGTGTGAGAACAGTGACTGCACACACCCACACCCACACACGCATGCACACCCACACACACCCACACACACCATGTGAGTTGTCCCGGTAGACCAGCTCCCCCACCCTCTGGTTCCACTCCCTGTGGTAGCGTTGAACCAGTGCAAGTGCATTGGTCGGGTGGTAGAGGTGTTCCCTCGGCTCCGCACGGGGGAGGGACTGGGCAGACTCCACCCCCTCCAGTATCCTGCAATGGAGAGAGAGGGAGAGGGAGAGAGGAGTGTGTAACAAACACCCACTGATTGACGACAGTCTCACACTCTTAGTGCAAATGCACCATGTGCCATGGACAGCCACTGCAGGTGTGCAGAGTGCCCTGCAGTCACCTTGTAACTGACACACTTCACCACTCACACACAGTCAATCAATGATATATACCCACAAACAATCCCCTTGCGGCACCCCCTAGGTGAGGTGCTTGAAATAAACCCTCGGTCACATCTGGGCATGAACAGGATTACCGAGTTTGTGCTTCAGAGGAGAACAGACTACCAGAGGGTGGTGTTTAGCTATTGATAATTAGGAAATCCTGTCTATTAGGATACTGCACAGGATGTGATCACAGGATGTGTTCCCACTCCAGATGTGCCTTGAGAGTGGGAGTTGGAAGGAAAACGGGTCCCACTACACTGTACACACCTGTCGTGGTGTGAGCTTAGTAGTGACATGCATTGAAGTGGGAGTGACAACACAACATGACATGACATGTCACACTGTACACCATGACGTGACATGACCTTTAATGTGACATGACAAGACGTGACATGTGACATGACACCCCCAATGTAACTCAACAAACACTGCAACACTAAACATGTCACCCTTGAGGTGACACCTGTGACATGAGTACAAGGCATGACATGAAAGGACACATGCAAACAGCAAACAAACACGCACACAGCTACCTCACCTCTCCAACTCGCCTAGACGGTCCTTCTCCCTCTTGATGTAGCCCCGCAGTTCGCTCGCCAGACTACCCTCCAACTCCACCAGACCTTCCATGTGAACCAGTGCTGTGAACATCTCCGAATGGACAGGGAGTACAACGGCACCATAGAGGCAGAAGAGGGCTCCCACGCGGAGTAGCACCTCCATCGTATCAAGAACACACAACAGGAGAGTTCAAGGAAGCGGACGACGCCCTCGGCCACTTCGTCAAGAACACAGTCAGATCGACAAAGAGCCTTTGTGCCGAGCGGGATTGAACCGCGTGGTGATCACGTGATGAGCACGCGTGGACTGCGCGCGCAACTAAGTTCAGCAGCAAGTGAGAGAGTGAGTCTGCAACATGACGTTCATCGACTACCAGTCCTTTATCTCGTGCGCGACCAATGTCTGGCGTGCGCGACCAATGTCTGGATCTAGTGGTGGCGTCAAGGTGGCCTAGCAAGTTGCTGTCCTGTCCCATGTTGAGTGCACTCTCTCTGCACACAGTGACTCTTCCACAGGAAGACGGATTGCGGACAATTGGGTTGTTGGGTGAGTTGATCGAGCCGTGCCACAGTTCTGCTACAGTACCACACCACCCCCACCTCAGTCTGCTCCGTGTTCAGCCACCTTCATGTACTGGACCCAGTCAGTGTGATGCCTCCTCAGACATCACTCAACACACCATGTTTAGTGGGAGCAGCCAGTTGACACTCTCATTGCTCACTGATGTGGTCACATGTAGGAATTGAGTGGTGATGTACATGTGTGTGCACTGCTCATGATGTACAGCCTCCCCATCCACTAATGGTATTCATTGGTCCCATCCTTGCAGGCCCTGCCATGTACCTGGTGTGTTGTCTGTGTCCACCCAGACCAGACCCAACCCAGTGCAGCTGGTGTAAAGTGTGCTGCAGTGAACTGACACACACAGTGAGCTCACAGTGGACATGACATGGCTGTGAAGTGGGAGGTGCACTGCATGGAGACAGACTGACCAGGTACATGTACATGTATTAGATGCACACACTGGACCAGTTGTACAGTGACATGACTAGTGGTGTACACAGACACAGCTGTGGTGGTTTACTAGCACAGTCTGAGTGCCAGACCATGTATCTGTCACTGACTGCAGGTACATTCTCCAGTTGTCATGGAAATACCATAGCAACCATTAACATCAACCTTTTCCAGTGCCCCTTGCCCACTACTTGGTAGCTGCTCCCAATCACTTCTGAAGTGCATCAGCAAAAACTAATTGCCATCTCATGGTAATGAGCTCTGATGACCTATTTAATTGCCTCCACAAGGCAGAAAGACTCTGTAATACCTGCTCTCCTGTCAGAATAGTGACTTGCTCTTGTCACCTATTGCGCATCTCTTGGATTCTGTATTGCCGGCTCTCTTGTCAGAACACTAACTCTCCCTTGTTACCTGTTGCCCTAAGCTTACACGTGGAATCTCCTGACCTGCTGAGTGTTTGAGCCAGGCAGTCAGTGGTGTTCCTGCTCGGTGATGCCAGCTCTCCAGCCCTGGCCTGGAGGAGGAGGTCTCTATCTCAAGTCCTTCCTCCTCCTCCTCCTCCTCCTCCTCCTCCTCCTCTTTCCCCGTCCCACTTGCACAGACAGTGAGTGTGCAGTAACATGTTGTTTATGTTTAATTGATGTGTTAGTGAAAAACTCTTGTAAGAGTCCAATTACATAAGTTTGGGTCATCTGCGTAGACATAGTTGGCCCATTTACCCCTTCCCAAGAACCAGTGTATGCATGCAATGGCCATCGCACTTACTACTCAGCCAACCCAATCATGTGCCATTACACAGCATGGTTAAGAAATGTTGTTTAGCGTGCTCCACCCACAGTCCTTTCCTACTTAAAAGTTGTATTTTGCCTGCTCTTTAGCTGTGTGTGCTGAAATGTTTATTCAGTGGTTTTATTTATTTACTAAAATTTGTTTAATTTTACCCTGTATGTTAATAGTATTACTGTTATAATTTCTGTATTCACTTGGAACAAAACAGGTGCTGCTTTAGACTTACGGTACGGTGCACAGAAAAAGTAATGTTAACCGAAAACCGGCGATATTTTCACCGTTAAACGGTAATGGTGGCGACAAAGGGAGAAGCGTTAACTGTTAGCATGTGACTGTTACCAGTTAACGGTTACCGGTTAATGCGACAGCGATGTATATAAGCACCGTGGTCGTTCGGCCACGGTGTTCAGTGATAGCGAAGAGAAGTGAGTGTTGTCACTTTATTGCAAACAGCGAATCGTTCAACTTTATTTCGAGTGGAAGGTATCCTACAGGAGAATCTCCCAAGTCCTAGCTGCAGAAGGCCTCAAAGTCCCCAAAAAGACTGTTTGGACTATTGTTTCCAAGTACAAGGAACATGGAACTCTATCTCGTTGCCAGGGAGCGGTGGACACTTCAAGCTCACGCCTGAAGTACTCGCCATCATCGAAGAACAAATGCACACAGGCGACGAAACTACAGCCAGTCAACTGGTGAAAATGCTGACCGCTGCAGGCCACGATGTCTCAAAAAGTACCATTATTCGAGCGCAGAGGATTCTGGGCTGGACATTCCATGGCAACAGATATTGCCAGATGATTCGTACACAAAACAAAGAAAAAAGGATCTTGTGGGCACGCAACAATGAACGCAACACGTTCGATAACATTGTCTGGACGGATGAGTCATCGATTCAGCTGGAAAATCACCGGACATTCACGTACAAGAAAGTTGGAGAAGCTCCCAGACCAAAGCCACGGGCAAAACATCCCTACAAAGTGATGGTCTGGGCAGGTATCTCTAGAAAGGGAGCAACCAACATTGCCCTCATCAACTGTTCAATCAACAGCACTGTATACCAAGAGGTGCTTCATACACACCTACTATCGTTTCTCCGGGAGCGATTGCCAAATGGCATGCTCCAGCAGGACAATGCTCCATGCCATGTGTCCAAGGCAACTCATAAATTTCTGCAAGACAACAATGTTCCATTGTTCACAACCCCACCTGAGAGTCCAGACTGCAACCCGATTGAGAACCTCTCGCATGAGTTAAAGCACTGTATTCAGACAAGAGTGAAGCCCCGCAACAAGCTGTGCATGCTATGTTGTATTGTCCTTGCCATTTTGGGATCTTTGCCCACGCATTTGATCTTATATAAATATTGCGGTTGCTGAGTCAGCTATTTGTAGAGTGCCTGGTACCTTTGATGTTACAGTGTATAAACACTGCGCTTCGGCTGTTTGTTTGCACAGCCGAGATTGAAATACAGGCTGCTAGTGTCACGGCAGAGCTTAGCGCGGGAGCCGCGAACCCTGGCTACTAATGGTAAAGTGTACGAAGCCAAATTAGTCTTGGAAACGGCGCGCACGTACGAAGGCTTTGTGCGCATAGCTACATCCTTTAAAATCGTCTTCCGGAGTCATGCGCGCGTATCCCACTCGAGCGAAAAAAAAAATATAGGGGCATTTGTATGTGAAACTCCTTACTCTTCTTTTCGTAAGCACACAGTATGGCATGATCAGACTTGGCTGAAACCATCACACTATGTAACAGTCAATTTCAGAGTGTCCGCCAAAATAGCGAATGGTGTGATGTCATATTAAATACTGGTAGATGTATTAATAGAATAACAAGATAATATGAAGAACAGTTCAAAAACAAATACAAGTAGTGGCAAAAAAAGATTAGAATAATGTCTTCTCATGCAAGCTTGTACAGTATAAGGTATCAAGTTCAAATAATAGACATGTTTCTTGCGCCCAACTTCAACCGTAGGTACTTACATCGATTGGCCAGCAAATCTCTAATTCCACTCCTGACTGCAGAGAATTCTGCCTTTGCCAGGCCACACTTTTGCTGAACAAGATTGTCTAGCAGGCACAGTTTGGCAGGGTCGAGAGATTGTCTTACTTGGCCATTGACCCTTCTTCCTGTTAGGGTGCTGGAGGCCAATTCATGTTCAGTAAAAAGGATCTTTGCTAGCTCCATTCCAACTTGTATAGGTGCTGTAAGCTTTGGGTTGGTGAGGACTTGCGTACGCTTCTTGTCAACAGAGGAAACCTTCGCTGCTTGCACATCAAACGACCGGTGTTACGCTCCAGCCTGGTAGGTCTTTCGAAGATGGTATGCTTCAACCATTCTGAGCTGCTGCTCCACAGTTGGGGTAGGCAGTTGGGGTGGGGTAGGGTCGTAAAAATCCGCGAAATCATCATCATCATCAAAGATGTCCAATGGTGGCTGTTCGTTGTCAGACATAACTTGGTTTGTATGAGATGCAAGGGGGGTGGCAGGAGGGTGTGCTGTGTGGTTAGCTGAAGTGGTGTGTGTGAAATGGGAGGTGGAAGGGGTGTGTGTTAGATGGGAGGTGGAAAGGGGGGGTGAGATGGGAGGTGGAAGGGGTGTGTGTGAGATGGGAGGTGGAAGGGGTGTGTGTGAGATGAAAGGTGGAAGGGGTGTGTGTGAAATTGGAGGTGGGAGGAGGGGATGTGAGATGGGAGGTGGAAGATGAGGGGGGGCAAGTTGGAGGTGGAAGATGAGGGGGACAAGTTGGAGGTGGAAGATGAAGGGGGGCAAGTTGGAGGTGGAAGATGAGGGGGGCAAGTTGGAAGTGGAAGGGGCTGCAGAAAACGATGCCATTATAATGGATACGTCTGGGTCCAGCGGTGCATCCTGTGGTCTAGGGCTTTTCTTCGCACTTCTCTTCTTCGGCTGACTTGCGTCCGAATTCGTAGCTTTCTCTTCTTCTTCTGAGGTGAATGGAGGTTAGGCTGCAGGTTTACGACAATAGCCTTCCACACTCGTGATTTCGTCTCAATTGTGACGGTCTTGCCGGTCGTCAGACTTCCCATCGCGCTCTTATCCCTGTGGATCTTGGACAGTGACTCCTGGTACTCCTTGCCATTGTATCTGGCCGACCTGTTGTCCTCGTACCTCACAATGACTGCGTTGCTAGCGCTCATGGTCTCTAGGGGAATAGCATCTTCACTGGCACACGATTGAATTCCGTAAGGTTACAAACTAGGTAGGTGCGAACTGTTATATAACGTTAGACGGTAACCATTAGCCGCCAAACGGTAACCATTACTGGGTAACGCGTCATGACGACTAGAGCTAAACCGCCAAAAATTCACGGATAAACTTGTCGTTTTACCGAAAAACGTGAATCGGGAAACGGAATTATTGTTACCTTTTCCATGCACCGTACCGTAGTCAATTATACTATAATTTTGCTTTGTTTGTTGAGTATCTTTGAAACTTATTACTTACTACTTAATTTCTGGTTAGATGTGACAGTATTTTGCATTTTTCATGGAATGTGTGGAATGTGTCATGTCACTTACACAATTCAGTCATTTGTAATATCAAGAACACATAATTTATAGGGTTGTACATTTCACAGTAGTGGCAGAGCACAAACCTTCACTGGCCACATCTAGTCTTACAATGCCAGTCACTTCATCCCCTCAATTTTAATGAAATCACATTATTGGAGAGGGAGAGAGGACCTGGAGGACTTCCCTCCCAGGCAGGTATACCCACATCAATGTGGTCTACATTATCAAGTTTCTTCGCTGCACTATTGTACACAGTGTACCTGCTGTCCCCAGGCTTGGCCTGAATCTGGCAAGAATCAGCACATTTTATTCCATTGTTAACCCTCGGTGGTGTGTAGCGCAGTGAGGGGTTACAGTACTTGGTCTGTGTGTGTGTGTGTGTGTGTGTGTGTTTGCGTGCGTGCGTGCGTGCATGCGTGTGTGTCCGCACCTAATCTGGTACTGCAGGCTACGAGGCGCCTTACGAGCGATACCAGTGGATTCAGGACGACAAAGTAGGAAGTTAAAAAGGCGATTGTCTTGAAAGGACTGCGTTCGAGAGATGTGGTAGTCTCGTACCCAGCCCTATCTCCAACTGTTCCGCCATTTTGGGAAGGAGTGTCTTGGGAAGGAGTGTCCTCCAAAATGGAGGAACGGCGGAGATTTTCTCGCGTAGCCAGACTGCTATCTCCCTCCATTTTATATGGTGACATCATTGGTTGGGGAGGTAGGGTCTGGTCAAGACTCCGTAGCAAGTTTGTTCTCAGCCCCACGGAAGTTGGGGCCATTACCATAATTAGCCCCAACTTCCGTGGGGCTGAGAATCTCGCTACGGAGTCTGAGCATCACTTATAGTCCGCCCTCGGTGCGGCGTCTGATGACGTTACCATATAAAATGGAGGGAAGGTAGCAATCTGGCTACGTGAGACTACTACTCTGGCGGTGCGAGCCCTTGGTGCGTAGAGAACCACCCCTTTCTGATGCCTGAGCCAGCTGAGAAGCCCTCACTTCGAACCACTTCTCTGTAGTTCAAGAGGATCCACATGTCGATGGAAATGGCGTCCATTTCATAACCGGAACATTAATATACATAGGCACACATTAGGTAAGCGGATTTCAATCCCGATTGCATAGTTGCTCTCTGCACACACGTATGTGCCTACATAGCTACTGAGCATGTGCATACAGTCATTGCATGCCTGTGTTGAGCTTCTACACTAGACTCTTAGTGAATGCAACAATCTGCAACAATGTTAATTTAGCCAGCAATGTTTGTTTGCAAACATGCTGAGGGTTTTGCACTTTAGTGCTTCATTATCATGGTAACTGAATCCACTAACAGCAGTTATGCATGTATTTGTGATATCCAGGGCACTCTATGCCTGCTCGTTTTGGTTGACACTTGCTGTTGTTGTGCCATTTAGTGGGAATATATTGGCAGATACAAAATTTAGCGGTGTCTGAGACTGATGATGTCACAGAATATGATGACTATAGGGACTGTTGGTTCAAGTCACTTCAGCAGTGTACATTCCAATCATTGCTCTGTCTCTCTGTCATAGACTCACTGAGCGTTTGCACAAATGGACACAATTTGACAACAATTCAGTGCCCTTCAGGCAACTACGACAACTCAATAAAACGGAGTGGACCACACCACACAGCTAGAGTTCACCTAATATAGCATACAGCAGTTCTAGAATGTTCTAAGACAGCTGTACAAACAATAGTCTAAGAGCACTATGCAATAGGAGGTCTGTCTTTAAGGTCATGGTCCCTCACACTCCTCTCTCTTCTCTGCTCCATCTCATCAAGCAAGGATTGCGCTTTCTTTAGCTTCCCATGTCCACTTGATAGTTCACCTTCACAAACTGGTATGGTCCCTGCTGTTGTGCTAGCAGTTTGCTGCTCAATGTTGCATGGTAACAGCACTAACGTACACGTACCTGGTTGGAACTGACGATCTCCTGGCATTCTGGTCGTACCACTACTAGTTATTCTGTGCTTGGGACAAATTCTCTCTCACCAGCTCAGTCACCTTGGCCAACTTCTCTTGCATTGACAAGACATGGGGTATCACACTCTCACAGCTCCTGATGTCTGCTTCCCATGCTTCCTGTACAAGATCCAATGTTCTGCATATCGAGCGACTATACGACAGCTCGAAGGGGGCAAACCCTGTTGAGGCCTGGGGGACTTCTCTGTAGGCAAATAGTAGGTATGGTAACAACTTGTCCCGATCCTTGATTTCCCCAGTGATGGCTTTCCTATTGCTAGCCCACAGCAGCAGGCAGGAATACAGCAAGAGGTTTTGTCTCCTACAAAGCTCCTACATACGTAGTACGTGTCTTTTCCTGCACCCAGCACCCAGTCCGTTTTTTCATCCGAAACATACTGTAATTTCTAAAAATCAAAGCTACGCATTTTGCACAGACTTTCAGACTTGGGGGGGCACTAACCAAGGCTACCCATTGTTCTTCAATGCCATTATCCTCTGCACATTGATTGGAATGAATTTGAATTTTGCAAAGGAATAGGTAGATACTGAGGTCCCCAGGTCTACTTTCACATTCAGCGTTAGCCATTTTGTCCTTATAGCTAGTAGCTATAAGGACAAAAAGGCTTCCCTGCTCCAGTGCCCTCACGACAGTGCTTCCACGACGGCTACTCGGCACCAGTCTGGCAACACCAGAGTGTGTAATGACAGTGCGCTAACGTCATCTGGTAGCATGCATGCATATGCACTTAACAGAACAAAACAGGGATCAATGAATCATGTGGTCATGCACATGCATGTCTCACAACAGAGCCAGAGTTCATAACACGATGCTTGCTCTTTGCTGTAGCAAGTGTTGACCTTGGTGGGATGCTGCTAAGGAGCACAGTCTCATTCGTGCAGCTTTGCGTGTTGTTGGGTGTAGAAGAAATGCACTGAGAAGCAACCTGACGCGATCATGTCCCCATCCATATTGTTGCATGTGATTCCAACGTTGGTCAGGAGCTTCACTTTCCCCTCGCTCTTGTTGCTGATCGTCTCAGTCACTATCCTTTCTGTAGCAGCGTATCTTGTTGGTATGTGTGTACCAAATCCTTCCCTTGCAAATGCGGTCAATGAGGAAAGATCACCAAGGAGAATCCTTGCTCTTCTGCTCTGCACTTGCATTGCACGTAGCTGGTTTCGTTTGGCAGTTGCGATGATTCAATCCCTGAACTAGGGAGGCATTTCGCACCACAGTTGGCAACATAAAAATGGTTTCGGTATCCGAAGCAAATGGCCGCTTCCTGGTATCTCCTTCCCTTCTTTCTTCACGCCGGAGCCGAATGTCACCGTTTTCACGATCCCATTGTTCTGAACTGAAGTAGGGCGCAGTGCAGACGAAAGGAGATGGCTGAATGTGCAGCGCAAACCCCTAAACGCTGCTAAGAATATGGAACGCAGCCAAGAATACAGAACGCCCTAAGAATACAGAAGAATACAAAGTCGGATGCTCAGGCTTAGCTCCATCATATATAGGATACCTTTATGTGTTGGAAACCAGTCATAAAAGTTTCTCGACCCGCCCTAGGTCCAGTAAGTGCCATGTGTGCAGAATGGAAGGGACTGTCTAGTGGGGATAGCGAGTAGTTCACACCTTTGAGTTATCTATATCACACCTCTATACAGTTCCCACGCCTATATAGCAGCAACAGCTAAGGTCATGAATATCGTTGTCACAAGTTTGTGGCAAATGCATCTGATTTGTCGAAAATGTGTGAACTAATCACTGTCCCCGCTAGACCGTCCCTTCCCTTCTAAGCGCCCTGGGCATAACCGGATGGTCTAGCTAGCCAGACTAAGTCACCATAGTATGCCAAGATCAATTTGCGCTGCGGTGATCATCAGGTGGGGATGATGGCATCTCCTAATCGTTCCAAATACTGCCTAACCCTGGTGGTCCAGCCAACCTGCCTCACCAATTTTTTTGGGGTGCCAAAGGCGCCCCTATATTGTTTTCAGATTTAGGTATTCGTATGGCTTCATGTTCGTATATATATTTCTGTCATTTTGCAAATGGCAGCACTCACGTCAATCTTTACAACGCTTAAAATCATCTCCATTGGCGTTTCGCCATATCTCAATCGAACGAAATGTGTTCAAAAAGAAGTGTTGATAGAATGATACTCGTAAAAAGCCTAACGAATGACTCTTCTGAGAGATACGGCTCCAATTATTACTGACGGACATTGTAAAATGGCCGCGCTCAACGCTCTCCGTTTGCTAGGCTCATGATCATCTTTCTTCGCACTTCGCCGTGTACCTAAGGAACGCTAAGTCTTTCTAGAACATGTTTAAGTAATATTATTGTATTAGAAAGCTTATCTAACTTTTCTTCTGCGAGGTACAGCCCCAAATACAACAGAGGTTGAACGACCCGTTGGCCAATGTGAGACATATCGAATCATGGCATTACCAGTTAGGGTAGCCTTTTTACCCAGCACGCTCCTCCTCCAGGCACAAAGGAACATTTACATACTCATTCAGAATGTTATGTAGATCAAAAAGCATCAGCAAAGCATTTTGACAGTTTGGTAGGGGTGCTTTCACTGGATGATTTCCTGGTCTGGAGACTTGAAACTCTTGCAACCCCAGTCTATGGCATCATGATGTATCTTTCAAACCAGCAGCAATGCTGCATACCCTACTATCTGAACTATTGAACATACGCAGGGAAGTTGCTAGCAAGTAGTTCGAGTTTAGGGGCGCCCCGGTGCCCCACGAGTTTTTTTTAACTCGAAATACTTGTTATCTGAAGAGTGGGTTCAGAAACACCAAAAGTTATTTATTAGCTAGCTACGTACCTAGCTAAATCTCAGCTTGTTGCTCATGCACATGTGGTGGGATGCTGATTGGACTACAAATGGCAGAACTGATCATGCAACATCTAGACTTCAAAACTTTCTCTTCACATGAACATGCAATGCATGAAAGCTATCAGCCTTATTCTAATGGCATCGTACTCTCTATTTCTTGAGTTTGCTGTACTTTCATCATTGACAACCTTCTTAAGACACAGGTGTAGTGAAATTGAAGGTAAAGTATGGTGTTTACCGAGAAAAAGCAAAAATTATTCGCTCCTTTCGCTCACATAATTCTTTCTACCTATGCATGGCCAGACCCATTCTCAAAGGCTTCCTATACCGGCCTGTTATCATTCCTTCCTGCTCCTTCAAGTGCCACCCTTCATCGCTGGGTTGAACCTTCTTCATGATGGTGCAGTCCCAAAGTATCCGCTGGTATCTGTTGGCTTGGTAAAGAACTCTGCTTCAAATCTGAGCATCGCATATAGTCCACCATGGTTTCACAATATATGGATTATTCATCTTAGACGTGATGGAATAGTGTAGTGATTTCACGGGCCACTCACACAAGTCTCTCCCTTTGCAGTTGCATACTGGGAGATAATTTACAGGCCACATTGTTGACAATACAACCTTCATGAGAGGTGTTGGATTTGACATGACTGAACTGCACCACACATACCTTGTCAGCCCTACCATTATCATGAATAAATGTACAACTCCACTAATTCTGCTACTGTTCCTTCCTGTGAGGCTCATGTGTTTCATGTATGCACTAATACAAAGATGTCTTCACCAGACACAATCTCCAATATTGCTAGTAACAGCTCTTCTTTACAGTGATATAATGTGCTTTGTCTTTCAAGTTCCATCACATTAGAATGCTCCTAAAGTACAAGTTCTATCAAACACACCAAACACAGACCAAGCACACTAGTACAGTAAACATCAGGGCAGTGCTACAAACTGACACTTGGCCACACCATGACTCCAGTACCTGTGTTCCATGTTCATGGTGACTACATTGACCATCTCTGTTGCACAATCATCATGTGGGGCTGTTAGTATAAGAACAAGCTCCCACCATTAGCTGTAGCCCCTCCTCCTCACTGCACCAGACTGAGTTTACATGTGTAACTGGTGGTCTGTGCTGCTGCTGTCCACAGGTCCAGGTGAAGGAGAAGTGCGACTGGTGGGAGGGTCTGGTCGACACGAGGGGCGTGTGGAGGTCTACCACAGTGGTGTCTGGGGCACTGTGTGTGATGATGACTGGGATCTGCAGGATGCCACGGTGGTGTGTCGTCAACTGGGCTGTGGCACAGCTGTGGGTGCACCTTGGAGGGCTGCTTTTGGAAGAGGTAGGGGTCAAATTTGGTACGATGATGTGCGCTGCAGTGGCCGTGAAGCCAACCTCACACAGTGTGGCCATAGTGGTCTTGGTGTGCATAACTGTGGCCACAGTGAAGATGCAGGAGTGATCTGTGCAAGTGAGTGAGGTGCTAGTGGTGTGAGGTGTGTGCTGAGAGGAAGGAAGCAACATACAGTGAGTGTGCAGTAGTGTATAGTTGTAGGTTAATTGGTGGACACTTGTGAGCACTCACATAGCACAGTTACATAACTTTGGGATGTTTGTGTATAGTTGGTCCACCTCTCCCCATCCACTTAGCAGTGTGTGCACCATCACACCTTCCACTCCACCCAACCCACTCTTGGGCACTGATGTAGTTTTGCAGTTTTGAGTGAAAGATGATTCAGTGAAGGACACTCTTGTGCACTCACAGTACATGATTAAACTTTGAGTAGTGTTGACCACAACAGTCTATTATAAGATGTGCACAACTGCCACTTCTCAATCGTGTTCTTTAGTCCCCTCAACTGACAAAGACCTTTTGAGGTGAAATGTCTCAAATTATTGTCAACAATTAAGAATTGTTCATTGATCATTACCACACAGCAGTGAGGCAGTGTGACATTACTTGTACGTGTCCACCTCAACTTCCTATGCCATGGTCTCCCATAGCAACGCTGGGTGCATGGTTGTGATGGTCTAGTACAAACAGCATACACTGTAGGCACACACACTACATTGGCCACTGTTAGTGAACTGGCACTGCAACTCTTTAAACAGAGCTGTTCTAGAACTAGAAAGTTCTAGTGTACACACCAAACACAGAATTAGTACAATGAAATGATTGTCATCTATATTTAGACTGAGGAGAGTGCACTTTGTCAGACTCTCATTGTGTCCTCATATAGATGTAGTCTGTGCATGGTGACAGTGTGAGTGGATGTGAGCGTGCCCACTGTAAGTGTGTTGTGTTTGTTACTGACCCAGGTATTCGACTGGTGGGAGGGTCTGGTCCACACGAGGGGCGTGTGGAGGTCTACCACAATGGTACCTGGGGGGGCACTGTGTGTGATGATGACTGGGATCTGCAGGATGCCACGGTGGTGTGTCGTCAACTGGGCTACTTGAATGCAACAGCTTCAGTGGGACCTGCTAGGTTTGGTTCAGGCAGTGGCCCCATCTTGTTCAGTGAAGTGTCCTGTGTCGGTAAGGAGAGCACCATCACTGAGTGTGATCATCGCAGCACTGGTGGGCATAACTGCAGTCACAAAGAAGATGTAGGAGTTGTGTGTGAAGGTCAGTCAGTCTGTAGTTGTGAGCATGCATTTGTGAGTGTGTGCATGCACACAATGACACAGGCACACCATACCATTTTATTGAACATATGCACAGTTCCCAAATTGTTAGATCTGATGTTGTTCCTTCCTGTGAGGCTCATGTGTGCACTAGTACAGAGATGTCTTTACCAGATACATATATGCATAGTCTGTCCACAATGTACAGGGGATTTATGCAATCTTGCAATCGGTTCACATACTGAAGGCAGTTGGTTACCTAGGATACGGACTGTGTGACATCATACTGTAGTTGTGTACAGTTTTGGTTGTAAACCTACCTAGGTAATGACCACCCATGGTTTGAGAAGTGATTACAAGATTGTGTAAGGTTGCTGTTAAGGAAGGGCCATCCAGGCACAGGAAACTCCCACAACAGCATACTGTCCTTTTAGTGCACCTGAGTACGGCAATGTAGTACTAATAATAGAACACAGCATGCAACTAAACAATAAAGACTGTCAGGTAAGTCAGTTGGATACCACAACAAGGATGTACAATAGCTAGCCATTTGTGACCATCAAGAAATGTAGTGTGCTAACTAGTCCCCTTCAGTTCATTCTGCTAGTGCAGCTCTTCCAATTTGAACAGTTGTTTCTACTCACTTGAACTACATGACCCTATCTTCAATCAAGCATTCAATTACTCAATCGGACAGCACTATCCCTAGAACAACGGACATCCACTTATATATACATAGTCTGGCTTGCTAGACCGTCCCATCTACGTGCCCCAGGCAATGAATGGGAGGAACGGTTTAGCTGCGGTAACGATTAGTTGACACCTTCATATTATCAAACTCACACCTATTGTATTGTGCAATTTGTAAGCAATACCCTATGGTAAATCTGTAAGCAATTTGTAAGCAATATGGTAAATCTGCGCAAATGGGTCGAATCATAATTCGGGCGAGATGGTACAGTACAAGCGCTTTTTGCAATTGCTGCTGCCAACCACTAGAACAGAAGTACAGGTTGGTGAAGACTGATGGGCTGACTGTAGTGGGGAAATACTTGCAACAGCTCATCATCCGGTCAATGGAAGAAGGTTGTCTTGATTGCTATCTAACTGCATTCTAGCATACAGAACGTGAAGCGAGAAAGTGTATGTTGCGAGATACCACTGTTGGTGCATTCTCTTCACGTTCTAAACCTGTGAGTGGCCCATTGCAACCCTCTCTGCGGTCGGTTGGACCATCTCCAGTGGTAGTCGCACACTGATATCACTAGTGTTTTCTGTAACAGTGCTACATGAGTGGTTGTGACTTGTAGTGCATGCATCATATACGTATGGAGTGTAAGCAACATACAGATACATTACGTACATACACCCACCCACGCCCACACCTACTGTACCCAGCCACCCACCCACACGCGCACACAAACACACACACACACGCACACACAGTATCCCCAAGCATGTACTGTAAGACATTACTATGGAACAGAGGAGCACATGTGCGATTGAAAAGTGTCACTTGATATTAATTTGCTCATTCTCTCCATCCCATTTACCAGTGTGCACACCATCACACCTTCCACTCCACCCAACCCACTCTTGTGCACTCTCTACCATCCAGTTGGTGCTGTTCGGCTGGCTAATGGGTTCAGTGAGGCTGAGGGACGAGTGGAGGTGTACATCAATGGAGAGTGGGGGACAGTTTGTGGTCTCAGTTGGGATCCATTGGATGGCAAAGTTGTCTGTCGGCAGCTCGGTTACAAGGGAGTGAATCGTACATATTCTAACACAGATCAACACAAATTTGGTGAAGGTACAGGACAGTCCTGGCTGAGCAGACTGCATTGCACTGGCAGTGAAGCCAACCTTCTGCAGTGCCCACATGACGGTGTAGGAATTGGCTGTATTCACCATCATGATGTCGGTGTAGTTTGTACTAATGAGGACTTGCCTGATGAAGGTGAGTAGATGTGTCTGTGTTCATACTTGCCTACATGATCATGGATGCAGTGACAGTGTAGCAAGGGATTGTTAGTTACAGTCATTGCCCAGCTTTACAGTGATATAAGAGTGTGTGTGTGTTCAGCTCTGACCTGAATTGTGTGTCTGTGGACTATATGCAGGCAGAGAAAAAGGGGATGGTAACAAGATCGCAAGCGCAGCAAAATGTTGCCAGATATAGGGATGGTGCAAATGTATTTAAAATCAGCGAATGTTAATGACCTGGTTTTGTGTGGACAGGCTGGCCCTCCTCTTTGCATGGACCAGCCCTCCTCCTTGTTCCTACGGTTTTTCTGCCAGGTGGTTTGTCATGCCCTTCAAAGACACACTGCACCATCCCAGCATCTGCCTTTGTTTTTGGAGGAAACATTTTTACACACCCTGTTATAAGTAAGGATGGGCAGTAGGGCATTCATTGAAATGCAAGATGCCTAATTACAGTACAATAGGATGAAGAGCATGAATTCCCAAAGCCTTTAAGTTGAACACTGTTACTTTCCTTCCCTACCAGCACCTTTGCTCTTGTACACTTTCTCTGATCTCATACACTTTCTTCATTGCACCCAATGACTACGTTGTTCTCCTTTCCACCTCATGACCTCCCCATCTGCCCATCCTCACTCAGCTCCACCTCAGATAAACTACTTCCCTCAAATTCTTCAGCTCTCCTCCTCCTTGGTACAGAAACGTCCCCAACATTCTTAGCCTTAAATGTTGCACTCTGAAGAAGCCCTGCATGTTGAAGATCATTGTGTTGGAGTTGCTCCAATTGACCTTCACTGCTTCATGCTGCTCCTCCACATTCCGACTTATGCCCTCTCCTTCCCGTGCTAGCCCTAAATGTCATCAGTGAACATGGTTACTTTGTATACCTGGCAGTTGTTCAGCATGCCCCCTCCTTGAACAGTGGCAGAGCTGCCTTCCTCTCCAAATCCAAGTATTCATGTTGAGAGCTATGGTGGCCTTGCATGGACACTGTCTTACTCCTCTCTCTAGCTACAGTAACTTCAAACCAGTCCACCACACCATCTCCTCCTCTTACTACAGTTTCACTATATGTCCCAGTACAGTCACTGAACTGCATGCTCTCAGTGTGTATAGTCTTCCCTCCACTCTGTACTGCTGTAAGGCCCTCCACAATCCTAGTTGGTCTCTGAACTCTGTCACAAACTCACACCAAGTCTAAGACCCTGTATATTAACTTGTCAGTGACAGTGATAGTCTCACACTGATATCACTAGTGTTTTCTGTAACAGTGCTACATGAGTGGTTGTGACTTGTAGTGCATGCATCACATACGTATGGAGTGTAAGCAACATACAGATACATTATGTACGTACACACACACCCAAGTGTAAGTGGATAGGGAGGACATGTAATATGGCTGGGACAGAGAATTAATTCTTATCACTGGAAATAATTGTCGATCAGTCAATATTCAGTCACACACAATGCACGCATGCACGCACGCATGCATGCACACATACACACATTCAATATCCAGTCAGTTTGTTTGCCAAGATGGATATGAACAGTGCATGAGTAGAGCCTTATGAAAAGCAGAATCTGAGCTCATGGACTTTACTTCATTTGGAAGGTCATTTTATAGCTTGGCTCCAAAGTACTCAAACCAAGACTTGTACCAATTGGTATGTGGTGTTTTCAAATGCAAATCTGTTGCCCCACGGGTGGAGGGATAGGTGGTAAGGATGGAGCCTCTTGTCACTAGTTTGTTACAGAGGTAGTTGGGGCATGTCTGCTTAGACACCTGTGGACTTGCAATATCGTGCTGGTATTCCTTCTGCATGAGAGAGGGGGCAGACTTGGTTGACTGCGCATCCCCTCATAGTCTAGCGCGCTAGCCCCACTTTGTCCCTGGGCACTTGCAGTGTAAGCCCAGAGGTGGAGTGGGTCTATCTTGCTGAGCTAATCGCAGTGTTGCTTCTAGGGGGCTTGTTCAGGATTACATGTAGAGTGTAGTTCTGCACACGTTCAAATCTGTTGGTGAGGGTTGCCCTGCAGTTATGCCAAACCACTGAGTAGTACTCAAGGTGGGGGAGAACAAAAGAGAGTAGAGTGTTCTTCTGATGTGGCTTGGGAGATAGTAACCTACTGATGGCTGCAATTTTTCCAATGTGATTTGCTTTGTTTGTTGTGTATCTTTGAAACTTATTACTTGTGTGTTTATTATGATGAAATGGTAATGAGCAATTTCTGGTTAGATGTGACAGTATTTTTCATTTTTCATGGAATGTGTGGAATGTGTCATGTCACTTACACAATTCAGTCATTTGTAATATCAAGAACACTTAATTTATAGGGTTGTACATTTCACAGTAGTGGCAAAGCACAAATCTTCGCTGGCCACATCTAGTCTTACAATGCCAGTCACTTCATCCCCTCAATTTTAATGAAATCACATCATTGGAGAGGGAGAGAGAATCTGGAGGACTTCCCTCCCAGGCAGGTATACCCACATCAATGCGGTCTACATTATCAAGTTTCTTCGTTGCACTCTTGTACACAGTGTACCTGCTGTCCCCGGGCTTGGCCTGAATCTGGCAAGAATCAGGACATTTTATTGCATTGTTAACCCTCGGTGGTGCGTAGCGCAGTGAGAGGTTACGGTACTTGGTCTGTCTGTTGGCAGCCCCACGAGTTTTTAACTCGAAATACTTGTTCTTTTATAACTCCCAACACAGTAGAATTCTCCTATGACACGTTCTAGCATAGTCACAGCAAACACACTAAACACAGAACAATGACAATAGTACAGTTAACATCAGGGCAGTGCTGCAAACTTGTGTAGGTGTTTTTGTGTGTGTGCTGATTTTTCTGTCCTGTATGATAAAGTGGCTAAGTCAGCAGCTTCATGCAGTGGACAAATGCCTAAGCTGTGCATGTCAGACATGGCCCATTTGTCCATGTACACATTTTGTTAATGAAACCAAAGTGAAGGTGTGAAATTTCTGATTTGCTGTGACACAACACATGCATGTGACTTTGGACTAACCAGTCGTACAGCCTCACATCCAGCATCACCCTTTTCCCAGGAATGGGACAAGGACAGCAATTGCCTTGAAGCTTTAACAGTTTTTAAACCATGCATAGTTGTGGAATGAAATATTCTATGGCTACTGCCTAATGTGGAAAAGTTGGATAACACGAATTGGCTTTCACGATTCGTCGAATGGAGTCATTCTTGCCAACAACATTATACGGGATTACAGAGGAGCCTTCTGATCTGTGTTTCAGTCTGATCAAGTTTACCAATCTTATCTGTGGGACAGTGGCCAGAGGTTCCTTCATGGCTGCATCTCACTCAATTCTGCTATGCAGTTATAGGCTATCATGGTCCGCCATGTATATTTTGTACATAGCTATATGCAGGTGCACAGGAAGTGACACCTGATTTCTTTGCATAGTCTGCCCACAATGTACAGCTGATTTATGCAATCTTGCAATCGGTTCACATACTGAAGGCAGTTGGTTACCTAGGATACGGACTGTGTGACATCATACTGTAGTTGTGTACAGTTTTGGTTGTAAACCTACCTAGGTAATGACTACCTATGGTTTGAGACCTGATTACAAGATTGTGTAAGGTTGCTGTTAAGGAAGGGCCATCCAGGCACAGGAAACTCCCACAACAGCATACTGTCCTTTTAGTGCACCTGAGTACGGCAGTGTAGTACTAATAATAGAACACAGCATGCAACTAAACAATAAAGACTGTCAGGTAAGTCAGTTGGATACCACAACAAGGATGTACAATAACTAGCCATTTGTGACCATCAAGAAATGTAGTGTGCTAACTAGTCCCCTTCAGTTCATTCTGCTAGTGCAGCTCTTCCAATTTGAACAGTTGTTTCTACTCACTTGAACTACATGACCCTATCTTCAATCAATCATACAATTACTCAATTGGACAGCACTATCTCTAAAACAACAAACATCCACTTATATATACATAGTCTGGCTTGCTAGACTGTCCCATATACGTGCCCCAGGCGATGAATGGGAGGGACGGTCTAGCTGCAGTAACGATTAGTTCACACCTTCGCATTATCAAACTCACACCTATTGTATTGTGCAATTCATAAGCAATACCCTATGGTAAATCTGTAAGCAATTTGTAAGCAATACGGTAAATCTGCGCAAATGGGCCAAACCATACGTCAGGTGAGATGGTACAGTACAAGCGCTTTTGCAGTTGCTGCTGCCAACCACTAGAACAGAAGTACAGGTTGGTAAAGACTGATAGGCTGACTGTAGTGTGGTAAATACTTGCGACAGCTCATCATCCGACCAAGGAAGAAGGTTGTTTCGATCGCTATCTTACAGTGTTCTAGCATTCAGTGTACGTTGTAAGATACCACTGTTGGTGCATTCTCTTCACGTTCTAAACCAGTGAGTGGCCCATTGCAACCCTCTCCGCAGTCGGTCTGTCAATCTCCAGCCAGAAAGAGATCCAAGAGTGAAAGTGGAGGAATAGAGAGAGGGATAGCTGAGCTTCGAGCCGTCATCAATCATCAAAGCCAGAACACAGCCACGAAGACCCACTCTTGCATAACTGAAGCTCCTCAAGCCAATGAATACTATTAGCACGAATTCCTGCCAAATGCATCTGATTGGTCAATTAGGTGTGAACTAATTGTTACTGCTGCTAGACCATCCCTTCCCAGCCCTAAGCGCCCGGCGTTTAAATGGGACGGTCTAGCGAGCCAGACTAATATATACAGTATTTTTTGGGTTGGTTGTCCTGACTGGATGGTTGCAATTGGTTATTGGTTATCAATTATCAACCTAGTGATGTCATTTTTATGTGACTTTTAGTATACCCAATTCTGTTGGCGGACGGTGTACAGGAGATTCAGGGTATGTGGTGAAGGCGGGCAACTTGAATCACCGGCTGGTTGTGATTTGACAGTTTCCTCAGTGGTCTGGAACGCAGATTACAGAAAATTGTTGCGCACGATTGGTACGAGTCTGTTTAGCCCACGCGCTTTCTGTTTACTTATGGTGGAGGCATTTTCCTCTTGGTACAGAAACATCCCCAACATTCTTAGCTTTAAATTGATCGAATACGCTTTATTCCAGTCTTCCTTGTTTGACATGCTGCTGTTTCAACTAAATTTGTAGCCACCATAATGACCTCACCTGGTCGATAACCGATAACCGGTTGGGACAACTGACCCAAAAAGTACTGTAATCATGCGCATTTTAGGAAAAGGGAGATGAAGCAGAAAACAGTCATTATTAATATTAAATACAATTAAGTCATAAGTATATAGTCAGCATGCCAGTTCTCATTAGACATCTCTCCATCTTCCTGGGTTCCCTCTTGGCCTTCCTGTCATTTCTTACATCAGGTTCTCTAGCCACACACAGGACAAAGAGCATGAATTGTCGATACTTTCAACACTGTTACTTTCCTTCCCTACTAACATCTTTGCTCTTGTACACTTTCTTCATTGCACCCAACGACTACGTTGTTCTCCTTTCCACTCCACTTCCCATCTGCCCATCCTCACTCGGCTCCACATCAGATAAGCTACTTCCCTAAAATTCTTCAGCTCTTCTCCTTCAACAACTATATTGCAATCATAACTTATGCACTTACTACAGTCACTGAACTGCATGCTCTCAGTGTGTATAGTCTTCCCTCCACTCAGTACTGCTGTAAGGCCCTCCACAATCCTAGTTGGTCTCTGAACTCTGTCACAAACTCACACCAAGTCTAAGACCCTGTATATTAACTTGTCAGTGACAGTGATAGTCTCACGCTGATATCACTAGTGTTTTCTGTAACAGTGCTACATGAGTGGTTGTGACTTGTAGTGCATGCATCATATACGTATGGAGTGTAAGCAACATACAGACACATTATGTACGTACACACCCACTCACGCCCACACCTACTGTACCCAACCAACATGCACATGTATCTCATGAAGTGAGGGCTTCTCAGCTGGCTCAGGCATCAGAAAGGGTTGGTTCTCTAATACCAGCTTCACAACAGGGTTGTAAACCTTGCCGACGTTTCGACCAGATGCTCTGGTCTTCTTCGCCCTGAAGAAGACCAGAGCATCTGGTCGAAACGTCGGCAAGGTTTTCAACCCTGTTGTGAAGCTGGTATTAGAGAACCAACCCTTTCTGATGTGTATCTCAGTTTTGCTTGTATCTATCCCAGGTAGCCTGGGATAGATACAAGAAATGTACATTTGATGCAGAACCAGTTGTCGTTACAGGCTGCCAGTTTGAAGTAGACATCATCAGACACCTGAGCACATGTGGTGTGGCACCATAGGTCGCATCCATCACAATGAATACCCTTCTGACCTTGTCTCATAGGCATTTCACACAATACCTTCTGACCTTGCTGCCAGGGTTTAGCTCCATATCACCTCACAGAATGAGTAGAGGAGGATAGTGCCTCGACACCTTGGAAGGTGCTTCCTCACTCTTCTCACACGACTATTGTGCCTGCAGATGTTCAGTATTAGGAAACCTCTTCGGGCAGAAATAATCCAGCTCTACACAGGAGAGGGCTAATAATAAGTAGTGAATTGGCCATTTTTCACATGTGATATGCACACACACGCACGCCCCCACACACAAACACGCCCCCCCCCCCCCACACACACACAAAGACACACAATATCCCCAAGCATGCACTGTAACACATACCCATAGAAACAGAGGAGCATATGTGCAATTCAAGTGTCACTTCATACAATTTGCTCATTACTCTCCATCCTATTGACTATGTACACTATCGCACCTTCCATTCCACCCAACCCACTCTTGTGCACTCTCTACCATCCAGTTGGTGCTGTTCGGCTGGCTAATGGGTCCAGTGAGGCTGAGGGACGAGTGGAGGTGTACATCAATGGAGAGTGGGGGACAGTTTGTGGTTACTTCAGTTGGGATCCTTTGGATGGCAAAGTTGTCTGCCGGCAGCTCGGTTACAAGGGAGTGAAGCGTACATATTCTAACACAAGTCAACACAACTTTGGTGAAGGTACAGGGCAGGTCTGGCAGAGTGGCCTGCTTTGCACTGGCAGTGAAGCCAAGCTTCTGCAGTGTCCACATATTGGTATATACCTACGTGCTGGTGTACAAATTGGCTGTCCTCACTCCCAGGATGCTGGTGTAGTTTGTACTAATGAAGACTTGCCTGATGAAGGTGAGTAGATGTGTCTGTGTTGATGCTTGCCTACATGATCATGGATGTAGTGACAGTGTAGCAAGGGATTGTCAGTTAAGTCATATCCCAGCTTACAGTGATATAATAAGAGTATGTGTGTTCAGCTCTGACCTGAATTGTGTATGTGTGGATTTTAAGGTGTGAAGGTCAGTGAGGAACTTGTACTTTGGCTAACACAACACCAATGTCCATTGTTGGCCATATTCTTAGACCAGTGTAGTGGAGTGAACCGGTCTTGTTTGATTGAATGTATCAATAAAGGAAAGGCTATTGATAGCCATCTTGTGAGCACTCACTCAGATCAGGTTGAAGTTCAGTTGAAGAGTAGTTGGAGCTTGTGGGGTTACTGCATGGTCAAGCCTGGTTCATAGCATCACTAATGAAGTAAAATGGACGGCTCATGTGTTGTTTGGTGTACATGTGTCAGTTGTAACAAAGTGTTCAATATCAGTGTGATGTGATGGAGGAGTGTGAAGAGTGTACATGATGTCATCTGTGGTCTTATTAGACAAGGACTCAGCGCTAGCTGTCCCACTGCATCAAAAGGGAGTCCTAAGATATTGCCGGCCCTAAAATATGAGATGTTACCATGGCAACAAGATTACGATAATCATTACAATTCGCTTGAACATGCCAGTAATAATATAGTATTCATTGATACCAGTTTTATGCAAATCATCACCATTGGCACCATTATAATTATATAGATTATAGATTGTCACTATTGACACCAGTAGCACTGGAGGTGTGTAGAGAATGCAAATGGTGCCTCCCATGGTTTGCTAAAGCAACAAACTCAGCCTACCTGCTGTAACACAATCTCTGGGCTAGAGTGCATGGTCACCCTATGTGATACATTGTGTAGTGTGGGAGGTTGTGGGAGTGTTGAACATCATGAAGGGTGTACATCAACCTCCCACCATGTTTAACAATACTGAGACATTGCAGTCCCCACAAACTCCCCCCGCCCACCACATCACTCCTGACCCATTCCACACAACCTGACACCATTACCTCATGTGGTACAGTTGTATGGACTTTAGTAGTACAAGAGTAGGACTAGGATGGGGACCTGGTCAAAAGTGAGGGATCATTGATTGTTAATCAAAGGGGACATTGCTGTCCACAGCTACACACACTGTCTCTCTCCCTGTGTGTGTGTGTGTGTGTGTGTGTGGGTGGGTGTGGGTGGGTGTGGGTGTGCACATGTGTAATGCTATTTCCTCCCCACTAGCTCCATCTACAGAAGCAGATATAGTCCCCATTGTGGTACCAGCAGTTGTGGTCCCCACGGTGATGGCTGTGGCGGTACCTGCCATAGTGGTATTAACGGCATTGCTATGTCACAAGTGGAGAAAGAAGAACACTGTCCCTGTGGGTGGGACCCAGGACAGAGGTAAGTCCTACCACTGGTCACCATCCCACAGTAGGCCACACTGCATATAGCCCCAGCTGGAGTGTGCTCTGAAAACCAACTGAGTATCAAGACATGCAAATTCATTGCCTCAGTGCACCTTCATGAGCAAAACACCAACCAAATACAATTACTGTATATAGAGAGAGTCATGCAGAGATTGATGAGGAACTGCTGCAGCAGAGACTTATTGCAGTAGTGCAGTGTCTCTGAATTCCCCAACACTTGATTAGATCACCAATAGCTACATCCACACTAACTTGACCAGGTAATGTTGCAGTGAAGGAAGTGTTTGTTGTATGCTGATTAATTGTCTAGTTGGTTCAGCAGGTTAACGGGTCTAGTACAGGCACTGCAGAGATATCTGAGTTCCTCTACAAGCCTTAGGAAAGGGAGGGGGTGGATTAGTTGATCACACCTATTGTATGGCCAAGTGCTCACTCATCATCATATTCCAACATACAGTATCTCACTCCCACTGCAACAGATATGCACGGCTGTTGGAGGTGACAATAGCCTCTGACCAAGGATTGCAGTAAAATGAGTGTTTGTTGTATGCTGACTGCATAGTAGGCTCAGCAGGTCAACTGGTCTAGTACAGATTGCAGAGACTCCTGGAATAGATTAATTGAACACACCTATTGATCTGCCTGGCGTTCACTCCTTGTCTGCTATCCCTCTCGTTTGCAGATAGTGCAGTTCAAGTTGCTGTTATCAGAGATGGAACGCACCAGAGAGCCAAGACACCTGTTAGTTCACTCTACATTTATCTGTTGCAATGAGAGGGAGGGGGAGGGGCATTGGATGAACACTCCCTCCTGGCTTCATTAACCACACTGTATATTGTTGTGTCCAGCACCTTGTAGCAGGAGGGAGCTGGGCAATGTGAACAACACTAGAAATCCTTTAGATACTTGTGAAAAGTGCAGTTGCTGGTTCATGAGTGTGCTGTATGGGATTGCAGCCACAGTGTACTGCTCCACAGAGTGGAGATTCACATGCCACTACCAGTAGACTGCAGTAGTATGTCCTGCTGTGCTCACTACTGACAGCCACTTAAGTTAGTCCTCACTTCTCCTCTCCCCTGTGTAGCCACCGGTGAAGGAGGTGGCAGCTGTGGATGTGAGACAGTGGATAATGGACTATGATGACATGGTACTGAAGTGGCCAGTGGGCAGTGGGCAGTTTGGGATGGTGATGCTGGCCTACCTGAAGAGAGAGGCTGCATCATCTGCTGCCACCCAGTACATCACAAGGCAGACAGCACCTGATGGCCGCCTCCCTCCCCGACTGGTAGCAGTGAAGCGATTCAGTGGTGAGAGCCTACCAACAGAGAGGGTTGCTGTTGCGATGATATGTTAACTGTGCTGTAGTATGGTTAAGTGTGCATGTGGAGCAAACAGATTCATACTTTGTGTGTATGTCACGCTATGAGCTCTACTTCTTCCCTCTCACCCAGCTGCGAGGATGCGTCTGGAGATGGAGTACTTTTACAACGAGATTGCCATCATGATCAAAGCATCCTCAGAAGGTCACCGCAATGTCATCAAGTTGGTGGGCTGCATCCCTGAGCTGCCCTATCCTTCCATCATCATGGAGTATGCTCCACTGGGCAACCTTCATAACTTACTTCTGAAGTACAAGAATCAGGTGAGGGTCTGGCATGCTAGGACACTAGGCTGTGTCCCATTGCAGGTCACTAGCTCTGTTCACTCCCTTGGTCATGCAGCGTCTCCCTGCCATGGTCTCTGGCACTGTGATCATGGCTCCTGTCAGTGATGTTGCTCCAGAGTTCCAGAGCTACTACAACACACTGACCCTGGAGCCTCGGGATGTCCTCCTCTTTGCATGCCAGATTGTCTCAGGGATGGTGAGCACAGAGACCACCTCAAGTGTTGGATACATTGGCACAGCTCTCTTCCACTTCCCCAGGAGTTCTTGGCCGGCCTGAACATCATCCACAGAGACCTTGCCTGCAGGAACATCTTGATTGCCCAGGACAAAGTGCTGAAGCTAGCTGACTTTGGCCTCTCTCGTGAGGTGGAGGATATGTATGTCTCTAAGACGGCTTGCAACCTCCCTGTCCGATGGATGGCTCCGGAGGCAGTGGTGTGGAAAATGTACACCGAGCAGTCAGATGTGTGAGTCAACTGCACTGCACCCTCTGTAGTAATGTACTCTTTGTTTACCTTAACACTGTCACTACCTGCAGTCAGTGATCAGTGGTGCTTTGTGGGTTATTCATGCCTGTCTGTGCCTCTCCATCTCAGGTGGTCCTTTGGAGTTGTTCTTTGGGAGATTTGCACACTTGGTAAGTGGGGGAGTCTGAAATACCTAATCATGTGGACAAATAGAGCTGAACTGCAAGGAACTAGTCTATTGTCAGTCTTCATTACCTAGCATTCATCAGCTAATTGACTGAGTCATTCAATTGATGAAGGCTTCCATAATCAGAACATTCTGATTAATCTTTCCAGTTGCTGTTTTACCTTGGCTCAAAGGCTACTGCATCTGCCCATTCATATTTTGTCCTTTGTACTGCTGTCCTCCCAACATGCAGGCCAGATGCCCTTCCACCATCTGAACAATATGGATGCCATGAAGGCCATTTGCAATGGTGCCAAGTTGGTGAAGCCAGACGGCTGCAGTCCTGAGCTGTGAGATTGCACAACACTGCTACCCTCTCCCTGGCCACGCAGTCCAGCACACTCCAGTGCTGTCCATGTACCTCTCTCATGTACACAGGTATGAGGTGATGTTGACCAAGTGCTGGGACATGGACACGGTCACTAGGGCAACCTTCTCTCAGCTGAAGAGTACCTTGGAAGGTCTCCTGCTCACAAATGAGGAGAGCCCACCTGTGGACCTGGACTATGAGCTGCAGCAGCAGGCCAGAGGTGGGCTACAGCATATGGGTGGTCCTGCATGTTGTGGTGGTCAGTCACTTGTCACTCCTAGAATGGTTCATGTGTACTGAGTTACCACCATGACAAGTGCATGCTCACTATCACACCTTGTCTCTCTCTCTCTCTCCTCCTATGTCCTCCTCTACCTGGTGCTGCAGAGGTGTGTCTTCCAGCCCCGCCCACTAGGCACAGGACTCTATACTCTCCTGACGCAGCCAGAGGAGGTGACTCCACAGCACCGCCAACCCTCACCTGCTCATCGGATCCAGACCCAGAGACTGCAGAAGACATGCCCCTAGGTGAACCAGCAACTGAGAGTAGCGTACAGTATAAGTACTTAGCATTGACAGCTGTGGGGGTATATATGTACCTCTTCTGTGTAACTGCATATGTAGGTATGGCCCTAGAACTCCAACTTATGTAACTGACAATGACCTCTGCCTCTTCTCCCAATTCAGAATCTTCCTCTTCCTCTGATACTGACATGGAGGACTGCTCTCCACCCACCCCTCCCAGCAGGCCAGATGTACCACCAATCCCTCCACCTGGTTCTATTCAGGTCACTGTAGAGATCAACCCACGTGCCCCGCCCACCTCAGGGGGCTGTTCCCAGGACACACCCACTCCTTCCCTTCCACCACCGACCCTCACCTGCTCATCCAATGTTGATCCTCTTGCTAACCCAGGTGTCTCCCAAGGTGATTGGTCCAACTATCACCTGCCATCATGTCTATGCATGCACAAGGACACTAAGAGTTTGTTCCCTGTAACAATCAACCAGCAGTCCTGTCATGCAAGCAGTGCTCCTTGGCATTATTGTGTGTTCCCTCCCCTCCCCTCCCCATTCCCTTGTCTACCCCTCCCCTCCCCTCCCCCCCCAAATACTCCAATGCAGGTACCCCCAGCCCTCAGCCCCGTGCCCGCACACTGCCAAGCCATACAGACTCCTCTCTCCCTCCTCACCCAGGTGACACTCATATCTACTGTTTGGCCCTCTTACACATGTACACTGATAGGACCTGGCCTGCATGCACACAGGATCGATTGTTAACTTTCTCCCACTTCAGAGATCACCTCTTGTGATGCCACCACTGAGGACTGCCAGTTTGGTCTGTCTGCTACTGGAGACAGCAACGATGAGATAACACCATACAGTAGTGCAACTAAGGCAGAGATACACCCACAGACTCCGCCCACCTCGGAAGATCCTCCCACTTCTTCACTTCCCCGCCTAGCTCCACCCAACCTGGTGGTGGACCTACCCAGTGAGTGTCCTCAGAAACTTCCAACACTCCCCCCACCTCGGGGCAGAGGGCTGCGTAGGTGGGAGATGAGTTATGCTAACTTGTGGCTCGGACAAGGCCTGGGGTGGGGCAACTCTGGAGTGGTGGTGAAGGCCATACTGATCAAGGACGACTACAACCAGAGGGTTGTTAACCGACTGGCCAGATTGGAGAAGAGCCAAGGAGGTGGTGAACACCAGTGGATGGTGGCAGTGAAGCGGACAAAAGGTGGGTCTATATGTTGGAGGGAGGCTTCCATGGGTATGTTATGTGGTACCCATTGCTGGACTGGGCACTTGTGTTTGTGGTTGGTAAAGGCAACTAGAAAGACTGCTGTGGAGAGCTTCTACTGCAGCAAGGCCACTTCCTGTACCACTACCTGTTACTGTCCCACACTCCTTCCCTCTCTGATCCTCCCTCCCAGTGTCTCCATCAGTGGAGGAGATGAGGACCTTCTACAGTGAGGTTGCCATACTGAAGAGATTATCCAGGAGAGGCAACCCCCATATCATCACAATGGTGGGCTACATTGCTCGAGAGAACCCACCAGCAATTGTCATGGAGTTTGCTCCACTTGGCAGCCTCCATGACTTCCTTGTGAAGGTCAAAGAAGAGGTGAGGTCATGCATGTCAAACAGGTGTCTGAGTGTGTGTTCCATTCAGTCCTACTCTGGTCCTTTCATGCAGCGTGTCGCTGTACTGCACCCTCGTGCAGTAGCCATGCCTCCACCCATCCAAGTCCCGGAAGAGTTGAGGGAGTACTACGCCAGCCTCACTCTGGAGCCAAAAGACATCCTCTCATTTGCCTACCAGATTGCCTCTGGAATGGTGAGCAGAGAGAACATGAGATTGTTGAGTTGTGTCAAATAACCATTCTCTTCCACTTCTCCAGGAGTTCCTAGCTGGAATGGGTGTTATCCACCGTGACCTGGCCAGCAGGAATGTCCTTATGACAGTTGGCAAGTACCTGAAGATAGCTGACTTTGGCCTCTCTCGGGAAACAAAGGAGCTTTATGTCTCCCAATGCTGGACTATGCTGCCCTATCGCTGGATGGCTCCAGAGGCACTGTCCAACCAAATCTTCTCTGAGAAGTCTGACGTGTGAGCATTGCAGAATGTGCAGCACTGTGTGTGAGGTGCTGTCTGCTCAGAATGATGCAATCACCTTGTGCCTCTCTCCCATGCACAGGTGGTCGTATGGAGTTGTCCTTTGGGAGATATGTGCCCTTGGTCAGTGGGGGATGTCCCATTGGACTCCAGATCCTATGTAGCAAACTGCCATTGCACTTGGTGCATGTGTTACTCATTGTTTGTAGTGTGTGCATGTGTGTGTGTGTACACTGCACTTGTGTCAGGTGTGAGTGGTGTCCCTCACTTCCTCCTCCTCAACAGGCCGCCCACCCTACTACCATGTGCGTGAAGAGGAGGTCCGAGGGACCATTACCAGTGGGGGCAAGCTGCCACAGCCTGTGGGCTGCAATCCTGAGCTGTGAGTGGTGTAGTGCATGTTAGCACTCTTCCTTGCACCTCTCCATGCACTCTTGTGCTGTCTGCCTGTCTACCATAGGTACAGTGTGATGATGGACAAGTGCTGGGACATGGACCCAGACAAGAGAGCAAACTTCCTTCAGCTGAAGAAGACCACCGATCGTCTTGTGGCTGCATCCGTGGAACAGGAGAGTCCTTACATGGACCTGAACTTTGTAGTTCAGGAACAGTTGCGTGGTGAGCTGTGATGGAGAGATGTGCATGGTGGTAGCCCTCCATTGGCATGGAGCGGCTCATGTTTGGCGCCTGATGTGCTAGCTGATGTTCTGTGCTTCTTTCAGCTCTACTCTCTCTCTTACACATGTACACACTTTGTCTGGCTCATCTTTGTATCTACCTTTACTTCCAGAGGACTGCTCCATTGTCCTGCCCACTGCACCTGAGGCTGTCCACCCACCTACTGCTGGTGGTGAAGAGAGTGAACCTGCAATGCCAGCTGGTACTTCTCCTCCCCACGACCCAGGGCCTACTGCTGAAGGTGGTTGTCCAGCCAGTGAACAGGATGAATGTGAGTGTATTGCACAGTCTCAGCCTCAGATGGCAGTAATTCAATGCACTCAGCAGACACAGCATCCAGTAGAGTGTGCACATGTGGTACTGATGTTGTGCAAGCAGTGCCCATCACTACAGGAGGGGGGCTTCAGTTGGTGCATTAATATGCTACATTGCTATTTTATATTGATGGTATGACAGTCTTTACTGCATTAATTGTGCATTCATTCATTGATTGCAGTGGGTGCATGTGAAAGTGCCTCAGTGCCAATTGACCCCACCTCTAGCAGTGACCCCAAGCCTACTACTGAAGGGGCCGCCTGCTCTCTACCAGCAGCAGGTCAGCAGGATGGAGGTGAGCACATTGTGCAGTGTGATCACACTGTGGTAAGCGGTACAGCCACGTACACTGTTTGGTGACACTACACGTTACAGTACATGCTTGGAGCGCACTGCAAAGTGCCTGTTACTATGGCGATGGTTGTCATGGCAGTAGCACATCAGCCACCCTATCCATGACATTTATATATAGTCCCTTTACCCCATACTGACCTCTCGCCTCCATCTCAACCACCACCAGCAAGCCTCCCTTAACGTAACATTCGTAGCCACACTGTTCTCACCCATTCCATGGTAATGATGTCTGCGTGTGAATGCACCAAACATTGGAATAGTTGTTCACTTCTAGTCAGGCTTGACTTAGTCGTGGTTCATGGTGTGAACACAACATTTAGTTACAGTTCTTCTCCACTTGTTACACTTGCATGACCACACAACACCTCTTTATATTAATAGTCATATTAGTATACAAGTACTGTGCAACTAATAGTACTGATAGTATGTCTGTCATTGCTATATTAATTGTCTATCCGTCCATCCCAGCTGCTCCCGAGGCCATTCCCCTTGAGGAAATGAGTGAACCAGTCACTGAGGTCCTCAAACCATCCAAGACCAGTCAGGAAGGAGCCATTTTGGACACTCTTCTCTAGAAACCACACACCTGCATCTCTAGTAATCACTATGGACACAGTACGTCCCATTATGCTATTATTGTAAGACCAGCTGACTGTATTCCCTACAGTCTATACCTTAAGCTTACTGTACCTCACTATAGTCCTTTCTGCTTAACCACGTACATCTGTAACAGTGACAGCATATTAAGGTTAACTTTATTCATTATTATCTTTCAAGTGCATTATTCATTGCTGTCAATTAATTCATCATTAATCAAAATATTTCATTAATCTTGTACTTTGATCGAGGCTCTATATAGCTACATACGTACATCAATGATTAACAGCTGGTCTTGCATAATACTTTCTACAGCTGACAATTAAGTCGAATACATGTACAATTGGGCGATAATTAAATCTCATGAAGCCATGCATATATATATATATCTGATCAAGTACGTGTTCTAAGAAATTCCTTTGCACGTATGTGATGTTCAAACAAATTCATTGCGGGTAAATGTCATGACCACACAAGCATATATCTAGTACAAATTAACACTACAACATACCACAATGATTAGTACACTATTTCCAATAATACAAAGTTCCACTGCTAATTAGCTACAATGATATTCATTGTTCTGGAGAGAGCCTACAAGGACCTCCTCAGCCTCGTGAATCCACTTATTGCAAACTGGAGAGAAATGAGAACTGTTCATTCCAGCAGCACTAGTCCACTGACTGATGACACAATGACAAAGTGAGCAGTAGTGTCATCTCAATGTGATGGTCATCACATGAAGAGCATGCAATGAGGAGACATGTGTTGACACATGACATGAGATGAAAGGTGTTGACACATGACACGAGATGAAAGGTTTTGACACGTTACATGAGATGAGAGGTGTTGACACATGACATGAGATGACGTGACGATTACATGATGACATGTCACGAGAGGAGGCAGTGCAATCTTGTTAGGATTCTATTCTACTCACCCCATTTAGTGCCCACCAACATGGGGCAGCCATCTAGTCATCATGTCACCATCTCTCGGTTGTTTTAAGTTCCACCAAAAGTAGTATCATCTTGGAGGGGGAAAGGAGGGGGAGGGGAGGAGGAGGGGAGGGAAGTGAAAGGAAGGTAGGGAGGGAGGGAAGGGGAAGGGGAAAGGGATTGGAGTGGGATCTGCACATTCCAGTGACACACAATGGTGACCCAACACTGACCACAGAGGGTGAACCTGTACCCCACCCACTCTTGGACACACCCCTTAGTCACACCCACTCACCATTGGATCCGCCTCTCTGCACAGTTTCTCATATTTCAATGTTTCTGGTAAAATATTAGGGGGTGGGGTAGGGGAGGGATGGGTAGGGGAGGGATAGGGTAGGGTAGGGGAGGGGTAGGGTAGGGGAGGGGTAGGGGAGGGGTAGGGGAGGGTGGGGTAGGGGAGAGATAGGGTAGGGGAGGGGTGGGGGAGGGAGGGGAGAGGGGTAGGGGAAGGGGTGGGGTAGGGGAGGGATAGGGGAGGGGAGGGGAGAGATAGGGTAGGGGAGGGGTGGGATAGGGGAGAGATAGGGTAGGGGAGGGGTGGGGTAGGGGAGGGATAGGGTAGGGGAGGGGAGGGGTAGGGGAGGGGAGGGATAAGGTAGGGTAGGGGAGGGTAGGGGAGGGGTGGGATAGGGGAGGGTGGGGTAGGGGAGAGATAGGGTAGGGGAGGGGTGGGGTAGGGGAGGGATGGGTAGGGGAGGGGAGGGGTGGGGGAGGGAGGGGAGAGGGGTAGGGGAAGGGGTGGGGTAGGGGAAGGGGTGGGGTGGGGTAGGGGAGGGGTGGGGGGAGGGATGGGGTGGAGGTAAAGCCAGCAATCTTGCGAGATGCTGTTGTGCATACAGTGACAGATGCTTGCTATGTGACACAATATGACAGTGACAGTTGTACTATAGTGACATGTCACTGATGAAGCAGTTCACTCACATTGATTGGTGCAATTCTCGTTCCCAATTCAGTGAAGACAGTGGCCCCACCGAGTGTGACATTGCTCATCTGCGTAAGAGGGGAGGGGAGGGGAGTGGAGGGGAGGGGAGGAGAGAGGAGGGGCGGGGAGAATTGGTAACAGCCATCAGTGATAACCCAGGTCCTTAAACGTCCTGTGCACTCCATTGACTCACGTAGATGAGGACAGTGGCTATCCTGTTGCCATTGCCAAGAGTTGAGAAGGCATCCTCGTGTTTCTACAGAGTAGACAGGTATTGCAATCATGTGACTGTCACATGACTGAGGGGTCATGTGACTGTCACATGACCGAGAGACTGCATACTGGTTATACGATGGTCACATGATCTCAACTTACTCTTGCAAAGTCAAAATGAGGCTCATAATGTCCACCAATGCCGTAGTTCACCACCTGGGCAGCAGCATGGATGGACAGACAGACGGACAGACAGACAGACACAATGCACACACATACAGTAATGATGAAGGCTACAATTCAGTACACCTTGGATGCACAATGACAACACACTACAAAATGGCTGACCTGCAAGTCTTCCGCAGTCGTCATGGTGAGCCCAGTAGCATCCTCCAGTCGATTGTTGATGCGCTGGACATAGCCAAGTGGGTCTATCTCATCACTGAGCCAACCACTGTACAACAGGAGCAGTGCAGAGTTAGCGGCAGGGACTGAACTTGTTATTGTTTGCTGCTTCACAAACTCCTCCTCTCACACACATATGCACTCAGACAGACAGACAGACAGACAGACATACACCATTCACTCCACACACGATAGGAAATGGTCCAAGATTTATATTCTCATATTCTTGACTCAAAACCCAAATACGTTGCAATTGACTGGCCTCTGTGTCAAAATGTCCGACAGTAGACGTATCATTAATGGTAGTCTCCTGCACACGTTAGCACACCACCACACTGCCACCAACCTACAGTGCTCTGGGCAGAATAGCCCAATGGCAGCACAGTACACACAGCATTGACAGCTGGTGAAACACCCACAGGGGTGGACACACTCCAGTACAAGGAATTACGTGAAAGCCATTCAACGGCAGATCACCACAAAGAGTGGTAGAGATGTGCAAAGATAACAATACACAAACATAACCAACGAGGACCCATCAAAGTACCCACCCATATCCTCACTGACCACTCCTTGTATAGTCATTAGCTTTGGAGAATTCTACTTCTGGTACATACATAAGAAGATGAGGTTGAAACATGGCTGAGGTGGACACTATGCTTGAACTAGCAATGAACAAGCAGTGCTCTTCAAAGGTGCTGGGCAGGTGCCTCTACTGACCCACTTGCAGTGTTCTAACTCACAACTGTGCATTGCAGCGCAATCACAAGGGAAGAAGGAAAGTGACACCATGTCACCTTGACAGAGTTACTAGACGAAGATGAAGTTTCCCTTCTCGCTCAATTTACAGCAGTTGACATATTCTTGAAATCATTGCATAATCCATCTCTCCCACTCCCTCTAAGTCAAGTGTGTTTGTCGGCGCTGACTGGCAGCCAACTATGTACATGGCAGTGGCAGCCTAATGCCTGCCATTACTCCTTGAGATCACTGCCACGACGACTGACCACAAATTAGCCTACTGACAAACATTTTCCCTTCTTAACTGCTCACTGGAGCACAGCTAACAACAAGTCATTACTTGGACCATTTCCTGAGCTGGTGGTGGTGCTAACAACTACTACATGTTGTCAAGGCAACAAAGTGGCCGCCCACTCTCGCTATCATGGCTGAGTTCACCTTTTGCTGACTCTGTAGTCTGCATGCAGAAGAGTTCCATCAGCAGCTGATATGGTGGCTCTATTCAACTGAAGGAATACAAGTGTTACAGTATAAATCAATTGAACTGAATGATGCCTCACTGTCCAATGTGCCTATTATTCCTCAACTACAGCACACACAGCTGTAGCTGTTGGGTCAAGTGCTAAAAAACGTAGGTCTGAGGAGCAGGGGAGGGAGGTGTGACATTGGACCATAAATAGTACTATGCAATGTGAGCCAAAATAGTGATCCGCACTAGTTCACACTACACTCTAGCTACTCCAACAGTGTGATTGGCAGTGGCACATTCTGCCCCTACAGAGCAGTAGAAGGTGTCCGGGTCACACAGTTTGAATGGTGTACGCAAAAATGGCAGAATTGCCTCAGCCAACGATTGAGCATAAGGTTGGATTGACAGATGATTGCTACAGAGAGCTCAATGCACAATGGGAAAGCGCTGTGCTGAGAAGATGAAAGATCAACAACGGTGAAAATAGCTCCCAATTGTCCTTCATGTTACCAAAGGACAGAACAGGTGCCTCGGGTTGGCTGTGTGCTATCGTTGAAAGACTTGTCTGCTGACAGACAATCACAAGCACTTCAATAGTGTATACGTACAGTAGTACGTATGTTGGACCATTTCCTACCAACATGCAGGGGTCAAAGGTCACCCACAGGTCGTGTATACGTAGTATGTATTTGTACAGTACATATACAGTACATATAGTACATTGGACCATTTCCTATCAATGTGCAGAGGTTAAAGGTCACCTACGGATCGTCTGGGGTCAAAGGTCACCAGAGCTCAACACCACAGCACACACACACACACACACACACACACACACACACACACACACACTCAAAGCTACACAAACTGATGCCAGCGGTACTTCTTGCTAATTCTGTAATCGGCAGATTCAAATTGGCCTGTCTTCCAGTTCCGAGCCGTAGCACGACGCAACTGTAGGCAGGCATGGATCGGGAGCAGTTCCCACACATTTGAATGGGAGACCATGCAGAAGGGATATGTGTGCCCCTGGTCCCCTACACACACGCACAATCACCTCCAACACACACAGACAGATAAAAAGTTGAATAACACTGTACTTTTGAAGAATGATTGAGAACACCAGCAAATTCACTCCTCTGAACAGTAACAGCGTCATGACATCTGATTGGTCAAACAGTATCGACCAATCACTGCCTATCTCACCGCTAAGTGGAGCCAACATTGTCATCCTCTGTAATGCATGCCCCAATGAGGCCCATGAAGAGGTGAAACGCTACATTCTTAGTTGTTAGTCAAGAACTGACTTTGCTGGTGTGTTCACCATCCAAATGGAGTGTCATTCAACTGCGTACCAAATTGGCAAGATTAACATTTCTCTTGGCACATGGGCTGACCCGCAGCTGTACCTCTAGTTAGCAATACATCTAACTGCACAATACTCCCCCAGCCCTCCCAGAGTCATGTGCCGGCCCATGTGGCTTGCCCCGCCCCATCCTACTCCACCCACCCTCCCCAGACCAAACTGCCTGGGGCAGATTGGTCTGGGTAGGGTCTGCCCCGCCCTGCCCCGCCCCTCACCAGAGGCTGAGCCAACTCCCTCAGTCGGGCCATCTCCTGTTCAGAGAGGATGTCTCTAAAGACAAATATCCTTGGCCTTGGGAAGACCACCTCCACCTTGACTGGCCTGAGGATGAGCCGCGGCTTCCTTCGGTTGGTGAAGTAGAAGCAGAGCAACTTATGGTGCTGCTTGGGTGACTGGGAGGGGAGGGAGGGGAGGGGAGGGGGGAGGGAGGGAGGGGGAGGGGAGGGGTAGCACAACAGTGACACAACACTGATGCCAGAGGGTGAACCTGTACCACACCCACTCTTGGACACACCTCCTAGTCACACCCGCTCACCACTGGATCCGCCTCTCTGCACAGTTTCTCATATTTCAGTGTTTCTGGTAAAACATTGCGGACATTTTCTGTCACCACCTCATCATATGCGGCTTCATTCTCTGCCAACTCTGTTGTGAAGTAGTCCAAGTTCCTTAGTGCTCTCTCATGGTCTGGTTCTATTTGGAGGGAGATGGAGGGGTGAGGGGTGAGGGGTGAGGGGTGAGGGAGGGGTGAGGGGTGAGGGAGGGGTTAGTGTATGTGTGTGTGTCTGTCTGTGTGTGTACACTGCTCACCTGGTACTCTGCATAAGCCAGGTGGTCGTAGATGCTTGACAGATCAATCTCTTCCATGTTCCCTTCCTTGTCTGCTTTCCTCAGAGCCTCCAACATCCACTCACGGACATATCACCACTGCTCCTGGTTGTATGCCTCATGACCTAGGGGAGGGGCAGGAGTGGCAGGGGGTGGGGCAGGAGTGGGGCAGGGTGGTAAGGGGTGGGGCAGGAGTGGCAAGGAGTGGCAAGTGGTGGGGCAGGAGTGGCAAGTGGTGGGGCAGGAGTGGCAAGGGGTGGGGCAGGAGTGGCAAGTGGTGGGGCAGGAGTGGCAAGTGGTGGGGCAGGAGTGGCAAGGGGTGGGGCAGGAGTGGCAAGGGGTGGGGCAGGAGTGGCAAGTGGTGGGGCAGGAGTGTGGACAAAGTACCCTAGGACTGAAGCCATTCAAGTGATCTCAACCAATCACACACACTCAATACAGCAAACAGTACACTGAACTGAAATGAGAGGCTGTTGCAGAGTGAGGTGTCCACTGCACTCACCGACATCATAGCAGTCTTTAGCAGTCATCTTCACAGCCTGCACCCCGGCCATCTCAGGCTGTGAGAGGTTGTGTGTTGGGAGCAGGTAGGTGTCCTGGAGCCTGATGATGGCAGTGACCACTCCTTTGTAGTCCTCGTAGGAGGGGAACTGGTACTTGTTGAAGGAGATGGCTGACATGAGGTCTGAGGGGGGTGGAGGGACACACACAGGTAGGTAGTGTGTGAGAACAGTGACTGCACACCCACCCCCCCACCCCCACACACCCACCCACACACCCACCCACACACCCCCACACCCACACCCACACATGCACACACACATTCACCCACACGCACACACGCACACACCCACAGACACCCACCCACACACACACACACACACACGCATGCACCCACACACCATGTGAGTTGTCCCGGTAGACCAGCTCCCCCACCCTCTGGTTCCACTCCCTGTGGTAGCGTTGTACCAGTGCAAGCGCATTGGTCGGGTGGTAGAGGTGCTCCCTCGGCTCCGCACGGGGGAGGGACTGGGCAGACTCCACCCCCTCCAGTATCCTGCAATGGAGAGAGAGAGGAGTGTGTAACAAACACCCTCTGACGACAGTCTCACACTCTTAGTGCAAATGCACCATGCACCATGGACAGCCACTGCAGGTGTGCAGAGTGCCCTGCAGTCACCTTGTAACTGACACACTTCACCACGCACACACAGTCAATCAATGATATATACCCACTAACAATCCCCCTGCGGCATCCCCTAGGTGAGGTGCTTGAAATAAACCCTTGGTCACATCTGGGCCTGAACAGGATTACCGAGTTTGTGCTTCAGAGGACAACAGACTACCAGAGGGTGGTGTTTAGCTATTGATAATTAGGAAATCCTGTCTATTAGGACACTGAGCAGGGTGTGATCACAGGATGTGTTCCCACTCCAGATGTGCCTTGAGAGTGGGAGTTGGAAGGAAAACGAGTCCCACTACACTGTACACACCTGTCGTGGTGTGAGCGTAGTAGTGACATGCATTGAAGTGGGAGTGACAACACAATATGACATGACATGTCACACTGTACACCATGACGTGACATGACCTTTAATGTGACATGACAAGCACGTGACATGTGACATGACACCCCCAATGTAACTCAACAAACACTGCAACACTAAACATGTCACCCTTGAGGTGACACCTGTGACATGTGTACAAGGCATGACATGAAAGGACACATGCAAACAGCAAACAAACACACACACAGCTACCTCACCTCTCCAACTCGCCTAGACGGTCCTTCTCCCTCTTGATGTAGCCCCGCAGTTCGCTCGCCAGACTACCCTCCAACTCCACCAGACCTTCCATGTGAACCAGTGCTGTGAACATCTCAGAATGGACAGGAAGTACAACGGCACCATAGAGGCAGAAGAGGGCTCCCACGCGGAGTAGCACCTCCATCGTATCAAGAACACACAACAGGAGAGTTTAAGGAAGCGGACGACGCCCTCGGCCACTTCGTCAAGAACACAGTCAGATCGACAAAGAGCCTTTGTGCAGAGCGGGATTGAACCGCGTGGTGATCACGTGATGAGCACGCGTGGACTGCGCGCGCAACTAAGTTCAGCAGCAAGTGAGAGAGTGAGTCTGCAACATGACGTTCATCGACTACTAGTCCTGTATTTCGTGCGCGACCAATTTCTGGATCCAGTGGTGGCGTCAAGGTGGCCTAGCAAGTTGCTGTCCTGTCCCATGTTGAGTGCACTCTCTCTGCACTCAGTGACTCTTCCACAGGAAGAGGGATTGCGGACAGTTGGGTTGTTGGGTGAGTTGATTGAGCCGTGCCACAGTTCTGCTACAGTACTACACCACCCCCACCTCAGTCTGCTCCGTGTCCAGCCACCTTCATGTACTGGACCCAGTCAGTATGATGCCTCCTCAGACATCACTCAACACACCATGTTTAGTGGGAGTAGCCAGTTGACACTCTCATTGCTCACTGATGTGGTCACATGTAGGAATTGAGTGGTGATGTACATGTGTGTGCACTGCTCATGATGTACAGCCTCCCCATCCACTAATGGTATTCATTGGTCCCATCCTTGCAGGCCCTGCCATGTACCTGGTGTGTTGTCTAGTCCACCCAGACCAGACCCAACCCAGTGCAGCTGGTGTAAAGTGTGCTGCAGTGAACTGACACACAGTGAGCTCACAGTGGACATGACATGGCTGTGAAGTGGGAGGTGCACTGCATGGAGACAGACTGACCAGGTACATGTACATGTATTAGATGCACCCACTGGACCAGTTGTACAGTGACATGACTAGTGGTGTACACAGACACAGCTGTGGTGGTTTACTAGCACAGTCTGAGTGGCAGACCATGTATCTGTCACTGACTGCAGGTACATTCTCCAGTTGTCATGGAAATACCATAGCAACCATTAACATCAACCTTTTCCAGTGCCCCTTGCCCACTACTTGGTAGCTGCTCCCAATCACTTCTGAAGTGCATCAGCAAAAACTAATTGCCATCTCACGGTAATGAGCTCTGATGACCTATTTAATTGCCTCCACAAGGCAGAAAGACTCTGTAATACCAACTCTCTTGTCAGAATAGTGACTTGCTCTTGTCACCTATTGCACATCTCTTGGATTCTGTATTGCCGGCTCTCTTGTCAGAACACTAACTCTCCCTTGTTACCTGCTGCCCTAAGCTTACTCGCGGAATCTCCTGACCTGCTGAGTGTTTGAGCCAGGTAGTCTGCAGTGTCCTGCTCGGTGATGTCAGCTCTCCAGCCCTGGCCTGGAGGAGGAGGTCTCTATCTCAAGTCCTTCCTCCTCCTCCTCCTCCTCCTTCTCTTTCCCCGTCTCACTTGCGCAGACAGTGAGTGTGCAGTAACATGTTGTTTATGTTTAATTGATGTGTTAGTGAAAAACTCTTGTAAGAGTCCAATTACATAAGTTTGGGTCATCTGCGTAGACATAGTTGGCCCATTTACCCCTTCCCAAGAGCCAGTACGTGCATGCAATGGCCATCACACTTGCTACTCATCCAACCCAATCTTGTGCCAATACACAGCATGGTTAAGAAATGTTGTTTAGCGTGCTCCACCCACAGTCCTTTCCTACTTAAAAGTTGTATTTTGCCTGCTCTTTAGCTGTGTGTGCTGAAATGTTTATTCAGTGGTTTTATTTATTTACTAAAATTTGTTTAATTTTACCCTGTATGTTAATAGTATTACTGTTATAATTTACGTATTCACTTGGAACAGAACAGGTGCTGCTTTAGACTTATGGTACGGTGCACAGAAAAAGTAACGTTAACCGAAAACCGGCGATATTTTCACCGTTAAACGGTAACGGTGGTGACGAAGGGAGAAGCGTTAACTGTTAGCATGTGACGGTTACCAGTTAACAGTTACCGGTTAATGCGACAGCGATGTATATAAGCACCGTGGTCGTTCGGCCGCGGTGTTCAGTGATAGCGAAGAGAAGTGAGGATGGTCTTGTCACTTTATTGCAAACAGCAAATTGTTCAACTTTATTTCGAGTGGAAGGTATCCTATGGGAGAATCTCCCAAGTCCTAGCTGCAGAAGGCCTCAAAGTCCCCAAAAAGACTGTTTGGACTATTGTTTCCAAGTACAAGGAACATGGAACTCTATCTCATTGCCAGGGAGCGGTGGACGCTTCAAGCTCACGCCCGAAGTACTCGCCATCATCGAAGAACAAATGCACGCAGACGACGAAACTACAGCCAGTCAACTGGTGAAAATGCTGACCGATGCAGGCCACGATGTCTCAAAAAGTACCACTATTTGAGCGCGGAGGATTCTGGGCTGGACATTTCATGGCAGCAGATATTGCCAGATGATTCGTACACAAAACAAAGAAAAAAAGGATCTTGTGGGCACGCGACAACGAACGCAACACGTTCGATAACATTGTCTGGACGGATGAGTCATCGATTCAGCTGGAAAATCACCGGACATTCACATACAGGAAAGTTGGAGAAGCTCCCAGACCAAAACCACGGGCAAAACATTCCTACAAAGTGATGGTCTGGGCAGGTATCTCTAAAAAGGGAGCTACCAACATTGCCCTCATCAACTGTTCAATCAACAGCACTGTCTACCAAGAGGTGCTTCATACACACCTACTACCGTTTCTCCGGGAGCGATTGCCAAATGGCATGCTCCAGCAGGACAATGCTCCATGCCATGTGTCCAAGGCAACTCATAAATTTCTGCAAGACAGCAATGTTCCATTGTTCACAACCCCACCTGAGAGTGCAGACTGCAACCCGATTGAGAACCTCTGGCATGAGTTAAAGCACTTTATTCGGACAAGAGTGAAGCCCCGCAACAAGGAAGAACTCATCCAGGGAATAGAGACATTCTGGGGAACAGTAACACCCGAAAAGTGCTGCCGTTACATCAATCACTTGAAGAAAGTCATCCCAAAAGTTTTGGAAGTTAATGGAGCAGCTACAGGATATTGAACTTTGAACTTTAGCTGTGCATGCTGTGTTGTATTGTCCTTGCCATTTTGGGATCTTTGCCCACGCATTTGATCTTATATAAATATTGCGGTTGCTGAGTCAGCTATTTGTAGAGTGCCTGGTACCTTTGATGTTACAGTGTATAAACACTGCGGTTCGGCTGTTTGTTTGCACAGCCGAGATTGAAATACAGGCTGCTAGTGTCACGGCAGAGCTTAGCGTGGGAGCCGCGAACCCTGGCTACTAATGGTAAAGCGTACGAAGCCTAAATTCGTCTTGGAAACGGCGCGCACGTACTAAGGCTTTGTGCACATAGCTACATCCTTTAAAATTGTCTTCCGGAGTCACGCGTGCGTATCCCACTCGAGCGAAAAAATATAGGGGCATTTGTATGTAAAAACCCTTACTCTTCTTTTCATAAGCACACAGTATGGCATGATCAGACTTGGTTGAAACCATCACACTATGTAACAGTCAATTTCAGAGTGTCTGCCAAAATAGCGAATGGTGTGATGTCATATTAAACACTGGTAGATGTATTAATAGAATAACAAGATAATATGAAGAACAGTTCAAAAACAAACACAAGTAATGGCAAAAAAGATTAGAATAATGTGTTCTCATGCAAGCTTGTTACAGTATAAGGTATCAAGTTCAAACAATGGACATGTTTCTTGCGCCCAACTTCAACCGTAGGTACTTACATTGATTGGCCAGCGAATCTCTAATTCCACTCCTGACTGCAGAGAATTCTGCCTCTGCCAGGCCACACTTTTGCTGAACAAGATTGTCTAGCTGGCACAGTTAGGCAGGGTTGAGAGATTGTCTTACTTGGCCATTGACCCTTCTTCCTGTTAGGGTGCTGGAGGCCAATTCATGTTCAGTAAAAAGGATCTTTGCTAGCTCCATTCCAACTTGTATAGGTGCTGTAAGCTTTGGGTTGGTGAGGACTTGCGTACGCTTCTTGTCAACAGAGGAAACCTTCGTTGCTTGCACATCAAACGACCGGCCATTCAGGTCAGTCATTGGCTCTCTGCTTTGGGTGGATGGAACAGTGCATGGCTCCTTGCTCCCAAAATGTTACGCTCCAGCCTGGTAAGTCTTTCCAAGATGTCTCTTTGGAATGCTTCAACCGTTCTGAGCTGCTGCTCCACAGTTGGGGTAGGTAGTTGGGGTGGGGTAGGGTCGTAAAAATCTGCGAATTCATCATCATCATCAAAGATGTCCAATGGTGGCTGTTCGTTGTCAGACATAACTTGGTTTGTATGAGATGCAAGGGGGTGGCAGGAGGGTGTGCTGTGTGGTTAGCTGAAGTGGTGTGTGTGAAATGGGAGGTGGAAGGGGTGTGTGTGAGATGGGAGGTAGAAGGGGTGTGTGTGAAATTGGAGGTGGGAGGAGGGGATGTGAGATGGGAGGTGGAAGATGAGGGGGGCAAGTTGGAGGTGAAAGATGAGGGGGGCAGGTTGGAGGTGGAAGATGAAGGGGGGCAAGTTGGAGGTGGAAGATGAGGGGGCAGGTTGGAGGTGGAAGATGAGGGGGGTAAGTTGGAGGTGGAAGATGAGGGGGCAAGTTGGAGGTGGAAGATGAGGGGGGTAAGTTGGAGGTGGAAGATGAGGGGGGCAAGTTGAAGGTGGAAGATGAGGGGGGCAAGTTGAAGGTGGAAGATGAGGGGGACAAGTTGGAGGTGGAAGGGGTGTGTGTGAAATTGGAAGTGGAAAGGGAGTGTGTGAGATGGGAGGTAGAAGGGATGTGTGTGAAATTGGAGGTGGGAGGAGGGGATGTGAGATGGGAGGTGGATGATGAAGGGGGCAAGTTGGAGGTGGAAGATGAGGGGGGCAAGTTGGAGGTGGAAGATGAGGGGGACAAGTTGGAGGTGGAAGATGAGGGGGGCAGGTTGAAGGTGGAAGGGGCTGCAGAAAACGATGCCATTATAATGGATACGTCTGGGTCCAGTGGTGCATCCTGTGGTCCAGGGCTTTTCTTCACACTTCTCTTCTTCGGCCGACTTGCATCCGAATTTGTAGCTTTCTCTTCTTCTTCTGAGGTGAATGGAGGTTAGGCTGCAGGTTTACGACTATAGCCTTCTACACTTGTGATTTTGTCTCAATTGTGACAGTCTTGCTGGTCGTCAGACTTCCCATCGCGCTCTTATCCCTGTGGATCTTGGACAGTGACTCCTGGTACTCCTTGCCATTGTATCTGGCCGACCCGTTGTCCTCGTACCTCACAATGACTGCATTGCTAGCGCTCATGGTCTCTGGGGGAATAGCGTCTTCACTGGCACACGATTGAACTCTGTAAGGTTACAAACTAGGTAGGTGCGAACTGTTATATAACGTTAGACGGGAACCCTTAACCGCCAAACGGTAACCATTACTGGGTAACGCGTCATGATGACTAGTGCTAAACCGCCAAAAATTTACGGATAAACTTGTCGTTTTACCGAAAAACGTGAATCGGGAAACAGAATTATCGTTACTTTTTCCATGCACCGTACCGTAGTCAATTATACTATAATTTTGCTTTGTTTGTTGAGTATCTTTGAAACTTATTACTTGTGTGTTTATTATGATGAAATGGTAGTTAGTTATTTCTGGTTAGATATGACAGTATTTTGCATTTTTCATGGAATGTGTGTGATGTGTCATGTCCCTTACACAATTCAGTCATTTGTAATATCAAAAACACATAATTTATAGGGTTGTGCATTTCACAGTAGTGACAGAGCACAAACCTTCGCTGGCCACATCTAGTCTTACAATGCCAGTCACTTCATCCCCTCAATTTTAATGAAATCACATCAATGGAGAGGGAGAGAGAATCTAGAGGACTTCCCTCCCAGGCAGGTATACCCACATCAATGCAGTCTACATTGTCAAGTTTCTTCGTTGCACTATTGTACACAGTGTACCTGCTGTCCCCGAGCTTGGCCTGAATCTGGCGAGAATCAGCACATTTTATTGTATTGTTAATCCTCGGTGGTGTGTAGTGCAGTGAGGGGTTACAGTACTTGGTCTGTGTGTGTGTGTGTGTGTGTGTGCGTGCGTGCGTGCGTGTGCATGCGCGTGTGTATGTTTAATCTGGCACTGCAGGCTACGAGGCGCCTTATGATACCAGTGGATTCAGAAGGACAAAGTAGGAAGTTAAAAAAGGCGATTGTCTCGAAAGGACTGCGTTCAAGAGATATGGTAATCTCGTACCCAGCCCTATCTCTTACTGTTCCGCCATTTTGGGGAGGAGCATCCTCCAAAATGGAGGAATAGCGGAGATAGTCTCATGCCCCACGTGGGGCTGAGAACAAACTCGCTACAGAGCCTTGACCAGACCGTACCTCCCCGACCGATGATGTCACAATATAAAATTGAGGGAAGGTAGCGGGTCTGGCTACGCGAGACTGCTACTCTGGTGGTGCGATCACTCAGTGCGGCATCTGGTGGTAGATCGCTGGATCCGATTTGCAACGTGTACCACACAGTAGAATACTGTACCCAGTTTGTGTAGAGTAGAGAACCACTCTCTGTAGTTCAAGAGGATCCACACCTTGACGAAAATGGCATCTATTTCATAACTGGAACATTAATATACATAGGCACACAATAGGTAGGCGGATTTCAATCCCGTTTGCATAGTTGCTCTCTGCACACACATATGTGCATACATAGCTACTGAGCATGCGCATACAGTCATTGCATGCCTATGTTGAGCTTCTACACTAGACTCTTAGTGAATACAACAATCTGCAACAATGTTAATTTAGCCAGCAATGTTTGTTTGCAAACACACTGAGGGTTTTGCACTTTAGTGCTTCATTATCATGGTAACTGAAGCCATTAACAGCAGTTATGCATGTGTTTATGATATCCAGGACACTCTATACCTGCTCTTTTTGGTTGGCACTTGCTGTTGTTGTGCCATTTAGCGGGAATATATTGGCAGATACAAAATTTAGCGGTGTCTGAGACTGATGATGTCACAGAATATGATGACTATAGGGACTGTTGGTTCAAGTCAGTTCAGCAGTGTACCTTCCAATCATTGCTCTGTCTCTCTGTCATAGACTCACCGAGCGTTTGCACAAATGGAAACAATTTGACAACAATTCAGTGCCCTTCAGGCAACTACGACAACTCAAAAAACAGAGAGGACCACACCACACAGCTAGAGTTCACCTAATATAGCATACAGCAGTTCTAGAATGTTCTAAGACAGCTGTACAAGCAATAGTCTAAGAGCACTATGCAATAGGAGTAGGGGTGGGCGGTATTGACCAATATAGTACCACGGTATTTCTGGTAAAAATATTGCGGTATAACAACATACCTCCTATTCAATGGCTGACTTGCAGGATGATCTCAATAGCATGCTGTTATCTAATCTGATAAGCACCTTACACATCATGACTGATTGCTACCATGATGTGTAGTGTTCTAATGATGATGATGATGATAGCATGCTGAATATCAATAATGGAAAGATTTTTATAATAAACTATAAATGTAAAGCAAGCATCACAATAAAAGGTCATAAAATGCGTATTAAACTGAAGTTTGCATAGACAAAGTGAAGTGCGTACATAAGCAGTACATAAGTTTATAAGTTTTTAGTAAGAAAAACAAGCATGTCAACTTTGTTGGGTTTAAGAGAAGCTCTCTGGGGTGTGACAATGTTGCCCGAGGTGCTGAACAGGCGTTCAGATGAAGAGCTCGTTGCGCAAACAGATAGATATGATTGTGCAAGTTTGCACAAAGCTGGAAACCTAGGTTCCAGCACTTCAATGGATTCAATGGATCTTCCTCTGGGTCCAACTTTGGAAAGGCCTCGTATGCTGCTACTTCTGCTTTGACTTGCTGCTCTGGCGATAAAACTGGTTGAGTTTCTTTAGCAGCATCCTTGAAAAGGGAACCAAGGCTACTCTTCTTGGTGGGTGTAGGACCTGCAATAGCAGAAGAGCTTGATGAATCTTCCACTGTTGAAAGCTGAGGACTCAAAGCACGTTGAATGATCTTAGCACCCTCCTCATGTAGGGTCTCCTTGATGTCTTTGACATCAGCATCGTCACTGAAATGACACTTGAGCCATGGGTCCAAGAAAGTGGCCATTTTAAGAATCTTCAAAACCATTGCAGTGATCTTTGGAATGGTGTAATGGCTGCTAAGGTCCTGCTTTATGTGACGCCTGATGTCTTTAGTGAGCTGTGTGTCCCTGGCCTCATCCTTCAGCAGCTTTGTTTTGAAAAGGTGCAACATGGGCAGAATGGCAGACATGGTGACGTACTCCTCACCTGAGAGTATGTCAGTGAGAGCAGAGAGGGGGGAGAGGGCCTGGTGAATATCTGTTAGCACATGAATATCCTGCCAGGTAGGAACTAAATGACTTGCTTTCCTGTCAGCACTGAGGAGTGTGCGAATGGCATTCTCCTGCTTCAAAATCCGGGCTACCATCTTTGCCATTGAGCCCATCTGGTAGGGCTATCTGCCACAAGAGCATGCACTGCTAGTTGGAGATTCATCTGTGCCTTAGTAAGATCCCTCTTCCAGCTCATCGAAAAAGCACTGACTATCTTACGGCACAGTGCTAGACATCGCTCACATCGCTGGTCAGATTTGATAGCTTTGGTGATGGCTAGATGCAAATTGTGGCTGAAGCAGGAGAGGTGACACCACTGGAGCTGCTCTGCAGCATTGACGAGGTTTGCTGCATTGTCAGTAGTCAAACAGACCTGATGTGAAGCCCTCAAGTCCCATGCTGCGAGGTTTGCTTCCATCGCCAGGTTTTCTCCAATGTGGTCTTCAGGAAGGAAATGGGTCTGCAGGCACCTGTTCTCCAGTTTCCAGTCATCACTTACGTAATGCATTGTGTAGTTCATGTATGGATGCATCCCAACACTCGACCACAGATCGGTTGTGGCAGAAATGAAGAACACCCCATCAAGATACTGCTTCACTCTCTCCCTCACTGACTCATACAGAGCAGGAATGGCTGTTCTGGAGAAGTATGAGCGAGAAGGCAGCTGGTATCTGGCATCAAGCGTCCTCAGCAAGTGCTTAAATCCGCTTTTCTCAACCGTGTAGATGGGAAGAGAGTCTTTGGCAATGAAATAGGTAACTGTGTCTGTTAGCTCCTTCCATTTCACTCCTTTCCGCTCGTACGCTTGGGCCGTTGTCAGTGTCTCTTGCAGGGTTGGTTGGCTGCTCGCTGCTGGTGCAGGTGTAGCTGTCCGGGATGGCTGCTTGCTCTTACCGTCCATCGCTGCCTTCACTTGCGTATGGAGTGCGGGGTGGTTTGTCTGTAAGTGAGCCAGTAAGTTTGAGGTGTTCCCATGCTTCGCCAGCACTCGCTTCCTACAGCTTCGACAAATGGCGCTTCTGTCATTGACTGGCTTCCCATCTGCTCCTAGCTCGAGACCGCAGTAGTCCCAAACGATGCTCTTCGTACCGCTCTTGCTTACTAGCTGCCGCTCCACCATAACTAACTGGGACCGTCAATGATTGCTAGAGGATATCCGGTTAGCTATACCATTATACTATAAATGTTTACACGGTATTTTGCATAGCATACGGTATTATAGTCGGTATTCAGTTCCCGGTATGAAGAAGCATGCAAATATATACCTGCGCGATATCAAAACAATACCGCGTATAACTATATACTGGTATACCGCCCAGCCCTAAATAGGTCGGTCTTTGAGGTCATGGTCCCTCACACTCCTCTCTTTTCGGCTCCATCTCATCAAGTAAGGATTGCGCTTTCTGTGGCTTCCCATGTCCACTTGATAGTTCACCTTCACAATCTGGTACGGTCCCTGCTGTTGTGCTAGCAGTTTGCTGCTCAACGTTGCTCGGTAACAGCACTAACGTACACGTACCTGGTTGGAACTAATGATCTCCTGGCATTCTGGTCATATCATTTCTTCTGGTTATTCTGTGCTTGGGACAAATTCTCTCTCAACAGCTCAGTCATCTTGGCCAACTTCTCTTGCATCGACAAGACATGGGGTATCACTCTCTCACAGCTCCTGGTGTCTGCTTCCCATGCTTCCTGTACAAGATCCAATGCTCTGCATACTGAGCGACTATACGACAGCTCAAAGGAAGCAAACCCTGTTGAGGCCTGGGGGACTTCTCTGTAGGCAAATAGTAGGTATGGTAACAACTTGTCCCAATCCTTGCTTTCCCCAGCGATGGCTTTACTGCTAGCCCACAGCAGCAGGCAGGAATACAGCAAGAGGTTCTCTCTCCTACAAAGTTCCTACATACATAGTACATGTCTTTTCCTGCACCCAGCACCCAGTTCGTTTTTTCATCTGAAGCATACTGTAATTTCTAAAACGCAAAGCTACGTATTTTGCACAGACTGTCAGACTTGGGGGGGGGGGGGGGGGGGGCACTAACCAAGGCTACCCATTGTTCTTCAATGCCATTATCCTCTGCACGTTGATTGGAAGAGTGAGTTTTGCAAAGGAATAGGTAGATACTGAGGTCCCCAGGTCTACTTTCACATTCAGCGGTAGCCATTTTGTCCTTATAGCTACTAGCTATAAGGACAAAAAGGCTTCCCTGACTGGTGCCCTCACGATAGTGCTTCCACAATGGCTACTCGGCGCCGGTCTGGCAATGCCTGAGTGTGCGATGACAGTGTGCTAACGTCATCTGGTAGCATGCATGCATATGCACTTAACAGAACAAAACAGTGATCAATGAATCATGTGGTCATGCACATGGTCTGATCAAAAATGAATCGTGCATGTCTGACAACAAAGCCAGAGTCCATAACACGATGCTTGCTCTTGTCTTTGCTGTAGCAAGTGTTGACCTTGGTGGGATGTTCCTAAGGAGCACAGTCTCATTCGTGAGCTTTGCGTGTTGTTGGGTGTAGAAGAAATGCACTGAGAAGCAACCTGACGCGATCATGTCCCCGTCCATATTGTTGCATGTGATTCCAACGTTGGTCAGGAGCTTAACTTTCCCCTCGCTCTTGTTGCTGAGTTGCTGATTGTCTCAGTCACTATCCTTTCTGTAGCAGCGTATCTTGTTGGTATGTGTGTACCAAATCCTTCCCTTGCAAATGCAGTCAAAGAGAAAAGATCACCAAGGAGAATCTTTGCTCTTCTGCTCTGCACTTGCATTGCACGTAGCTGGTTTCGTTGGGCAGTTGCGACAATTCAATTCCTGAACTTGGGAGGCATTTCGCACCACAGTTGGCAACATAAAAATGGCTTCGGTATCCGAGAAGAATGGCCGCTTCCTGGTATCTCCTTCCCTTTTATCTTCACGCCGGAGCCGAACATTGCCGTTTTCGTGATCCCATTGTTCTGAACTGAAGTAGGGCGCAGTGCAGACGAAAGGAGATGGCTGAATGCGCAGCGCAAACCCCTAAACGCTGCTAAGAATATGGAACGCAGCCAAGAATATAGAACGCCGAAGAATACAGAAGAATACAAAGTCGGATGCTCAGGCTTAGCTCCATCATATATAGGGTACCTTTATGTGTTGGAAACCAGTCATAAAATTTTCTCAACCCGCCCTAGGTCCCAGTAAGTGCCATGTGTGCAGAATGGAAGGGATGGTCTAGTGGGGATAGTGATTAGTTCACACCTTTAGGTTATCTATGTCACACCTCCAATTATACAGTTCCCACACCTATATAGCAGCAACAGCTAAGGTCATGAATATTGTTGTCACAAGTTTGTGGCAAATGCATCTGATTTGTCGAAAATGTGTGAACTAATCACTGTCCCCGCTAGACCGTCGCTTCCCTTCTAAGCACTCTGAGCATAACCGGACGGTCTAGCTAGCCAGACTAAGTCACCATAGTATGCCAAGATCAATTTGCACTGCGGTGATCATCAGGTGGGGATGATGGCATCTCCTAATCGTTCTAAATACTACCTAACACTGGTGGTCCAGCCAACCTACCTCACCAGTTTTTATCTGAAGCGTGAGTTCAGAAACACCAAAAGTTATTTATTAGCTAGCTATGTAACTAGCTAAATCTCAGCTTGTTGCTCATGCACATGTGGTGGGATGCTGATTGGACTACAAATAGCAGAACTGATCTTGCAACATCTAGACTTCAAAACTTTCTCTTCACATGAACACACAATGCATGAAAGCTATCAGCCTTATTCTAATGGCATCGTACTCTCTATTTCTTGGGTTTGCTGTACTTTCATCATTGACAATCTTCTTAAGACACAGATGTAGTGAAATTGAAGTAAAGTATGGTGTTATTGCGTATTGGCATGCATGCATGTCATCAGGTTTGCAACACTTTGGGAGTGCAATTATGTCTTTACCTCGTGTTCCTATTTGTGACTGTGTCTGTCAGAAGGACACCAGACCTGGCCTGTTGCCTCAACTATGAATTGTGTATTGACATGCCTCCTCAGCCCCTGTTAGCTCATTTACAGATTGCACTGTTCGGCCTCACAACCAACCTGTACAGGTCTGTGTCACCCTATAGTACTCAACAGCCAATGTAAGCCTTAAGGGACATTGAGAGGTGTTTGTGACCGTGTCACCCTATTTGAGCTTCAATCACTGGACAGTTTGTGTATGTGGCAATAGCTTCTCAGCCTCTTTAAAACATTGGTGTTTTGCCCTTAGCATCCTTTAATCTGATCATGGCAACTAGAAAGCATCACTTATTGTGTTCCTCCATCTTAGACTTGATGGAATAGTGTAGTGATTTCACAGACCACTCACATGCAAGTCTCTCCCTTTGCAGTTGCATACTGGGAGATAATTTACAGGCCACATTGTTGACAATACAACCTTCCTAACAAATGCATCTCCTCTGTTACACAGTAAGCGCACATCTCTATACTGTTTTACCCTATCTCTTAGTGATTTCAGTTTTTCACCCCTTTTCTATTAGGCGCATTAAAGGATACCCTAGCCACTTGACTGAAGTGTATTAATTAATGACTATAAACTAGAAAAATAGCACTTAAATGAGAACTAACTCACTTACTGCACTACGCTGCGACCATCTTAATATGATGTTTGAATGATTATAATTTCTTGAAGTGCATATGATTAGTGTGTATATTTCTATCCTGCCAGAGCTATCAGTGCATGCACTTAACAACCGATCAGCACAGTATGTCAACTACCAGAGAGTTTTACTTAGGGTAAACTGTGCAGTTGTTATTTGCACTCTGCCACGTTACCATGACTGGCTATGCATGGGTGTTTGGATGCCAATTTGTGCTTTCAGCAAAAGAACAGATAAAACAGTTTCAAGTAGGATGCAGTCAGTCAAAGAATGCTAATTAGCTTAGTCAGTTTTCAGTAATGCCAAGGTATTGGCGGGAATAGATATTTGGTATTGTACTATACTAATATAAACAAGAAAGAATACAAATTTTCTGCTAAAAGTACTAAAGATGTAGGGCTGGCATAAAAAGTACAGAAACAAGGAAAAGCTAAGAAGGAAAGGATCATAAGCGAAATCACAACAAAGCCTGATGGAAGGAGCTACGGTCCAAAGACTTTAAGGCAATCTGTTGAAACAAGTCACGATCGGCGTCGTTACTGTCCGTAGACCTTTGAAACGACTTTGGGCTGCAAAGAAAGTGGCGTCACCGGGAATCGAACCCAGGACATCTGGCTTTAGCTGCCAGTGCTCTAGCCACTGAGCTACGACGCCCGCTGGCAACCACTCACTTCGCAGCCCATATAAACCACGCTTGAGGTAACACAGTTGCTAGATTAAAGGATAATTGCTGCGTAGAAATAGCTGAGAAGGAAAGGATCATAAATAAGCGAAACACTTTCTTTGCAGCCCAAAGTTGTTTCAAAGGTCTATGGACAGTAACGACGCCGATCGTGACTTGTTTTGACAGGTTGCCTTAAAGTCTTCGGACCGTGGCTCCTTTCATTGGTCTTGTCTTCGGATGTAGCTTCTTCCATCGGGCTTTGTTGTGATTTCGCTTATGATCCTTTCCTTCTCAGCTATTTATATGCAGCAATTATCCTTTAATCTAGCAGGGAAAGGCTACTATACAGTGGACCATTCACCATTGTCCCTAGATACATGTGTTACCTATCACTTGACCCCATTTTCAATCCTGTTCCTGTGCTATAGTTGTATATTTTCCATTCCAATAACAGCACAGGATGTGATGGTCTAGTGCCTATTGTCCATTTATTGTTTGTTACTGACCCAGATATTCGACTGGTGGGAGGGTCTGGTCCACATGAGGGGCGTGTGGAGGTCTACCACAATGGTTCCTGGGGCACTGTGTGTGATGACGACTGGGATCTGCAGGATGCCACTGTGGTGTGTCGTCAACTGGGCTACATCAATGCAACAGCTGCAGTGGGACCTGCTAGGTTTGGTTCAGGCAGTGGCCTCATCTTGTTCAGTGAAGTGGCCTGTGTCGGTAATGAGAGCACCATCACTGAGTGTGATCATTGCAGCACTGGTGGGCATAACTGCAGTCACAAGGAAGATGTAGGTGTTGTGTGTGAAGGTCAGTCAGTCTGAATCTCTGTGTGCTTGCTCCATGTGCTGCTGCTGCTGTGTGCGTGTATGTGTGTGTGTGTGTGTTTGTTGTATCAGGCCCGTATGCTGGGGGGGTTGGGGGTTCGAACACCCCCCCGTTTGGAAATTCAGAGGCCCACAGACAAAACAGGCAAAAACTCAGTGGAAGTCAGAGTTGGATTATTCATACCTGAGAGACTGTGAAGCAGAGCTGCGGCGAGCAGTTGATGTTCTCTGCCTATGTTGACTCTGTTGGATTTTTCACTGAGGTACTCAGATACAAGGAGATCACCGGCAAGAAACACATCCGTGCAGCAACTCAGAATTATTGGATTCCCACTTCCTAAAATTAATTTAGATAGGATAATCCTGCATTTTAGCACAGAACCCGCAAGATTCATGGGTCGGTGTTGTTTCCATAGCTGGAAGGTCCACGTTTGTCTTCTAGAACCTCCCCATTTTCAACCACCCTACGGCCCTGTGTATTGAAGCCAAAATGTGCTTGCAGTAAGCCTGTCTGGAGAATCTAATAGATTGAAGGCTAATCAATGAATATTACACCTTCCATGTTACTCCACTTGTACATATTGGTGTTTCAGGAAGTTAGAGGAGTGAAGTCCTATTGTATGCAACCAGGAATTGATCACCAGTCACAAGTAAATGCTGGGGTAGTTAACTGGTAGGCATAATATCCAGTGATTACCTTTGATCCTTTCCAATTTGATTGATCCATTATCAAGTAAATTTAGTCTGGACAATTTGCCCTGAGTTTATTCTACTGGGTCTTCTTGTGACATTTCCTGATGAATGAATTACCTTAATCCCAGCTTAATTCTCGCTAATAACAGTGCTGACACATGCTGTATTTCATGGTCCGGTGTGGACAATATATACGACCCTTGTCTATTGTTGGTAAACCAGTTGTAGGATCTGATGGCAACATTGTTTGTGACAAGCTCAATAGAAGTTGAACTAGTTCAAGTGAATTGGACTAAATTCATTGCAATGCACTGAATATATCCATCAAATCCATAAGAATGCTCTACTGTAGAAAGGCAAGTTGAAGCAAACAAACCAAACACAAACAAGCACACACAATCTGATACATTATACGTAGGCTTGACTAAACGTTTGTGGTTTTCATGGATTGAGAAGCCATCCATGAATAATTTAATCGGTGACTGTGTTGTATTACTGTATAAAATGGTCACCAAATGATGCCTGCGATGACTACTGCATTGGGTTTAGCTGCAAATGCGAACGATGCTCTTCATTAAATATCAGGTTATGCCGATTTAATCATGTACTAAGTAAGTTCTAAAGTTAGGCTAGAAGCATTAGGCTCGAAGTGCGACGTGGACGAGGGTGAGCCAGAGACGGTTGCTTCAGCTTCCATCGATAGACTATGAAGCAGAGCTGCGACGAGCAGTAGATGTGAAGTCACCGACCAATGGAGAAGGCCAGTAGCCTATGCATGTATATAGGGGTGGGCGGTATTTCGGTATATTTAGTTAACTTCGGTGTTTACTGGATACCGAATATTATCGGTTGGGTTGAATAGGGATACCGAGATACCGATTCTTTTCGGTTTTACTTGGTATGAGCTACATTTTTAACTAATACTTCCATACTTAGGAGTGGTAGTCCACAGCAGCAGGTAGGACAGGCAGGAGTTAGGTCTACAGTAAGAGACCGTTTCGACGTTTAAGTACGTAGAACGTATCCTCACCTGTCGCGCTTCGTCGCTTATTTGTTCTTCTTGAAGCACCACCCTTCATCTCTGGAGTGAAACGTCTTAATGATGGCGAAGTTTCTGAGTACCCGCTGGCATCCGCTGGCTCGGTAAAGAAGTCTGCTTCGAATCCGAGCGTCGCTTGCAATCGGCCATGTTTTCATTCACAATATATGGATTTTGCAATACAATATCCGGAGGTATCCTAACTTCGCGAGTATTAATAGCAATGTTGGTTTGAAAATCTATGCTTTCTGCAAGAGAACAGTTGAAACACTTTCAAAAACAGATGCAGTAAGTCAATGAAAGCTAAATAGCCTGTTTAGTCGGTTTTTAGTAATACCGAGGTATTTGTTGGAATAGTTATTTGGTATTGAAAAAAGTCAATACCGCCCACCTTTACATGTATATAGAAAAATCAACATGATCACATGAATCTACATGCAGATGTATAGTGTATATGACCATTCTGCCGATAACTGTCTGGAGGTCCGAAAACGGCAAGAAACATTAGCGAAAGCAGTCCGGTGAGGCTGGTTTTGGTGGGATCGATTATCGGCACAACACTCCCATAAGGGTTAGAGCTTTGCCTTGTGTTAAAGCTTTGCATGGACAAGGTTAAAGCTTTGCGTATACGACGTAACCCCTTTCCGGTCACATGGTCAAGAGTTGGAGGTTTGCGCGTAACATATATATGTAAATGTCAGCACTCACAAATATTTATAAATTGCAAATATGGTAAAAAGCTGCAATCTGAGAAAGTTTAAACCCATATGGTACTTTGTCACACCATTGCATGTTATTGTATATGTGTATGGTGCACCATAGTGTGCACCATCACACCTTCCACTGCACCCAACTCACTCTTGTGCACTCTCTACCATTCAGTTCGGGCTGTTCGGCTGGCTAATGGGTCCAGTGAGGCTGAGGGACGAGTGGAGGTGTACATCAATGGAGAGTGGGGGACAGTTTGTGATGAGAGTTGGGATCCATTGGATGGCAAAGTTATCTGTCGGCAGCTCGGTTACAAGGGAGTGAAGGGTACATATTCTAACACAAGGCAACACAACTTTGGTGAAGGTACAGGACGGTCCTGGCTGAAGGACCTGCGTTGTACTGGCAGTGAAGCCAACCTTCTGCAGTGCCCACATACTGGTACATACATACGTGGCTGTCCTCACTCCTGGGATGCTGGTGTAGTTTGTACTAATGAAGACTTGCCTGATGAAGGTGAGTAGATGTGTCTGTGTTCATGCTTGCCTACATAATCATGGATGCAGTCGAGTGACGGTACTATTACTAGTTTAGCAAGTGTTTGTCAGTTAAGTCATTGCTTAGCCTAGTTCAATCCTTAAATATGAGTGTGTATGTTCCCTGACCTGAGTTGTTTGTGGTTTGTATATATGGTGTGAACACATGTGGGACAAGATCAGTTGTGGATTCCTGTGTTTGTTGTGGCTATGCATGTGATGTCATGTAATGTGCACATGTTCTAACAGGATTATAAGCAAGAAATCGTCAAAACATTATATTTGACAACTAGGTATGTGCCTGAGTACAGAAACTAGTATTAATCATCGCATACTCAGTGTTAGGGTCAGGTCGCATACTCAGGTCATGTTTGTTATGGGAAGAGGGTTCATTGAACTAAGTTCATAGTTTATCACCTTCATTCCTAATTCATGTGGAGTCATATGCTAGGTGCATAAACTATTATCTTGTGCACACAGCAAGGCAGTCACATGTTCGTAAGACTTCCTTTGACAATGCGGAATATCAGGACTTGTGCTAGAAGAGTTGTGATTAATTAGATGTGTGGTAGAGGACATGCCACGGCTCCCCCCTGGTAGATTCCCGAATTCTTGGACTTCTGTGTGGCTTTCTACTATTCTGCAGAACACAGACAACCATCGGCAACCATCTTCTGATTGACGTACTGTTGCAGGTATGCGCCCAGATCTTTGTGAAGGGACACTTGCTATACGACCTCGTCGAGTGTCTCTAGCCGAACGGTAACCGCAAGGTCCTCACATAAAGGGTAATTGTCTCAATCTCGCTCTGCTGCTCAACTGCTAGCAAGAGCCACTTAAATACAAAACCCAGCACAAAAGTGATCTCTACTGTGGTTACAAGATAAACTCTAAACTACATTCAAGCAAAAGTGAATGCACTTAATTAGCATATACAAACTAAATCATAGGGAAAACAGCTAAATCATAACTACAACAGAAACCATAAAAAAAGCCTCGAAACTACCAAACGTGATTAAATAAGCAGCACTCTACAATAAGCCAAAAAGGTGAAAAACCTGACTTCCTAAATGAAGGCTTACAAGAGAACACCACAACTACTCATGACTACACAAACATCAAAGGTCAATACAAACACATCATTAATGGTCACAACAGAGTCACTGCTCTGAAGCACGACTGCTTCACAATCTTTCAGCACTATATTATTTAGCACAAGGTAATAGAGCAGTGTCTGAACTTTCATCTGATATAAATGTGTTTCCCCTAGATGGCAGGATGAAGAAAAATCAACACCAAGCATGTATATTACATTTTTTGTTCAAAATCACGTGACCCGGCCTTAGTAGCGCAGAGTAGTTTTAAATTAATTAAATTGTTCGAGTGAGACTGTCAAATATTCTGATGTAGCACAATGTTGTAAGCCATATTTTGGGAACTCTCATAAGGACATTATGAGACCTGGCCAGATGGGATTAAATAAGTGCTCCAAAAAGAACGTCACATATTTCTAGTATAGATTATTGCCTCCTGTATATGGAGTTACAAGCATAAAGTGTATTGTGAAAGAAACTAAGGTTAGTTTTCTTGTTGTATCTTTAGATGTAACATTGTGTACAGCGACTATGCATGTGTATGCAATTAAAAGTTAGAGCATGTGTTTATGAACATAGCTGTGTTCTCAGTTACTCTCTCAAATGTGCTTCAAAATTGTGCTTCAGTGTTTTCTGCTGTTTCAATGGTTTTGATAGCGGCAGCATACCTCCATGTATGTAGAAAGGTGCCATTATTGTGAATCACACATGATTCATATAATTTTATAGACCAATGTTTGTTCCTCTAAGGGCCCCTCTTGACCCATTCCACACAACCTGACACCATTATACCTCATGTGGTACAGTTGTATGGACTTTAGCATGACAAGAGTAGGACTAGGACAGGGACCTGGTCAAAAGTGAGGGAGCCCTAGTATGACAAAAGTACATAGGACTAGAATCTGTATATATACCCATCCTAGTCCTATGTATTCTTGTCATACCAAGTATACCTTTGACCAGGTATACCTGGTCAAAGGTGGGGGATCAATGTTCTTTAATCAAAGGAGACATTGCTGTTCACAGCTACACACACTGTCTCTCTCGCTGTGTGTGTGCAGGTGATATCAGGTTGGTTGGTGGCTCTGTTCCTTCAGAAGGGAGGGTGGAGCTGTTCTATGAAGGAGAGTGGAAGGGAGTCCGTTTTGGCAGAGACACTGAAAGAGCAACAGCAATAGCTCGTGTTGCATGTCAACAGGCAGGGTACCCCTACAGTGATGGAGCTAATTCCTTCGGACAGGGGAGGGGGCCAGTCTGGATAGTCATCTGGCGATGTACTGGAGATGAGGTGAGAGTTGAACAGTGCTACCACTCTGGTTGGAGAGATGACAACTGTCCTACCTGTTCTGTCTTGGGTGTCAGGTGTAGAGGTAAGTATGTGCAGAGTGAGAACAATGCACACACACACATGCACGCACGCACACACACACACACACACACACACACACACACACACACACACACACACACACACACACACACACACACACACACACACACACACACACACACACACACACACACACACACACACACACACACACACACACACACACACACACACACACACACACACACACACACACACACACACACACACACAGTGTATCAAAGTGACCACTGTTAGTGAACTGGCACTGCAACTCTTTAAACAGAGCTGTTCTAGAACTACAAAGTTCTAGTGTACACACCAAACACAGAATTAGTACAATGAAATGATTGTCATCAATATTTAGACTGAGGAGAGTGCACTTTGTCAGACTCTCATTGTGTCCTCATATAGATGTAGTCTGTGCATGGTGACAGTGTGAGTGGATGTGAGTGTGCCCACTGTAAGTGTGTTGTGTTTGTTACTGACCCAGATATTCGACTGGTGGGAGGGTCTGGTCGACATGAGGGGCGTGTGGAGGTCTACCACAATGGTACCTGGGGGGGCACTGTGTGTGATGATGACTGGGATCTGCAGGATGCCACGGTGGTGTGTCGTCAACTGGGCTACATCAATGCAACAGCTGCAGTGGGACCTGCTAGGTTTGGTTCAGGCAGTGGCCCCATCTTGTTCAGTGAAGTGTCCTGTGTCGGTAATGAGAGCACCATCACTGAGTGTGATCATCGCAGCACTGGTGGGCATAACTGTAGTCACAAGGAAGATGTAGGAGTTGTGTGTGAAGGTCAGTCAGTCTGTAGTTGTGCGGAGCATGCATTTGTGAGTGTGTGCATGCACACAATGACACAGGCACACCATACCATTTTATTGAACATATGCACAGTTCTCCAATTGCTAGATCTGATGCTGTTCCTTCCTGTGAGGCTCATGTGTTTCACGTATGCACTAGTACAGAGATGTCTTCACCAGATACAATCTCCAATATTGCTAGAACTGCTCTTCCTTACCAATATATAAGGTCTCTTTTCCTTTATAACTCCCAACACAGTAGAATTCTGCTATGACACGTTCTATCATAGTCACTGAAAACACACCAAACACAGAACAATGACAATAGGAGACAAGGAGATGTGTAGGTGTTTTTGTGTGTGTGTGCTGATTTTTCTGTCCTGTATGTAAAAGTGGCTATGTCAGCAGCTTCATGCAGTGGACTAATGCCTAAGCTGCGCATGTTAGGGTCAGGGGATCATTATTTAGACTGGGGAGCCTTTAGCCATAGGCTATTCTCCCAGGCGCCCAGTAAAGAAAAGGGGAAAAGAAAAGGGAACACAGTACAAAACAAAACAGAGAGACGAAATGATGTAAAAGTAAAGACATGCATTTAGGATTTACATTGTTGGGTTCATTCAAGCAGTTATAAAAAATTTAAAATGGAAAATAGATTATGACTGTGCTTGCACATAAGGTCAGTCCAGGAGGAAAACTTCGCACTTGGTAGAGAAAGCCTGGAAATCTTTCGTCTCGCAGATGTTCGCAGACTGTAATCTCCACATAAAGGCACCAGTAAAACTGAATGACCTTTGACCAAAAGATGACCTTGTGAGCGGGAGGTTGAGTTGACAAGAAGAGTACGACTGAGTGTGATGAGAGGAGTTTGGACCAGAGAAGAGCTGAGATAGGTAGGACGGACAATGGGAAGAGAGGCACTTGAAGACAGTCTGGGAAAGATGAAGCTTCCTTCTGGAGGACAATGTTGATAGACCAAGATTGTGGCGAGTAGCAGAAGCAGAAGAGTGTTTACATCTATGAAGAACAGTACGGCAAGCAAAGTTCAACAAAGACTCAAGGCGATGGGACTCAGATTTGGTACAGCCAAAGCACACAACATCACAGTAGTCAAAGTGGGGGAGTATGTAGGACTTGAGAAAAAGAACCAGGAGAGGCTGGGAAGAAACCAAGAGAGACAACGAAGCAAATTTAGACTGCGAGAGACCTTCTTACAAACCATGTCAATGTGACCAACCCATGTGAGGGTGTCGTTGACTACTACTCCAAGGAATTTGTAGCACCGAACCTGCTCCACAATATTTTCCTCAATCTTCAGTTTTAAGTTGCCATCCACAATCTTTCTGCTGGAATGAATCAACATCGACTTGGTCTTTGACACATTGATCTTTAAGCCACTTCTCTGTAGCCATAGGTTGGCAAGGTCCAGGCAAAGCTGCAGTGAGGATTGAATGGAGGAAAGATTGTCACAGTAGTGGCAGAGCACAAACCTTCACTGGCTACATCTAGTCTTACAATACCAGTCACTTTATCCCCTCAATTTTAATGAAATCACATGAGCAGAGTTCGAAGTGGACCACACCTCACAGCTAGAGTTCACCAAATATAGCATACAGCAGTTCTAGAATGCTCTAAGACAGCTGTACAAACAATAGTCTAAGAGCACTATGCAATGGAGGTCTGTCTTTAATGTCATGGTCCCTCACACTCCTCTCCCTTCTTTGCTCCATCTCGTCACCAAGGATTGTGCTTTCTGTGGCTTCCCATGTCCACTTGATAGTTCACCTTCACAATCTGGTATGGTCCCTGCTGTTGTGATAGCAGTTTGCTGCTCAACGTTGCTCGGTAACAGCACTAACGTACACGTACCTGGTTGGAACTGATGATCTCCTGGCATTCTGGTCATACCATTTCTTCTGGTTATTCAGTGCTTGGGACAAATTCTCTCTCACCAGCTCAGTCATCTTGGCCAACTTCTCTTGCATCGACAAGACATGGGGTATCACACTCTCACAGCTCCTGGTGTCTGCTTCCCATGCTTCCTGTACAAGATCCAATGTTCTGCATACCGAGCAACCATATGACAACTTGAAGGGGGCAAACCCTGTTGAGGCCTGGGGGACTTCTCTGTAGGCAAATAGTAGGTATGGTAACAACTTGTCCCAATCCTTGCTTTCGTCAGTGATGGCTTTCCTATTGCTAGCCCACAGCAGCAGGCAGGAATACAGCTAGAGGTTCTGCACCTCATACAAAGCTCCTACATACGTAGTACGTGTCTTTTCCTGCACCCAGCACCCAGTCCAGTTTTTTCATCTGAAGCATACTGTAATTTCTAAAACTCAAAGCTACGCATTTTGCACAGACTGTCAGACTTGGGGAGTTGGGGGGGCAGTAACCAAGGCTACCCATTGTTCTTCAATGCCATTATCCTCTGCACGTTGATTGGAAGAGTGAGTTTTGCAAAGGAATAGGTAGATACTGAGGTCCCCAGGTCTACTTTCACATTCAGCGGTAGCCATTTTGTCCTTATAGCTACTAGCTATAAGGACAAAAAGGCTTCCCTGACCGGTGCCCTCACGACAGTGCTTCCACAATGGCTACTCGGCGCCGGTCTGGCAATGCCTGAGTGTGTGATGACAGTGTGCTAACGTCATCTGGTAGCATGCATGCATATGCACTTAACAGAACAAAACAGGGATCAATGAATCATGTGGTCATGCACATGGTCTGATCAAAAATGAATCGTGCATGTCTGACAACAAAGCCAGAGTCCATAACACGATGCTTGCTCTTGTCTTTGCTGTAGCAAGTGTTGACCTTGGTGGGATGTTCCTAAGGAGCACAGTCTCATTCGTGAGCTTTGCGTGTTGTTGGGTGTAGAAGAAATGCACTGAGAAGCAACCTGACGCGATCATGTCCCCGTCCATATTGTTGCATGTGATTCCAACGTTGGTCAGGAGCTTAACTTTCCCCTCGCTCTTGTTGCTGAGTTGCTGATTGTCTCAGTCACTATCCTTTCTGTAGCAGCGTATCTTGTTGGTATGTGTGTACCAAATCCTTCCCTTGCAAATGCAGTCAAAGAGAAAAGATCACCAAGGAGAATCCTTGCTCTTCTGCTCTGCACTTGCATTGCACGTAGCTGGTTTCGTTGGGCAGTTGCGACAATTCAATTCCTGAACTTGGGAGGCATTTCGCACCACAGTTGGCAACATAAAAATGGCTTCGGTATCCGAGAAGAATGGCCGCTTCCTGGTATCTCCTTCCCTTTTATCTTCACGCCGGAGCCGAACATTGCCGTTTTCGTGATCCCATTGTTCTGAACTGAAGTAGGGCGCAGTGCAGACGAAAGGAGATGGCTGAATGCGCAGCGCAAACCCCTAAACGCTGCTAAGAATATGGAACGCAGCCAAGAATATAGAACGCCGAAGAATACAGAAGAATACAAAGTCGGATGCTCAGGCTTAGCTCCATCATATATAGGGTACCTTTATGTGTTGGAAACCAGTCATAAAATTTTCTTGACCCACCCTAGGTCCCAGTAAGTGCCATGTGCGCAGAATGGAAGGGACCAGCCTCGTCCCCAGGCCCTTTTTAATTGCGGGGGAAGAAGAAAAGGGCCTGGTACACACTGTTATGATGACGTCACGCTTCCATAAGATGGCGTGTTTGTATATCTCGGTGCCAAACGTCCGTGAGACTTCGTACGTGTTGCATTTGCTTGTCGGAGGTTATCCCCAAGCACCCCAATGCCTTGTTCAGCCCAGTGGGGTCGAAGGGAGACGTTCCAGGAAGCTGTAGTTAGCATCTGTTGATGTCATTCTAGGAAAGCGACGGTCTGCTGTCAGAATTGCCGAACGAAACCCCAGCTCATCGCAAACACACTGCGCAAGGTCCGCCGACTAGCTACACTTCGCAGCTTACCACCACATTTAATGTCGAAAAAAGGCAGCACCTTGTAGCGAGTGGAAATCCCAAACAGTCTCTCGGTAGCCAAAAGTAAACGTCCTCCCGCTCGTACAAGAGAAGAGCAGCAGCCAGCTGCTCACGTTTCAGTGCGATGTCAGGCAGTCCGACACAAAAAAGAGAGTATGAATGCGCCTTCACTGAATCCTCCCTTGAACGTTATACGGATAACATACTGGTGTGTCAGATTCTGTTCCCCCACTTTTGGGGGAAAAAGTTGCGCAATCGCAACAGTGTACACCAGGCCGTCCTTACCGCCCACTCTAATTATCGCGGACGGCCTGGGGACGAGGCTAGGAAGGGACAGTCTAGCAGGGATAGTGATTAGTTCACACCTTTGGGTTATCTATGTCACACCTCCAATTATACAGTTCCCACGCCTAGCAGCAACAGCTAAGGTCATGAATATCGTTGTCACAAGTTTGTGGCAAATGCATCTGATTTGTCGAAAATGTGTGAACTAATCGCTATCCCCGCTAGACCGTCCCTTCCCTTCTAAGCACCCTGGGCGTAACCGGATGGTCTAGCTAGCCAGACTAAGTCACCATAGTATACCAAGATCAATTTGCGCTGCGGTGATCATCAGGTGGGGATGATGACATCTCCTAATCATTCTAAATACTACCTAACACTGGTGGTCCAGCCAACCTACCTCCCTAGTTTTTTTCTGAAGTGTGAGTTCAGAAACACCAAAGGTTATTAGCTAGCTAAATCTCAGCTTGTTGCTCATGCACATGTGGTGGGATGCTGATTGGACTACAAATAGCAGAACTGATCATGCAACATCTAGACTTCAAACTTTCTCTTCACATGAACATGCAATGCATGAAAGCTATCAACTTTATTCTAATGACATCGTACTCTCTATTTCTTGAGTTTGCTGTACTTTCATCATTGACAACCTTCTTATGACACAGATGTAGTGAAATTGAAGGTAAAGTATGGTGTTATTGCGTATTGGCATGCATGCATGTCATCAGGTTTGCAACACTTTGGGAGTGCAATTATGTCTTTACCTCATGTTCCTATTTGTCACTGTGGCTGTCAGAAGGACACCAGACCTGGCCTGTTGTCTCACCTATGAATTGTGTATTGACATGCCTCCTCAGCCCCTGTTAGCTCATTTACAGATTGCGCTGTTTGGTCTCACAACCAACCTGTAGAGGTCTGTGTTACCCTATAGTACTCAACAACTAATGTAAGCCTTAAGGGACATTGATAGGTGTTTGTGACCGTGTCACCCTATTTGAGCTTCAATCACTGGACAGTTTGTGTATGTGGCAATAGTTTCTCAGCCTCTTTAAAACATTGGTGTTTTGCCCTTAGCATCCTTTACTCTGATAATGGCAACTAGAAAGCATCACTTATTGTGTTCCTCCATCTTAGACTTGATGGAATAGTGTAGTGATTTCACAGACCACTCACATGCAAGTCTCTCCCTTTGCAGTTGCATACTGGGAGATAATTTACAGGCCACATTGTTGACAATACAACCTTCCTAACATGTCAAATGCATCTCCTCTGTTACACAGTAAGCGCACATCTCTATACTGTTTTACCCTATCTCTTAGTGATTTCAGTTTTTCACCCCTTCTATTACTAATAGGCACATTAAAGTATACCCTAGCCACTTGACTGAAGTGTATTAATTAATGACTATAAACTAGAAAAATAGCACTTAAATGAGAACTAACTCACTTACTGCACTACGCTGTGACCATCTTAATATGATGTTTGAATGATTATAATTTCTTGAAGTGCATATGATTAGTGTGTATATTTCTATCCTGCCAGAGCTATCAGTGCATGCACTTAACAACCGATCAGCACAGTATGTCAACTACCAGAGAGTTTTACTTAGGGTAAACTGTGCAGTTGTTATTTGCACTCTGCCACGTTACCATGACTGGCTATGCATGGGTGTTTGGATGCCAATTTGTGCTTTCAGCAAAAGAACAGATAAAACAGTTTCAAGTAGGATGCAGTCAGTCAAAGAATGCTAATTAGCTTAATTAGTCAGTTTTCAGTAATGCCAAGGTATTGGCGGGAATAGATATTTGGTATTGTACTATACTAATATAAACAAGAAAGAATACAAATTTTCTGCTAAAAGTACTAAAGATGTAGGGCTGGCATAAAAAGTACAGAAACAAGGAAAGGCTAAGAAGGAAAGGATCATAAGCGAAATCACAACAAAGCCCGATGGAAGAAGCTACATTCAAAGACAAGACCGATGGAAGGAGCTACGGTCCAAAGACTTTAAGGCAACCTGTCGAAACAAGTCACGATCGGCGTCGTTACTGTCTGTAGACCTTTGAAACGACTTTGGGCTGCAAAGAAAGTGGCGTCACCGGGAATCGAACCCAGGACATCTGGCTTTAGCTGCCAGTGCTCTAGCCACTAAACTACGACGCCCACCGGCAACCACTCGCTTCGCAGCCCATATAAACCACGCTTGAGGTAACACAGTTGCTAGATTAAAGGATAATTGCTGCGTAGAAATAGCTGAGAAGGAAAGGATCATAAGTGAAACACTTTCTTTGCAGCCCAAAGTTGTTTCAAAGGTCTACGGACAGTAACGATGCCGATCGTGACTTGTTTCGACAGGTTGCCTTAAGGTCTTCGGACCGTAGCTCCTTTCATCAGTCTTGTCTTCAGACGTAGCTTCCTCCATCGAGCTTTGTTGTGATTTCGCTTATGATCCTTTCCTTCTCAGCTATTTATATGGAGCAATTATCCTTTAATCTAGCAAGGAAAGGCTACTATACAGTGGACCATTCACCATTGTCCCTAGATACATGTGTGTAGCCTTTCCTTGTTTCTGTACTTCTTATGCCAGCCATACATCTTTAGTAGTTTTTGCAGAAAATATTTATTCCTTATTGTTTCTGCACTTTTTATGGACCATCAGCTCAGATATGCTACTTTGCCAGAACTACAGGACAGCAATGCAGGTATATGGCCCTCATATTTCTGTTCTGGTGCGGAGCCGAAGTGGCAACTACAACCTAGGCTCCGCACAAACTCAGAAATGTCCACCAGTAGCGAACTCGCAGTAGCTAGCTAGCTAATTAAAATGGTGGCCCACTGGCACCACCACCGCAGATGTCCTTCAAAACAGCGCACTGGCTAATGGTGGCTGAAGCTTGTCCCGTATGCACTTGCCAACACTCGTCTGACCGCGTTGTGGGGCTATTGGCCCAAAACTTAAAAGAGGAGCAACCAACCGTGTTATACATATGATTATGTCATTGTAAAATGGCGTCTTGCACCTAGGAACGTCTCACGAAGGCTGGGAAACCTCCATTTGTGGACTGGCTCGCAGAGCCATCTAGTTTACAAAAGGCACTTACATGCCAAAAGCGGGATAGAACTGTGGATAAATTATTCTCTTACTCCTTTATATACGTTCGTGATTTACAGCTGACGGAGAGTGGCATCAATAATTGGACGCCATCAATAATTGGCCTCCAGATCTCAACTGTAACACTTTCATTCTGCTCGATTCTTGCACCATTATAGGGCAGATGAAGCTAAGAGTCTGTACAACATTAGACCCTAATTGGCAGTTTCGCTTGCAAGTTATTGTAACAATTACAAAGGTTTGAGGTAACCTAAAATCGGTTGCAAGTCATTCAAATTCGGTCGGTGACTCGTAAACCACAATGCGAGAAGATCTCTTTGCTCTGACCTACTACCCAGATGGGTACATCTAAGTCCTGGCCACAGCAGAAGATTCGGGCGGAATCGTTTCACAGAAACCATGCATTATTGACTAGAAGAAGAAGAAGCCCGGGGATCATAAAAATTGGCAGGATAAAATGACGACTGTACAGGAGAGTGTCATGTATGGCCTACTACAGAGGATTCTGAGAATGTTGTCACACCTTGGTGCAAGAAACACAGGTATACATCTTGTCTTTGGTGCTTTTGTGTGCTATTCCAGCACAAATACAGTAGTACCACAGAGGACAGTAGTTGCACCGAACCTACTTCCTTGCCTTGGGATGCCCACACATTCCTATTGTCATCCATACTGATTGAACTGCACCACACACCTTGTCAGCCCTACCATTATCATGAATAAATGTACAACTCCCCTAATTCTGGTATTGTTCCTTCCTGTGAGGCTCATGTGTTTCATGTATGCACTAGTACAGAGATGTCTTCACCAGATACAATCTCTAATATTGCTAGTAACAGCTCTTCCTTACAAAGATATAATGTGCTTTGTCTTTCAAGTTCCATCACATTAGAATGCTCCTAAAGTACAAGTTCTATCAAACCCACCAAACACAGACCAAGCACACTAGTACAGTAAACACCAGGGCAGTGCTACAAACTGACACTTGGCCACACCATGACTCCAGTACCTGTGTTCCATGTTCATGGTGACTACATTGACCATCTCTGTTCCTCCATCATGTGGGGCTGTTAGTATGAGAACAAGCTCCCGCCATTAGCTGTAGCTCCTCCTCCTCACTGCACCAGACTGAGGGTACATGTGTAACTGGTGGTCTGTGCTGCTGCTGCCCACAGGTCCAGGTGAAGGAGAAGTGCGACTGGTGGGAGGGTCTGTTCCACATGAGGGGCGTGTGGAGGTCTACCACAATGGTGCCTGGGGCACTGTGTGTGCATGGGGCTGGGATCTGCAGGATGCCACGGTGGTGTGTCGTCAACTGGGCTATGGCACAGCTGTGGGTGTACCTTGTTGTGCTACTTTTGGAGAAGGTAGGGGTCCAATTTGGTACGACAATGTGCGCTGCAGTGGCCGTGAAGCCAGCCTCACACAATGTGGCCATAGAGGTCTTGGAGTGCATAACTGTGGCCACTGGCAAGATGCAGGAGTGATCTGTGCAAGTGAGTGAGGTGCTAGTGGTGTGAGGTGTGTGCTGAGAGGAAGGGAGCAACATACCTTCCACTCCACCCAACCCAGTCTTGGGCACTGATGTAGTTTTGCAGTTTTGAGTGAAAGATGATTCAGTGAAGGACACTCTTGTGCACTCACAGTACATGATTAAACTTTGAGTAGTGTTGACCACAACAGTCTATTATAAGATGTGCACAACTGCCACTTCTCAATCGTGTTCTTTAGTCCCCTCAACTGACTAAGACCTTTTGGGATGAAATGTCTCAAATTATTGTCAACAATTAAGAATCGTTCATTGATCATTACCACACAGTAGTGAGGCACTGTGACATTACTTGTACGTGTCCACCTCACTTCCCATGCCATGGTCTCCCATAGCAACGCTGGGTGCATGGTTGTGATGGTCTAGTACAAACAGCATACACTGTAGGCACACACACTACATTGACCACTGTTAGTAAACTGGCACTGCAACTCTTTAAACAGAGCTGTTCTAGAACTACAAAGTTCTAGTGTACACACCAAACACAGAATTATTCCAATGAAATGATTGTCATCTATATTTAGACTGAGGAGAGTGCACTTTGTCAGACTCTCATTGTGTCCTCATATAGATGTAGTCTGTGCATGGTGACAGTGTGAGTGGATGTGAGTGTGCCCACTGTAAGTGTGTTGTGTTTGTTACTGACCCAGGTATTCGACTGGTGGGAGGGTCTGGTCCACATGGGGGGCGTGTGGAGTTCTACCACAATGGTACCTGGGGCAATGTGTGTGATGATGACTGGGATCTGCAGGATGCCACGGTGGTGTGTCGTCAACTGGGCTACATCAATGCAACAGCTGCAGTGGGACCTGCTAGGTTTGGTTCAGGCAGTGGCCCCATCTTGTTCAGTGAAGTGGCCTGTATCGGTAATGAGAGCACCATCACTGAGTGTGACCATCGCAGCACTGGTGGACATGACTGCAGTCACAAGGAAGATGTAGGAGTTGTGTGTGAAGGTCAGTCAGTCTGTAGTTGTGAGCATGCATTTGTGAGTGTGTGCATGCACACAATGACACAGGCACACCATACCATTTTATTGAACATATGCACAGTTCCTGGGCTCCCTCTTGGCCTTCCTGCTATTTCTTCCATCAAGTTCTCTAGCCACGCATAGGACAAAGAGCATGAATTGTCAATGCTTTCAACACTGTTACTTTCCTTCCCTACCAACTCCTTTGCTCTCGTACACTTTCTTCATTGTTTGCCAAGATGGATGTGAACAGTGCATGAGTAGAGCCTTATGAAAAGCAGAATCTGAGCTCATGGACTTTACTTCATTTGGAAGGTTATTTTATAGTTTGGCTCCAAAGTACTCAAACCAAGACTTGTACCAATTGGTATGTGCTACTTTCAAATGCAAATCTTTTGCTCCACGGGTGGAGGGATAGGTGGTAAGGATGGAGTCTCTTGTCACAAATTTGTTACAGAGGTAGTTGGGGCATGTCTGCTTAGACACCTGTGGACTTGCAATATTGTGCTGGTACTCCTTCCGCATGAGAGAGGGGGCAGGCTTAGTTGACTGCGCATCCCCTCATAGTCTAGCGTGCTAGCCCTACTTCATCCCCGGGTACTTGCGGTGTAAGCACAGAGGCGGAGTGGGTCTAGCTTGCTAGGCTAATCTCAGTGTTGCTTCTTAGGGGCTTGTTCAGGATTACATGTAGAGTGTAGTTCTGCACACTTTCCAATCTCTTGGTGAGGGTTGCCCTGCAGTTATGCCACACCACTGAGCAGTACTCAAGATGGGGGAGAACAAAAGAGAGGTAGAGTGTTCTTCTGATGTGGCTTGGGAGATAGTAACAGGCCCTTCTGATGGCTGCAATTTATTTCAATGTGATTTGCTTTGTTTGTTGTGTATCTTTGAAACTTATTACTTGTGTGTTTATTATGATGAAATGGTAGTTAGCTCTTTCTGGTTAGATGTGACAGTATTTTTCATTTTTCATGGAATGTGTGGAATGTGTCAGGTCACTTACACAATTCAGTCATTTGTAATATCAAGAACACATAATTTATAGGGTTGTGCTTTTCACTGTAGTGGCAGAGCACAAACCTTTGCTGGCCACATCTAGTCTTACAATGCCAGTCACTTCATCCCCTCAATTTTAATGAAATCACATCATTGGAGAGGGAGAGAGAATCTGGAGGACTTCCCTCCCAGGCAGGTATACCCACATCAATGCGGTCTACATTATCAAGTTTCTTCGTTGCACTATTGTACACAGTGTAACTGCTGTCCCCAGGCTTGGCCTGAATCTGGTAAGAATCAGCACATTTTATTGCATTGTTAACCTCGGTGGTGCATAGTGCAGTGAGGGGTTACAGTACTTGATCTGTGTGTGTATGTGCATGCGTGTGTGTGTGTGTGTGTGTGTGTGTGTGTGTGTGTGTGTGTGTGTGTGTGTGTGTGTGTGTGTGTGTGTGTGTGTCCGCACCTAATCTGGCACTGCAGGCTACGAGGCGCCTTATGAGCAATACCAGTGGATTCAGAACAACATAGTAGGAAGTTAAAAAAAGCGATTGTCTTGAAAGGACTGCGTTCGAGAGATATGGTAGTCTTGTGCCCAGCCCTATCTCCAACCGTTCCGCCATTTTGGGGAGGAGCGTCCTCCATAATGGAGGAATGGTGAAGATAGTCTCACGTAGCCAGACTGCTACCTTCCCTTTTATATGGTGACGTCATTGGTCGGGGAGGTAGGGTCTGGTCAAGACTCCATAGCGAGTTTGTTCTCAGTCCCACGGAAGTTGGGGCCTTCACCATGGTTACTGCATAATAATTAGCCCCAACTTCTGTGGGGCTGATAGCAAACTCACTACGGAGTTTGACCAGACCCTACCGCCCCGACCGATGACGTTACCATATAAAATGGAGGGAAGGTAGCAGTCTGGCTATGCGAGACTACACTACTACTTTGGCAGTGCGAGCCCTCGGTGCGGCGTCTGGTGGTAGATTGCTGGATCCGATTTGCAACGTGTACCACACAGTAGAATGCTGTACGCAGTTTGCGTAGAGTAGAGAACCACTCTCTGTAGTTCAAGAGGATCCACACCTTGACGGAAATGGCGTCCACTTCATAACTGGAACATTAATATACATAGGCACACATTAGGCAGGCGGATTTCAATCCCGTTTGTATAGTTGCTCTCCGCGCACACATATGTGCATACATAGCTACTGAGCATGTGCATACAGTCATTGCATGCCTATGTTGAGCTTCTACACTAGACTCTTAGTGAATACAACAATCTGCAACAATGTTAATTTAGCCAGCAATGTTTGTTTGCAAACACACTGAGGGTTTTGCACTTTAGTGCTTCATTATCATGGTAACTGAATCCATTAACAGCAGTTACGCATGTGTTTATGATATCCAGGACACTCTATACCTGCTCTTTTTGGTCGGCACTTGCTGTTGTGCCATTTAGCCGGCCGGAATATATTGGCAGATACAAAATTTAGCAGTGTCTGAGACCGATGACGTCACAGAATACAATGAGTATAGAGGACTGTTGGTTTAAAGTCACTTCAGCAGTGTACATTCCAATCATTGCTCTGTCTCTCTGTCGTAGACTCATTGAGCGTTTGCACAAATGAACACAATTTGACAAGTCAGTGCTCTTCAGGCAACTACGACAACTCAATAAACAGAGAGGACCACACCACACAGCTAGAGTTTACCTAATATAGCATACAGCAGTTCTAGAATGTTCTAAGACAGCTTTACAAACAATAGTCTAAGATCACTATGCAATAGGAGGTCTGTCTTTAAGGTCATGGTCCCTCACACTCCTCTCTTTTTGGCTCCATCTCATCAAGCAAGGATTGCGCTTTCTGTGGCTTCCCATGTCCACTTGATAGTTCACCTTCACAATCTGGTATGGTCCCTGCTGTTGTGCTAGCAGTTTGCTGCTCAACGTTGCTCGGTAACAGCACTAACGTACACGTACCTGGTTGGAACTAATGATCTCCTGGCATTTCGGTCGTACCATTTCTTCTGGTTATTCAGTGCTTGGGACAAAATCTCTCTCACCAGCTCAGTCATCTTGGCCAACGTCTCTTGCATCAACAAGACATGGGGTATCACACTCTCACAGCTCCTGATGTCTGCTTCCCATGCTTCCTGTACAAGATCCAATGTTCTGCATACCGAGCAACCATATGACAACTCGAAGGGGGCAAACCCTGTTGAGGCCTGGGGGACTTCTCTGTAGGCGAATAGTAGGTATGGTAACAACTTGTCCCAATCCTTGCTTTCCCCAGTGATGGCTTTACTGCTAGCCCACAGCAGCAGGCAGGAATACAGCTAGAGATTTTGTCTCTTACAAAGTTCCTACATACGTAGTACGTGTCTTTTCCAACATCCAGCACCCAGTCTGTTTTTTCATCTGAAGCATACTGTAATTTCTAAAACGCAAAGCTACGTATTTTGCACAGACTGTCAGACTTGGGGGGGGGGGGGGGGGGAGGGGGGGCACTAACCAAGGCTACCCATTGTTCTTCAATGCCATTATCCTCTGCACGTTGATTGGAAGAGTGAGTTTTGCAAAGGAATAGGTAGATACTGAGGTCCCCAGGTCTACTTTCACATTCAGCGGTAGCCATTTTGTCCTTATAGCTACTAGCTATAAGGACAAAAAGGCTTCCCTGCTCCGGTGCCCTCACGACAACGCTTCCACGACCGCTACTCGGCACCGGTCTGGCAATGCCTGAGTGTGCGATGACAGTGTGCTAACGTCATCTGTTAGCATGCATGCATATGCACTTAACAGAACAAAACAGGGATCAATGAATCATGTGGTCATGCACATGGTCTAAATCAAAAATGAATCGTGCATGTCTGACAACAGAGCCAGAGTTCATAACACGATGCTTGCTCTTGTCTTTGCTGTAGCAAGTGTTGACCTTGGTGGGATGTTCCTAAGGAGCACAGTCTCATTCGTGCAGCTTTGCATGTTGTTGGGTGTAGAAGAAATGCACTGAGAAGCAACCTGATGCGATCATAACCCCGTCCATATTGTTGCATGTGATTCCAACGTTGGTCAGGAGCTTCACTTTCCCCTCGCTCTTGTTGCTGATCGTCTCAGTCACTATCCTTTCTGTAGCAGCGTATCTTGTTGGTATGTGTGTACCAAATCCTTCCCTTGCAAATGCGGTCAAAGAGAAAAGATCACCAAGGAGAATCCTTGCTCTTCTGCTCTGCACTTGCATTGCACGTAGCTGGTTTCGTTGGGCAGCTGCGACGATTCAATCCCTGAACTTGGGAGGCATTTCGCACCACAGTTGGCAACATAAAAATGGCTTCGGTATCCGAGAAGAATGGCCGCTTCCTGGTATCTCCTTCCCTTTTATCTTCACGCCGGAGCCGAACATTGCCGTTTTCGTGATCCCATTGTTCTGAACTGAAGTAGGGCGCAGTGCAGTCGAAAGGAGATGGCTGAAAGTACAACGCAAACCCCTAAACGCTGCTAAGAATATGGAACGCAGCCAAGAATACAGAAGAATACAAAGTCGGATGCTCAGGCTTAGCTCCATGATATATAGGATACCTTTATGTGTTGGAAACCAGTCATAAAATTTTCTCAACCCGCCCTAGGTCCCAGTAAGTGCCATGTGTGCAGAATGGAAGGGATGGTCTAGTGGGGATAGCGATTAGTTCACACCTTTAGGTTATCTATGTCACACCTCCAATTATACAGTTCCCACACCTATATAGAAGCAACAGCTAAGGTCATGAATATTGTTGTCACAAGTTTGTGGCAAATGCATCTGATTTGTCGAAAATGTGTGAACTAATCACTGTCCCCGCTAGACCGTCCCTTCCCTTCTAAGCACCCTGTGCATAACCAGACGGTCTAGCTAGCCAGACTAAGTCACCATAGTATACCAAGATCAATTTGCGCTGCGGTGATCATCAGGTGGGGATGATGACATCTCCTAATCGTTCTAAATACTACCTAACACTGGTGATCCAGTCAACCTACCTCCCTAGTTTTTTCTGAAGTGTGAGTTCAGAAACACCAAAGGTTATTAGCTAGCTAAATCTCAGCTTGTTGCTCATGCACATGTGGTGGGATGCTGATTGGACTACAAATAGCAGAACTGATCTTGCAACATCTAGACTTCAAAACTTTCTCTTCACATGAACATGCAATGCATGAAAGCTTTCAGCCTTATTCTAATGGCATCGTACTCTCTATTTCTTGAGTTTGCTGTACTTTCATCATTGACAACCTTCTTAAGACACAGATGTAGTGAAATTGAAGTAAAGTATGGTGTTATTGCGTATTGGCATGGATGCATGTCATCAGGTTTGCAACACTTTGGGAGTGCAATTATGTCTTTACCTCGTGTTCCTATTTGTCACTGTGGCTGTCAGATGGACACCAGACCTGGCCTGTTGTCTCAACTATGAACTGTGCATTGACATGTCTCCTTAGCCCTGTTAGCTCATTTACAGATTGCACTGTTCAGTCTCACAACCAACCTGTACAGTTCTGTGTTACCCTATAGTACTCAACAGCCAATGTAAGCCTTAAGGGACATTGAGAGGTGTTTGTGACCATGTCACCCTATTTGAGCTTCAATCACTGGACGGTTTGTGTATGTGGCAATAGTTTCTCAGCCTCCTTGAAACATCGGTGTTTTGCCCTTAGCATCCTTTACTCTGATAATGGCAGCTAGAAAGCATCACTTATTGTGTTCCTCCATCTTAGACTTGATGGAATAGTGTAGTGATTTCACAGACCACTCACATGCAAGTCTCTCCCTTTGCAGTTGCATACTGGGAGATAATTTGCAGGCCACATTGTTGACAATACAACCTTCCTAACAAATGCATCTCCTCTGTTACACAGTAAGCGCACATCTCTATACTGTTTTACCCTATCTCTTAGTGATTTCAGTTTTTTCACCGCTTCTATTAGGCGCATTAAAGTATACCCTAGCCACTTGACTGAAGTGTATTAATTAATGACTATAAACTAGAAAAATAGCACTTAAATGAGAACTAACTCACTTACTGCACTACGCTGCGACCATCTTAATATGATGTTTGAATGATTATAATTTCTTGAAGTGCATATCATTAGCTTGTATATTTCTATCCTGCCAGAGCTATCAGCGCATGCACTTAACAACCGGTCAGCACAGTATGTCAACTACCAGAGAGTTTTACTTAGGGTAAACTGTGCAGTTGTTATTTGCACTCTGCCACGTTACCATGACTGGCTATGCATGGGTGTTTGGATGCCAATTTGTGCTTTCAGCAAAAGAACAGATAAAACAGTTTCAAGTAGGATGCAGTCAGTCAAAGAATGCTAATTAGCTTAATTAGTCAGTTTTCAGTAATGCCAAGGTATTGGCGGGAATAGATATTTGGTATTGTACTATACTAATATAAACAAGAAAGAATACAAATTTTCTGCTAAAAGTACTAAAGATGTAGGGCTGGCATAAAAAGTACAGAAACAAGGAAAGGCTAAGAAGGAAAGGATCATAAGCGAAATCACAACAAAGCCTGATGAAAGAAGCTACATTCAAAGACAAGACCGATGGAAGGAGTTACGGTCCAAAGACCTTAAGGCAACCTGTTGAAACAAGTCACGATTGGCGTCGTTACTGTCCGTAGAACTTTGAATTCTGAGAATGCTGTCACACCTTGGTGCAAGAAACACAGGTATACATCTTGTCTTTGGCACTTTTGTGTGCTATTCCAGCACAAATACAGTAGTGCTACAGAGGACAGTAGTCGCACCAAACCTACTTCCTTGCCTTGGGATGCCCACACATTCCTATTGTCATCCATACTGACTGAACTGCACCACACACACCTTGTCAGCCCTACCATTATCATGAATAAATGTACAACTCTCCTAATTCTGCTATCGTTCCTTCCTGTGAGGCTCATGTGTTTCACGTATGCACTAGTACAGAGATGTCTTCACCAGATACAATCTCTAATATTGCTAGTAACAGCTCTTCCTTACAAAGATATAATGTGCTTTGTCTTTCAAGTTCCATCACATTAGAATGCTCCTGAAGTACAAGTTCTATCAAACCCACCAAACACAGACCAAGCACACTAGTACAGTAAACATCAGGGCAGTGCTACAAACTGACACTTGGCCACACCATGACTCCAGTACTTGTGTTCCATGTTCATGGTGACTGCATTGACCATCTCTGTTGCACCATCATCATGTGGGGCTGTTAATATGAGAACAAGCTCCCACCACTAGCTGTAGCCCCTCCTCCTCACTGCACCAGACTGAGTGTACATGTGTAACTGGTGGTCTGTGCTGTTGCTGTCCACTGGTCCAGGTGAAGGAGAAGTGCGACTGGTGGGAGGGTCTGTTCCACATGAGGGGCGTGTGGAGGTCTACCACTATGGTCTCTGGGGCACTGTGTGTTATGATGGCTGGGATCTGCAGGATGCCACGGTGGTGTGTCGTCAACTGGGCTATGGCAGAGCTGTGGGTGCACCTTGTTGTGCTACTTTTGGAAGACAAAGTGATCCAATTTGGTACGACAATGTGAACTGCACTGGCCGTGAAGCCAATCTCACACAGTGTGGCCATAGAGGTATTGGAGTGCATAACTGTGGCCACTGGCAAGATGCAGGAGTGATCTGTGCACGTGAGTGAGGTGCTAGTGGTGTGAGGTGTGTGCTGAGAGGAAGGAAGCAACATACAGTGAGTGTGCAGTAGTGTATAGTTGTAGGTTAATTGGTGGACACTTGTGAGCACTCACATAGCACAGTTCCATAACTTTGGGATGTTTGTGTATAGTTGGTCCACCTCTCCCCATCCACTTAGCAGTGTGTGCGCCATTACACCTTCCACTCCACCCATACAATGAAATGATTGTCATCTATATTTGGACTGAGGAGAGTGCACTTTGTCAGACTCTCATTGTGTCCTCATATAGATGTAGTCTGTGCATGGTGACAGTGTGAGTGGATGTGAGTGTGCCCACTGTAAGTGTGTTGTGTTTGCTACTGACCTAGGTATTCGACTGGTGGGAGGGTCTGGTCCACATGAGGGGCGTGTGGAGGTTTACCACAATGGTACCTGGGGCACTGTGTGTGATGATGACTGGGATCTGCAGGATGCCACGGTGGTGTGTCGTGAACTGGGTTACATCAATGCAACAGCTGCAGTGAGACCTGCTAGATTTGGTTCAGGCAGTGGCCCCATCTTGTTCAGTGAAGTGGCCTGTGTCGGTAATGAGAGCACCATCACTGAGTGTGATCATTGCAGCACTGGTGGGCATAACTGCAGTCACAAGGAAGATGTAGGTGTTGTGTGTGAAGGTCAGTCAGTCTGTAGTTGTGTGGAGCATGCATTTGTGAGTGTGTGCATGCACACAATGACACAGGCGCACCATACCATTTTATTGAACATATGCACAGTTCTCCAATTTTAGATCTGATGTTGTTCCTTCCTGTGAGGCTCATGTGTTTCATGTATGCACTAGTACAGAGATGTCTTCACCAGATACAATCTCCAATATTGCTAGAACTGCTCTTCCTTACCAATATATAAGGTCTCTTTTTCTTTTATAATTTCCAACACAGTAGAATTCTCCTATGACAAGTTCTAGCATAGTCACATCAAACACACCAAACACAGAACAATGACAATAGTACAGTTTACATCAGGGCAGTGCTGCAAACTTGTGTAGGTGTTTTTGTGTGTGTGCTGATTTTTCTGTCCTGTATGTGTAAAGTGGCTATGTCAGCAGCTTCATGCAGTGGACAAATGCTGAAGCTGTGCATTTCGGACATGCCCCTTTGTTCATGTACACATTTTGTTAATGAAACCAAAGTGAAGGTATGAACTTTCTGATTTGCTGTGACACAACGCATGCGTGTGACTCGGACTAATCAGTCGTACAGCCTCACATCCAGCATCACCCTTTTCCCAGGAATGGGACAAGGACAGCAATTGCCTTGAAGTATTAACAGTTTTTAAGCCATGTATAGCTGTGGAATGGAATATTGTATGGCTCCTGCCCAATGTGGAAAGTTGGATAACACGAATTGGCTTTCACGATTCGTCGAATGAAGTCATTCTTGCTCTCTTAGTCTTCCTTCTGATCTGTGTTTCTGCCTGGTCAAGTTTATCAATCTTATCTGTGGGACAGTGTCCAGAGGTTCCTTCATGGCTGCATCTCACACAATTCTGCTATGCAGTTATAGGCTATCATGGTCCGCCATGTATATTTTGTACATAGCTATATGCAGGTGCACAGGAGGTGACACCTGGTTTCTTTGCATAGTCCGCCATGTATATTTTGTACAACTCCCCTAATTCTGCTATCGTTTTTTCCTGTGAGGCTTGTGTGTTTCAAGTATGCACTAGTACAGAGATGTCTTCACCAGATACAACCTCCACTATTGCTAGTAACAGCTCTTCCTTACAAAGATATAATGTGCTTTGTCTTTCAAGTTCCATCACATTAGAATGCTTCTAAAGTACAAGTTCTATCAAACCCACCAAACACAGACCAAGCACACTAGTACAGTAAACATCAGGGCAGTGCTACAAACTGACACTTGGCCACACCATGACTCCAGTACCTGTGTTCCATGTTTATGGTGACTACACTGACCATCTCTGTTGCATCATCATCATGTGGGGCTGTTAGTATGAGAACAAGCTCCCGCCATTAGCTGTAGCCCCTCCTCCTCACTGCACCAGACTGAGTGTACATGTGTAACTGGTGGTCTGTGCTGCTGCTGTCGCCCACAGGTCCAGGTGAAGGAGAAGTGCGACTGGTGGGAGGGTCTGGTCGACACGAGGGGCGTGTGGAGGTCTACCACTATGGTCTCTGGGGCACTGTGTGTCATGATGGCTGGGATCTGCAGGATGCCACGGTGGTGTGTCGTCAACTGGGCTATGGCAGAGCTGTGGGTGCACATTGTTGTGCTACTTTTGGAAGAGGAAGTGGTTCCATTTGGTACGACAATGTGCGCTGCAGTGGCCGTGAAGCCAACCTCACACAGTGTGGCCATAGAGGTATTGGAGTGCATAACTGTTACCCCAGGCAAGATGCAGGAGTGTTCTGTGCAAGTGAGTGAGGTGCTAGTGGTGTGAAGTGTGTGCTGAGAGGAAGGAAGCAACATACAGTGAGTGTGCAGTAGTGTATAGTTGTAGGTTAATTGGTGGACACTTGTGAGCACTCACATAGCACAGTTCCATAACTTTGGGATGTTTGTGTATAGTTGGTCCACCTCTCCCCATCCACTTAGCAGTGTGTGCACCATCACACCTTCCACTCCACCCATACAATGAAATGATTGTCATCTATATTTGGACTGAGGAGAGTGCACTTTGTCAGACTCTCATTGTGTCCTCATATAGATGTAGTCTGTGCATGGTGACAGTGTGAGTGGATGTGAGTGTGCCCACTGTAAGTGTGTTGTGTTTGCTACTGACCCAGATATTCGACTGGTGGGAGGGTCTGGTCCACATGAGGGGCGTGTGGAGGTCTACCACAGTGGTACCTGGGGCACTGTGTGTGATGATGACTGGGATCTGCAGGATGCCACGTCGGTGTGTCGTGAACTGGGTTACATCAAAGCAACAGCTGCAGTGAGACCTGCTAGATTTGGTTCAGGCAGTGGCCCCATCTTGTTCAGTGAAGTGGCCTGTGTCGGTGATGAGAGCACCATCACTGAGTGTGATCATCACAGCACTGGTGGGCATAACTGCAGTCACAAGGAAGATGTAGGTGTTGTGTGTGAAGGTCAGTCAGTCTGTAGTTGTGAGCATGCATTTATGAGTGTGTGCATGCACACAATGACACAGGCGCACCATACCATTTTATTGAACATATGCACAGTTCTCCAATTTTAGATCTGATGTTGTTCCTTCCTGTGAGGCTCATGTGTTTCATGTATGCACTAGTACAGAGATGTCTTCACCAGATACAATCTCCAATATTGCTAGAACTGCTCTTCCTTACCAATATATAAGGTCTCTTTTTCTTTTATAATTTCCAACACAGTAGAATTCTCCTATGACAAGTTCTAACATAGTCACATCAAACACAGCAAACACAGAACAATGACAATAGTACAGTTTACATCAGGGCAGTGCTGCAAACTTGTGTAGGTGTTTTTGTGTGTGTGCTGATTTTTCTGTCCTGTATGATAAAGTGGCTTAAGTCAGCAGCTTCATGCAGTGGACAAATGCCTAAGCTGTGCATTTCAGGCATGCCCATTTGTCCATGTACACATTTTGTTAATGAAACCAAAGTGAAGGTATGAACTTTCTGATTTGCTGTGACACAACGCATGCGTGTGACTCGGACTAATCAGTCGTACAGCCTCACATCCAGCATCACCCTTTTCCCAGGAATGGGACAAGGACAGCAATTGCCTTGAAGTATTAACAGTTTTTAAGTCATGTATAGCTGTGGAATGGAATATTGTATGGCTCCTGCCCAATGTGGAAATGTTAGATAACACGAACTTGCTTTCACGATTCGTCAAATGGAGTCATTCTTGCCTCACATCGAGCCTCGATAGTCTGGCATAGCCAGACGGCTTTCCAGGGGATAGGGTCTGGTACATTGCCTATGCGTTGCTTGTGCAGAGACCCCCCAGAACTAGGGGGTGATAATTGCATTATATGCCTACGCGTTACCAGGCAACCGCCCGCACACAACTACCGGTGTTTTGGCCATGACTCGAACGCATGTAGCAGGCTGCTATGAATAGGCTTTGCCAAGTGAAATTGCTCAAACTGCAAAGGCTAAAAACTCAGCACCAAGTGAATCATATATAGTCATCATATAGAATGGAGGGGAGCAGTGGTCTGGCTGCATGCCTGTAACTAAACAATGAAGACTGTCAGGTAAGTCAGTTGAATACCACAACAAGGATGTACAATAGCTAGACATTTGTGACCATCAAGAAATGTAGTGTGCTAACTAGTCCCCCTCAGTTCATTCTGCTAGTGCAGCTCTTCCAATTTTAACAGTTGTTTCTACTCACTTGAACTACATGACCCTATCTTCAATCAATAATTACTCAATTGAACAGCACTATCCCTAGAACATCGGACATCCACTTATATATATAATCATTCTTACGTGACCTTTATAGTATAGCCAATAATGTTATAATCATGCACATTATATGAAAAGGGAGATCAGTTTGGTTGCCAAGATGGATGTGAACGCTGCATGAGTAGGGCCTTATGAAAGGATGGAGAGAAACTAGCAAAATTATAAGAAATGACACTGAAGTGATTCAAGTTGGATTGTTTTCAGTACCTCAGAGAAGCAGAAGGTTTAAGAGCAGGAGGCTGGGGTGATAGGATGAGGCAGCAGTGGACTCATCTGGCAGGGTTCTTTTGATGGTGATGTAGTGACTCTGGGGACACAAGTTCTTGTGCGTCCCAATGTTGCATTCAGTTTAGACCAGGAAAGTTTTGGTTGTTTGGAGATGGTGGTGAAGTGAGATGCTTTGGCTTGTCCGATTCCAGTTAACCTCTTTCCTGAGTGTCTTGTATCTGTCCCAGGTAGCCTGGGATCTGGGTTTCAGATACTGGTGGTAGTAATAGTTCCTTGATCTGATCAATGAGCAGATGTCTGCAGTGAGCCAATTGCATCTGTTCTTAATTCTGACTTTTACCAAAAGGGGCATAGTTGTCTTTAATACTCAAAAGGTTCTTCCAGGTACTCCACTTTTCATCTATGTCATCTGCTGCATCATGACCTGCCATTGCGCATCGCAAAGGTCTGCCAGCACTTCACACCTCTTCACATCTCTTGAAGCAGAGCTTCTTTCATAGGACATGGTTGGGGTAAGTAGCAGCTTATCATGGCATACTCCATATATCATCTGGTGGTCACTCCCTGTGACAGAGGCAGTCCCTATACAGACAAGAAGATGTCAGGGTTGCTGGTAAATGGGAGGTCAATGAGGGATGCTGAATGGTTGGTGACCTATGTGGGGGTAGAAATCAGCTGTCTCACGTTCAACTCCTTGGTACTTGTGAGTAACCCCCTTGTTGCAACTGAAGGCTGCATGAGGTTTGAGCATGTCACAATTGAAGTCACCCATTAGAACCACTTCTTTCTGTTCCCAGGCCACTCGGTCCAGCATGTCTGCAATGCCATCAAGTATCTTCTGGTCAGCACCAGGAGGTGGCGATATAGATTGTGCCAAAGAGGAGGGGCTTTTTCCGCAGGTACAACTCCAATCAGATTGATTCTACACCCTCAGCTTCCAGGTCACCTCTTCTCTGACTCCTGAGTTTGGCTGTATAAACCAGGATACCACCACCTCGGCTGCCCCTGTCATGCCTGTTGTAGGACATAGGATGGAACACTAACTTCACATGTGGAAATAGAGTGGTCAAGCCAGGTCCCACTTACCCCTAATATGACAGGTCTGTTGGCCCCAGTGAAGAGTGAATGCAGCTCGTCCATCTAATTCATCAGACTTTAGTCGTTTAGATGACAGAGAATGGTTTGGTTGGTGGAGTCTTCAAGGGTAGAGTGTACACTGGCACGATCATTGTCTTCATATCAGCATCTCCACCACTTGTGTTTTGTGCAGCAGGGGGACACAGGGTTGATAGGGCACTGTTGGGGAATGGGAGTTCAAGAAATGTCCATTTGATGCAGAACCAGCTGTCATTGCAGACTGCCAGTTTGGAGTAGATGTCATCAGACACCTGAGCACATGTGGTGTGGCACCATAGGTCACATCCATCACAATGAATACCCTTTTGACCTTGCCTTATTGGCTTTTCACACCTCACACACGGATAGTTGTACATGGGTCCAGGGTTTAGCTCCACATCACCTCACTGAATACGGTGAAGGAGGATTGTGCCTGACTCCTTGGAAGGTGCTTCCTCACTCGTCTCACACGACTTTCATGCCAGCAGATGTTTGGCATTAGGAGTCCTCTTCGGGTGGAGATAATCCAGCTCTCCACAGGAGAAGGCCGATAATAAGGAGTGAATTGGCCATTTTTCACATGCACAAACATGCACGCAGCTAGCAAAATGACTTAGCTCTTTTTCCTTAGCAGTGAGTTCATTCAAAGGAAACCAATTGCAAATGCCTGATTGGTCCACAGACTGTGACAATAGTACAAATTATCTATATATGCGCAAAATCATGTCACATAATGTCAGCATGATCTATCTGACAGATCATGTGCCAAAGCCTCACAACTAGGAAATCGAAACAGCAAGAAGATGTTACCAAGGCACACCATCTATGATATTACAGCCAAGATTGCAATTGGCACCAGTGCATGGCAGTGTGTAGAGAATGCAAAGGTGTCATCACTGTAATCTTGCTAAAGCAGTGAACTCAAATGCTTGTGTATAGTTAGTTCATTTGTCCATCCCACTTACCAGTTTATATGCACCATCACACCTTCCACTCCTCCCAATTCATGCACTCTTGTATACTCAAATTCTTCAGCTCTTCTCCTTCAATCACTATGTTGCACTCTGAAGAAGCCCTGCATGTTGAAGACCATTGTGTTGGAGTTGCTCCATTTGACCTTCACTGCTTCATGCTGCTCCTCCACATTCCAACTTATGCACTCTCCTTCCTGTGCTAGCCCTAAATGTCATCAGTGAACATGGTTACTTTGTAAACTAGAATTTATAAAAAATCTACAAAAATAGTAAGGATGTAGGGATGGCACAAAAACTACAGAAACAAGTATAAAGGCTGTTGCACAGTGGAGCATTAACCATGGTCCCTACATGCAATGTTGCACCTTATAGTCCCACATCTCAGTCCCACATAGTCCCAACAATGCTGCCCACTTGTCACAACTTGTGGGTTTGTAGCTGAGGGTGTCCTTTCAATTTGATCCATGGAGTGTGATGCCGTGTGATGGAGTTTGGAGTTTTGTAGAATGTATGATGTGTCCAGAGCTCAGTCTTTCGTCCATCTGTTACATCTGTCTCTTGTACACTATTATCTAGATGCCATGGCAACCACTCAGTTCAGTCTTGCTCTAATGCACCTTGCCCACTGCTCAGTAACTGTTCCCCATCACTTCTGAAGCGCATCCACCGGCTGTCTTGTAAAATAACAAAAACTAATTGCCGTCTGACATTAATGAGCTCTGATGCAGAAGGACTTCATAATACCTGTTCTCTTGTCAGAATAGTGACCTGTTCTTATTGTCTATTGCCCAACTCATGGACTCTGTAGTGCCACCTCTCTTGTCAGAACACTAACTTCCCCTTGTTTCCTGAATCCCAACTTATGGACTCTCCTGACGTGTAGTGTGTTTGAGCCAGGTAGTCTGCATGTCCTGCTTGGTGATGCCAGCTCTCCAAGCCTGGCCTGGAGGAGGAGGTCTCCATCTCACATCCCTCCTCCTCCTCCTCCTCCTCCTCCTCCATCCCTCAGTAGCAGACACACATGGTGAGTACCCTGTGAATGTGACAGTTGAGAAGAGAATCTGAACATTTACACTAATCGGCCAAGATCACCCATTTTGCCATAATATTCTTTGGTATAACAACTCTCCAACTATGTCCATGCCAAAAGCAAACATCACTTTTTATGGAGGAGACAATTCATTGAGATCACCTACAGTCTGTCAATCCTCTTGTACAGTGGAACCTGTCTGTGACAGCCACCTGTGGGACAATCCTAACTGACTTTTATAGAGAGGTGGCTGCTCTACAGAGGTAGACTGTATTGGTTTAGGGTATATGGATCAGGAAAAGTGGCTGTTTAAGAGAGTTGGCTGCCTTACACAGTGACCATCTTAGACGGATTCCACTGTATTAATGAGCTAAAGAAGCAGGTTAAGTAGGTAGTCAGCACATCAGTGCCTCAGGACATGTTTTCATTTATTGACCAACAATTGGGTTGATAATCATTAATGGAATTGTTAATTGACTATTGTGATACTATTAAATATCGTGCCTATTGCCTCACCAACTATCATAAACACTCAGCACTGAATACCAAGATTGAAGTGAGGCAGCTAATCGTGTTGCATTGACTTAGTGTACGTTTGTACTGTATGTAAGGTTGGGCAGTATTTGGTATAGTTAATTTAACTTGGGTATTTTACTGGTCCAGGATACCAACTGTTGTCAGTACATGGAATAGGAATGCCAAATTACCGATTCTTTTCAGTATTACTTGATATGCACTTCAGTTGTAACTAAAATGTCCATGTTTAGGATTGCTAGCCCACAGCAGCAGGCAGGAATACAGCACTTAGCACACTTAGCACTCTTACTGCTCCTTCACGTGCCACCTTTCATCTCTGAAAATGAAACTTTTTCATGATGGTATAGTCCCAAGTACCTGCTGGCATCCTTCGGCTCAGTAAAGAACTCTGCTTCAAATGGTTGTCATGTTTTTACATTTTATGGATTTAACAATACAACACGAGGTATTCTAATGTCGCCAGTATTTTTGAGCAATGTGGGTTTGGTCTTGATGCTAATCTATGCTTTGTGCAAAAGAACAGTTAATGCAGTTCCAAGAAGGATGCAGTCAGTCAAAGGAAGCTAATTAGCATAATTAGTCAGTTTTCAGTAATGCCGAGGTATTGTGGGAATAGATATTTGGTATTGAAACATAATCAATATACTGCCCACCCTTATTTGCATGCATGTATTAGGTCTGTATCACTTTGGGAGTGCAATTATGTCTTTACCTCATGTTCCTCTTACCCCTTTCACATGGACCCAGTAACCCCGGGTCGAACCCAGGTTCGACCCGGGGTTAGCGCGTTCACATGTGACAACTAACCTGGGTTAGGTAACTGGGTTTGACCCTGCTCAGGAGTAGGGTCGAACCTGGGTTAGGAGGTGTGAAACCGGGTTACGAGGTGTGAAATCGGGTTACGAGGTGTGAAATCGAAACAAACAAAGATGGCTACTAGAGGGAAGACGTGGACTGATGACGAAGTGCAGGTTATGCTCAGCACTTGGGGAGAAGCTTCCGTTCAGAGGCAACTAAAGGGCGCAGTGAGGAACGCGCACGTGTTTGACAAGATCGTGAAGGAGTTAGACAGCAAAGGCTTCAAGCGCGACGAGAAGCAGTGTCACGAGAAACTCAAGCAGCTGAAGAAGTACAAAGAAGTCACGGATGAACTTCGCCGTAGTGGAGCTGGAGTAGACTCTGATGACGAGTTCGAAGAAAGCGGCGTCTACGTGAAGTTCAAGTTTTTTAGTGAAATTCACAATGTAATGCGAGGAAGAGCGTCTGTTTCTCCACCAGCGCTCTTGGACACCTCAGCTACTGGTTTCAGGAGCCCCGAGAAGAGATCTAGCGCTTCAACTTCGCGCACTGCAACACCTGTCGCGCTGGAGGGAGACACTTGTTGCTGCTGAAGACCCTGAAGGCGTGGAGTCTGTAGCTGTAGGTTCAGTTGCAGTGCCAGAATAAGTAGTGGAGCAGAAGAAAACTGCAGATGTTCCTGGACCATCAGGATATCTGGCTCTAGTTCCTCTGAGCTGTCTAGAAAAGAGGAAGGAGAGCCTTGGAAGAAGAAAAGAAAACCCAACAAGCTTGAAAGAGTAGAAAAGTCAATGCAGAAGATGATAGACAGTTTTCTTGCTTCAGAAGAGAAGGGAAGAAAGGAGTTCATAGAGTTAGAGAAAAAGAAGATGGAGATGGAGAACGAGGCAGCAAGAATTGTAGACCTGAGAGAAGAACGTTTCTTGCAAGTCATGCAACAGACCATTTTGATGGCTCGCCAGCCTTCTCCAGCACCGCAGCCAAACCCACAGCCCCAACACAGCAGTGGCATGTACCACTTTGATCTCCCTGCTTGCAATCTGCAGGAAGATGACTAAGTTGACACTTAACAGTTACAGTTAACACAAGTGGACTGTTTGCATGCAATGTAGCCATGTGACTGCAGTACAACATTGTTCAGATGACTATTGACTGTCAAAATAATTACACAGTGTTTCACAGATGCGTGTTCCAGATGATGTACTGGTAGTGATAGGCGCCGATACAGATGTCTGCTCTGATGTGACTGCCTCATGGTCCATTACCAGCCAATCCTCATTGAAGCTGCCATTGTACTGTTCACAAATGTTATGTAGAACGCAGCAGGCGGTTACATATGTAGGAAGAAATTCCACAGCACCATCGTTTCTTTTCAGCAATGACCGCCATCTCCCTTTCAAGCGGCCAAAGGCATTTTCAATGACCACTCGTGCTCGACTGACCTTTGCTTCCTTGATAAGTTGCCACAATCTGAGTAAGGCTTCATCAGCCATGTTAAGGGATACGCGGGATCACCGAGGATCAGCAAAGGGATATGAACTCCATTGATATTCTTCGTCCAGTTTGGTAGTAGTATACCATCTTCACACTTGTTAAATAAACTGGAATTTGAAAGGACCCTTGCATCATGTACACTTCCTGACCATCCAACATAAATGTCCATGAATTTGTATTCGTAGTTGACAAGTGCTTGCAAAACAATAGAATGAAATTTCTTTCGATTAAAATAGTCTGTTGCATTATCTTTTGGAGCAATGATGGGAATGTGGCTACCATCGATAGCTCCGACACATTGTGGGAATCCCCACTTATTCGAAAATGCCTCCACCACTGCTTTCAGTTCATTCCCACATGGCACAGCAATAAATTTTGCTGCTAGCTTCTCAACTATAACACTGCAAACTTCCCGTACTGTAACACAAGCTGTTGAAATGCCCACTCCAAACAGATGGCTAATTGTGCGGAATTCAACGTTTGTTCCTAGCCTCCAGAGTGTTACAGCAACCCTTTGATTGACTGATAATGGCTGTCTTGTCAGCACTCTTCTTTCCAGGGATGGCTTGAGCTTGTTGCACAGCACCTTGAATGTTTCCCTGCTGACCCTGAATTTCTGCTTCCACTCTTCATCGCTCCAGCCACTGACAACTTCATCGAAAAAAGCATGACTCCTCTGTTTCATCCAAATCAACCGCGCTGTGGTAGTCGCACTCACGAAGCCGCTAAGAATCGCTGTCATGAAAAACGTCCTCTTCTGTCTTTGTTTCAAGCAAAATCGCACTATACGCCTTCTCCTCGCTGCTTCCTTGAACTTGAAATCCCTGCGCCGTTGCGCGCGCCTTCTCCGTACCCACAGGAAGGCAAAAAACATCACTGACAAAAGAAACTCTTCATACGCCATTTTACTATCGATCGCTAAGGTGATGGTGACACCTCATACCCTACAAACAAACAGCGCATGTGAACGGAAGTGGGTTAACCCGGGTTAGATGCGCATGTGAAAGGGGTATATTTGTCACCGTGGCTGTCAGATGGACACCAGACCTGGCCTGCTGCATCAACTATGAACTGTGTATTGACATGTCTCCTTAGCCCTGTTAGCTCATTTACAGATTGCTCTGTTGGTCTCACAACCAACCTGTACAGGTCGGTGTCACCCTATAGTACTCAACAACCAATGTAAGCCTTAAGGGACATTGATAGGTGTTGTGTGACCATGTTATCCCATTTGTGCTTCAATCACTGGACGGTTTGTGTGGCAACAGCTTCTCAGCCTCCTTGAAACATAAGTGTTTGCCCTTAGCATCCTTTAATCTGATCACGGCAACTGGAAAGCATCACTTATTGTGTTCCTCCATCTTACCGCACTGTTACCTCATTTACAGATTGCACTGTTTGGCCTCACAACCAACCAGCTCTTCACTGAGTAGCGAAGGTCTCCCATGCTTCTTGATGGGCAAGGACTTGACGCTGAGATAGCTCGTCTCACCAGCTTTCCGCTTTGGCTGATTTCGGCCAGATACTTCCCTTTCTAAGTCTGAACCAAAGTAGAGTTCATTTCAACTCCCAATTGCTTCGAAAAATGATAAATATCTGCCGTGCAGTGAGGCATAATCGCCGATCGATGCCTTTTGTTCTGGTGTGAACTTGGCGTATTTCCCTCTTGGTTTACTGCTTCCTTGTGATGCATTTCTCACAGCTTCGTCAGCGTCTTTAGTTGCTCCAGTGCTAACACAAAGGTTGGAAGTACCGGTACAAAGCCATTGCTCTATTGATGTACCACGTGGGAGATTGTCCATGTTCAAAATGTGACGTGATTTTATGTTTTGAATGCAAAACCTTTCGTAGTATTTTTGTATGTATATTGTTTGTATTCATTTTTGCATTTTGTATCATACGAAATATGCACTGATCCAAAATTTCCCACTATACGACATCTGAGGCAAGTGGCAATGGGAATTAAAAAGAATCAAGTTGTCACAGGTGGTGCTGACCTTTAACCTTGCCAGAACTCAAAGTGAGTCATCATCCCTGTGCTTACACAAGAGACATTCTAATCAATAGCTTTACTTTACATTAATCTTACTCAGTACAATATCTGCTGATCCATGCAGTCATGAATCTAGTCCAGTCTACTAAGCCACCATTGGAAGTAATGGAATCAAGCAGCTATGTAATTTACTGTAACTAAGCTTGAGATAATATTTCTGTTGTTGTTTGGTAGCATACTACATTCTCAGTCTTCCGGTAGCTTCTGCTGTAAGGTGCCTTGATCCGACAATATATATATCTATATATATAAACCACCACCACCACCACACAGTGCAAGTTACAATATCGCAGCCACCACCACCTGTGCCAGTAGAGTATCTGTGCTAGTTGGTCATAGAAAAAAGCACCACCAGTGCAAGTTACAGTAGCCACCACCACATGTGTCAGTAGAGTATCTGCGCTAGTTGGTCATAGAAAAAGACCACCAGTGCAAGTTACAGTGGCACCAGCACCATTCGCACCACCACATGTGCCAGAAAGTAAATGCGCTCAATGGCTGAAGAAAAGACCACCAGCACAAGTTACAGCCGATCAGAACCTGCACCGCCGCCATTGGAGTGCACGCTGCAGCAAGCAAATGTAAGCTTGCCTAAGGGCATGCCATTGAATTGGGGAGGAAATTCAATGGCATGCCCTTAGGCAAGTTACAATTGCTTGCTGCAGCGTGCACTCCAATGGCGGCGGTGCAGGTTCTGATCGGCTGTAACTTGTGCTGGTGGTCTTTTTCTTCAGCCATTGAGCACATTTACTTTCTGGCACATGTGGTGGTGCGAATGGTGCTGGTGCCACTGTAACTTGCACTGGTGGTCTTTTTCTATGACCAACTAGCGCAGATACTCTACTGACACATGTGGTGGTGGCTACTGTAACTTGCACTGGTGGTGCTTTTTTCTATGACCAACTAGCACAGATACTCTACTGGCACAGGTGGTGGTGGCTGCGATATTGTAACTTGCACTGTGTGGTGGTGGTGGTGGTGTTTTTTCTAGAGCAATGGCGGATATACTGAATGCATGCATTGTACTGGCACCATGTGGTGGTGGTGGTGGTGGTGGTCATTTTCATCTAGGAATGCATGTGGTGGCCGTAATATTGTAACTTGCACTGTGTGGTGGTGGTAGTAGTATGTGGTAGCAGCGCCTGATGTGGTGGTCTGTTTCCTTGCAGCTCTAGCACACAATATTATACTGGTGTGCTCATTGCAACTTCCACTGTGGTGGTGGTGATGGCGGTTGTATTTATCTATGTGGTGGTGTAGTAGCTGGATATTGTGGCTGGATAGTTGTGAGCAAGTGTACATGTTGGTACTGCTCTGCTCCAGCATAGCGACAAATGCCTACAAATTGGTGTCAAAATGTGATTGTTCAAAACATCGCCTCCATTTTGTGACTAATTAAGCAATACTGCTAATGACATGAGGAAATTGGTCATCTAACTACATCCACTTAGTATCATGACTTAGCAGGGCTGGGTCAGTAAGATATGCAATGAACCTCATTTTTCTTGGCCATTTTGCAACTAATTAAGAAATCCTGCTAATGACATGAACAGTTGCATTATCTGGCTAGGTCCATCAAGTGTCATGACTGAGCGGGCCGGACTGGTTGAATACATCATACACCTCACATATGTCGGCCATTTTGAGACTAATTAAGAAATCCCGCTAATAACATAGGAAGGTGGACCACTTGGATGTGTCCACCAAGTATCACGTCTCAACGATCCCAGTTGCATTAATATACAAGATACCACTATGCATCAATATAAATGCACCATACATTAAGTGTTATGCTATGCACATTTATATTAGGATTTGGCGGGCTGCTTGTAGAAGAACGAAGACCTAATTAAAAATTCTGCCTCATTTAAAAGTCTTAAAATCTCCCATACTTCAAAGGCACACCTATCACATGTTCGTGAGGGGTGCCTAACCCCCCGGGAATTATATTATATTATATTATATTATATTATATTATATTATATTATATTAGTTACCACCACCACCACACAGTGCAAGTTACAATATCGCAGCCACCACCACCTGTGTCAGTAGAGTATCTGTGCTAGTTGGTCATAGAAAAAGACTACCACCAGTGCAAGTTACAGTGGCTACCACCACATGTGCCAGTAGAGTATCTGTGCTAGTTGGTCATAGAAAAACACCACCAGTGCAAGTTACAGTGGCCCCGGACCAGCACACGCACCATTCGCACCACCACATGTGCCTGAAAGTAAATGCGCTCAATGGCTGAAGAAAAAGACCACCAGCGCAAGTTACAGCCGGTCAGAACCTGCACCGCCGCCATTGGAGTGCACGCTGCAGCAAGCAATTGTAAGCTTGCCTAAGGGCATGCCATTGAATTGAGGGTGCATGGGAAGAAATTCAATGGCATGCCCTTAGGCAAGTTACAATTGCTTGCTGCAGCGTGCACTCCAATGGCGGCGGTGCAGGTTCTGACCGGCTGTAACTTGCGCTGGTGGTCTTTTTCTTCAGCCATTGAGCGCATTTACTTTCAGGCACATGTGGTGGTGCGAATGGTGCGTGTGCTGGTCCGGGGCCACTGTAACTTGCACTGGTGGTGTTTTTCTATGACCAACTAGCACAGATACTCTACTGGCACATGTGGTGGTAGCCACTGTAACTTGCACTGGTGGTAGTCTTTTTCTATGACCAACTAGCACAGATACTCTACTGACACAGGTGGTGGTGGCTGCGATATTGTAACTTGCACTGTGTGGTGGTGGTGGTGGTGGTGTTTTTTCTAGAGCAATGGCGCATATACTGAATGCATGCATTGAAACTTGCACAGTGTGGTGGTGGTGGCGGTCATTTTCATCTAGGAATGCATGTGGTGGCCGTAATATTGTAACTTGCACTGTGTGGTAGTGGTGGTAGTATGTGGTAGCAGCGCCTGATGTGGTGGTCTGTTTTCTTGCAGCTCTAGCACATAATATTATACTGGTGTGCTCATTGCAACTTCCACTGTGGTGGTGGTGATGGTGGTTGTATTTATCTATGTGGTGGTGTAGTAGCTGGGTATTGTGGCTGGATAGTTGTGAGCAAGTGTATATGTTGGTGCTGCTCTGCTCCAGCATAGCGACAAATGCCTACAAATTGGTGTCAAAATGTGATTGTTCAAAACATCGCCTCCATTTTGTGACTAATTAAGCAATACTGCTAATGATATGAGGAAATTGGTCATCTAACTACATCCACTTAGTATCATGACTTAGCAGGGCTGGGTCAGTAAGATATGCAATGAACCTCATTTTTCTCGGCCATTTTGCGACTAATTAAGAAATCCTGCTAATGACAAGAACAGTTGGATTATCTGGCTAGGTCCATCAAATGTCATGACTGAGCGGGCCGGGCTGGTTGAATACATCATACACCTCACATATGTCGGCCATTTTGAGACTAATTAAAAAATCCCGCTAATAACATAGGAAGGTGGACCACTTGGATGTGTCCACCAAGTTTCACGTCTCAACGAGCCCAGTTGCATTCATATACAAGATACCACTATGCATCGATATAAATGCACCATACATTAAGTGTTATGCTATGCACATTTATATTAAGATTTAGCGGGCTGCTTGTAGAAGAACGAAGGCCTAATTAAAAATTCTGCCTCATTTAAAAGTCTTAAAATCTCCCATACTTCAAAAGCACACCTATCACATGTTCGTGAGGGGTGCCTAACCCCCCGGGAATTATATTATATTATATTATATTATATTATATTATATTAAGACCACCAGTGCAAGTTACAGTGGCACCAGCACCATTCGCACCACCACATGTGCCAGAAAGTGAATGCGCTCAATGGCTGAAGAAAAAGACCACCAGCGCAAGTTACAGCTGGTCAGAACCTGCACCGCCGCCATTGGAGTGCACGCTGCAGCAAGCAAATGTAAGCTTGCCTAAGGGCATGCCATTGAATTGGGGTGCATGGGAAGAAATTCAATGGCATGCCCTTAGGCAAGTTACAATTGCTTGCTGCAGCGTGCACTCCAATGGCGGCGGTGCAGGTTCTGACCAGCTGTAACTTGCGCTGGTGGTCTTTTTCTTCAGCCATTGAGCGCATTCACTTTCTGGCACATGTGGTGGTGCGAATGGTGCTGGTGCCACTGTAACTTGCACTGGTGGTCTTTTTCTATGACCAACTAGTGCAGATACTCTACTGGCACATGTGGTGGTGGCTACTGTAACTTGCACTGGTGGTCTTTTTCTCTATGACCAACTAGCACAGATACTTTACTGGCACAGGTGGTGGTGGCTGCGATATTGTAACTTGCACTGTGTGGTGGTGGTGGCGGTGTTTTTTCTAGAGCAATGGCACATATACTGAATGCATCCATTGTACTGGCACCATGTGGTGGTGGTGGTGGTCATTTTCATTTAGGAATGCATGTGGTGGCCGTAATATTGTAACTTGCACTGTGTGGTGGTGGTAGTAGTAGTATATAGTAGCAGCGCCTGATGTGGTGGTCTGTTTTCTTGCAGCTCTAGCACATAATATTATACTGGTGTGCTCATTGCAACTTCCACTGTGGTGGTGGTGATGGCGGTTGTATTTATCTATGTGGTGGTGTAGTAGCTGGATATTGTGGCTGGATAGTTGTGAGCAAGTGTACATGTTGGTGCTGCTCTGCTCCAGCATAGCGGCAAATGCCTACAAATTGGTTTCAAAATGTGATTGTTCAAAACATCGCCTCCATTTTGTGACTAATTAAGCAATACTGCTAATGACATGAGGAAATTGGTCATCTAACTTCATCCACTTAGTATCATGACTTAGCAGGGCTGGGTTGGTAAGATATGCAATGAACCTCATTTTTCTCGGCCATTTTGCCACTAATTAAGAAATCCTGCTAATGACATGAACAGTTGCATTATCTGGCTAGGTCCATCAAGTGTCATGACTGAGCGGGCCGGGCTGGTTGAATACATCATACACATCACATATGTCGGCCATTTTGAGACTAATTAACAAATCCCGCTAATAACATAGGAAGGTGGACCACTTGGATGTGTCCACCAAGTTTCACGTCTCAACGAGCCAAGTTGCATTCATATACAAGATACCACTATGCATCAATATAAATGCACCATACATTAAGTGTTATGCTATGCACATTTATATTAGGATTTGGCGGGCTGCTTGTAGAAGAACGAAGACCTAATTAAAAATTCTGCCTCATTTAAAAGTCTTAAAATCTCCCATACTTCAAAGGCACACCTATCACATGTTCGTGAGGGGTGCCTAACCCCCCGGGAATTATATTATATTATATTATATTATATTATATTATATTATATTATATTATATTATATTATATTATATTATATTATATTATTTACTTTAGATTAGTGGTGTATATTGTAACTTGCACTGTATACAGCTGGTCAGAACCTGCACCGCCACCATTGGAGTGCACGCTGCAGCAAGCAAATGTAAGCTTACCTAAGGGCATGCCATTGAATTGAGGGTGCGTGGGAAGAAATTCAATGGCATGCCCTTAGGCAAGTTACATTTGCTTGCTGCAGCGTGCACTCCAATGGTGGCGGTGCAGGTTCTGACCAGCTGTAACTTGCGCTGGTGGTCTTTTTCTTCAGCCATTGAGCGCATTTACTTTCTGGCACATGTGGTGGTGCGAATGGTACTGGTGCCACTGTAACTTGCACTGGTGGTCTTTTTCTATGACCAACTAGTGCAGATACTCTACTGGCACATGTGGTGGTGGCTACTGTAACTTGCACTGGTGGTCTTTTTCTCTATGACCAACTAGCACAGATACTTTACTGGCACAGGTGGTGGTGGCTGCGATATTGTAACTTGCACTGTGTGGTGGTGGTGGTGGTGTTTTTTCTAGAGCAATGGCACATATACTGAATGCATCCATTGTACTGGCACCATGTGGTGGTGGTGGTGGTCATTTTCATTTAGGAATGCATGTGGTGGCCGTAATATTGTAACTTGCACTGTGTGGTGGTGGTAGTAGTAGTATATAGTAGCAGCGCCTGATGTGGTGGTCTGTTTTCTTGTAGCTCTAGCACATAATATTATACTGGTGTGCTCATTGCAACTTCCACTGTGGTGGTGATGATGGCGGTTGTATTTATCTATGTGGTGGTGAGTAGCTGGATATTGTGGCTGGATAGTTGTGAGCAAGTGTACATGTTGGTGCTGCTCTGCTCCAGCATAGCGGCAAATGCCTACAAATTGGTGTCAAAATGTGATTGTTCAAAACATCGCCTCCATTTTGTGACTAATTAAGCAATACTGCTAATGACATGAGGAAATTGGTCATCTAACTTCATCCACTTAGTATCATGACTTAGCAGGGCTGGGTTGGTAAGATATGCAATGAACCTCATTTTTCTCGGCCATTTTGCCACTAATTAAGAAATCCTGCTAATGACATGAACAGTTGCATTATCTGACTAGGTCCATCAAGTGTCATGACTGAGCGGGCCGGGCTGGTTGAATACATCATACACATCACATATGTCGGCCATTTTGAGACTAATTAAGAAATCCCGCTAATAACATAGGAAGGTGGACCACTTGGATCTGTCCACCAAGTTTCCCGTCTCAACGAGCCAAGTTGCATTAATATACAAGATACCACTATGCATCAATATAAATGTACCATACATCAAGTGTTATGCTATGCACATTTATATTAGGATTTGGCGGGCTGCTTGTAGAAGAACGAAGACCTAATTAAAAATTCTGCCTCATTTAAAAGTGTTAAAATCTCCCATACTTCAAAGGCACACCTATCACATGTTCGTGAGGGGTGCCTAACCCCCCGGGAATTATATTATTATATATTATATTATATTATATTATTTACTTTAGATTAGTGGTGTATATTGTAACTTGCACTGTATATATTATTTACTTTAGATTAGTGGTGTATATTGTAACTTGCACTGTATAGAGGTATTGAGCAGAACGGTTGTCCGCGAAGTGCTCCCGCGAGCGGCCACCAATTGAGACCAAACTTTCTCAGATTATGGACGCCACACCCGGTCTCGATCTAAGGGGGGCGACGTGCGCGAAGAAGCTCCTGTCGAAGAGCGCGCGGCAAAAAACCTCTGAACGACCGTCCGTCATCGTGGATTTACGGAGAAAATATACGGTTTTCCGGGCACGCTCCTATGCTGCCAATGCAAAAGAGGAGCCCCAACCGTTGTTCGCGAACTCCTCCCGCGAACGCCGACGAAACGTGCCCAAACGTTTCCAGCTGTCGCACGCTGTACCCCATCTCAATATAAAGTGGTAGAGGTGCTGAAATAAGCTGCTGCCAAGGAGCCCAGAATGAACCGACCGCCGGCCATCTTGGTGGAAGTAAGTATGCCGTATCCTTGGCGTTCGCGCAGGTGCGAGGACTACATCCAAGCTAGCACGATGCCGAAGCGGAGAAAAAAGAAAGGGGGAGTCGTCTCACACACAGGAACCGTAAGCTTCTTACAACTATCCGTTGTTTGTCTACGGAGATCTTCCATGTAAATTGCATGCACACATTGTAGGTCAGTCACACTGACATCACCAGGCCAGCCTGGACTATCCTTTGCCAGAGCATGCATGACCAGTCAGTGCATTACTAGCTGGGGCCTGAGTAGTAATGGCATTACCAGCCTGTGTCCGACCAGCTGGCATATGTCGAGCACGCGGAGAGACCCGCCCTTATGTACCTGGTGGTAAGACCAGGAATGTTGTTTATAGAGAAGTACTATAGCTAAAGGGTGTGTAAAAATGTTTCCTCCAAAAACAAGGGCAGATGTAAGGATGGTGCAGTGCGTACCTATGGCAAAACCACCTGGCGGAAAAACCGTAGTAACAAGGAGGAGGGCCAGTCCATGCAAAGAGAGGGGGCAGTTGGTCCATGCAACAAGGAAGAGGGCCGGTCCATGCAAAACCCAGGTCATTAACATGCGCTGACTTTGAATACGTTTTCACCTTCCCTACATCTACCAACATTTTGCTGCATTTGTACATTATATAGCTTTATATTGCAGAAAGTCTGCATGGACATGGTAGGTCAGTCACACTGACATCACCAGGCCAGCCTGGAGTATCCTTTGCCAGAGCATGCATGACCAGCCAGTGCATTACTAGCTGGGGTCTGAGTAGCAATGGCATTACAAGCCTGTGTCCGACAAGCTGGCATACGCCAAGCACGCGGAGAGACCTGCCCGAAGGGCGGGTCTGTCCGCTAGTATATATATATATAGGCATGCATACTACGTATGTCCAGACATGCACTGTTTGCAGCAGATTGTAAGACAGGCTGTGTTGCTAGGTACTACATACTGTGTAATGTACATTCAACAGTTATGCTATAATTCATTCTACTGCAACCATACAAATCAATGTCAAAATCCTCACACTGGCTGAATGACACCAGTGGTAGTGACACTAACAGGATGCACCTTGCAGTTGACATGGCTGTGAATGTGCAATACAGACATGTACACACAATATGTGTACACATACCTTTTGACTCTCTTCATGGCACAGGTATTGTGAAACTCACTGAATGTTCAAAGGCGCGTTTGAGATTTACACTGTTAGAAGATCTAAATTTGCAAAGTGATTACACATTCTTTGCAGCCTGCAACACAGATAATGGAACATGTGTAAGTGAGAAAACAAACTAGTTCTGCCATGCATAAAATATGATGATGCAATATAATTACACACTAGTTACTTCTTTTCTGATACAGTTTTATGGTGAACAACATCAAGGAATTGGAGCATTCACCACAGTGGGAACCACATATACAGTTAATTTGGAACCCAGCTGTACCCAAGTTGACAAGCTGTCTCCAGGAGAAATGGGACAGTGTACTCTTCTGATTAGTTCTTTTAATTTGAGGGCTTTTACATCTGGTGCAACTACAACCGTGTGCACACTTCCAACACCATCACTACCAGTGGTCAGTACATCCTCATTACCAGTGGTCAGTACATCCTCATTACCAGTGGTCAGGACATCCTCATTACCAGTGGTCAGGACATCCTCATTACCAGTGGTCAGGACATCCTTGCACTCTGGTACGTGAGTTCGTTAATAGACATCATCAAGTCTTCAACATGTATAATGATAACATATCTTACCTATTACATCTATGGTATTAGAGTGACCACATGCAGCATGAGAATTAAGCAGAGGCTACTCAGCCAGAATTCATAAAAACTATTTGCTTGAGGATTAAAGTGGGTAGACATGTACAGGTGTATTATTGATTAGTGACTACTGTACATTAACTGCTGCACAAAAGTAGTTGTCTCAGGAAGTACATTAGAAGAGCAAGGGATACAAGGGTGTTATCATGAAATACTTAAAGGGAATTAACATTTGTTGTAGGAAGATACTGTAGAGGGGCAAAGGAAACTGATAGGTAAGAAAGTATAGATAAATAGTGCAGCTGTGTGTGTGTGTGTGTGTGTGTGTGTGTGTGTGTGTGTGTGTGTGTGTGTGTGTGTGTGTGTGTGTGTGTGTGTGTGTGTGTGTGTGTGTGTGTGTGTGTGTGTGTGGTGTGGGTGTGTGTGGACATGTGTGTGTGGACATGTGTAATGCTACTGTACCTCCTCCTCACTCCATCTACAGAAGCAGATATAGTCCCCACTGTGGTACCAGCAGTTGTGGTCCCCACGGTGATGGCTGTGGTGGTACCTGCCATAGTGGTATTAACGGCATTGCTATGTCACAAGTGGAGAAAGAAGAACACTGTCCCTGTGGGTGGGACCCAGGACAGAGGTAAGTCCTACCACTGGTCACCATCCCACAGTAGTCCACACTGCATACTGCTGCAGCAGAGTCTTACTGTAGGAGTACAATGACTCTGAACTCCCCTTCATTAGATCATCAAAGCTACATTACTTTAGCAAATATCCACTCCCACTGCAACAGATATGCACAGCTGTCAGAGGTGACAATAGCCTCTGACCAAGGGTTGTTTGCAGTAAAAGGAGTGTTTGTTGTATGCTGACTGCATAGTAGGCTCAGCAGGTCAACTGGTCTAGTACAGGTATATACAGAGACTGATGACTTTCTATACAAGCACTTCTGGAATGGATTAATTAAACACTCCTATTGAACTGCCTGATGTCCACTCCTTGTCTGCTATCCCTCTCGTTTGCAGATAGTGCAGTTCAAGTTGCTGTTGTCATAGATGGAACACGCCAGAGAGCCAAGACACCTGTTAGTTCACTCTGCATTTATCTGTTACAATGAGAGGGAAGGAGAGGTGTATTGGAAGTACACTCCCTCCTAGCTTCATTAACCACACTGTATGTTGTTGTGTCCAGCACCTTGTAGCAGGAGGCAGCTGGCAATGTGAACAACACTAGAAATTCTTTAGATACTTGTGCAAAGTGCAGTTGCTGGTTCATGAGTGCACTGTATGGGATTGCAGCTACAGTGTACTGCTCCACAGAGTGGAGATTCACATGCCACTACCAGTAGACTGCAGTAGTGTGTCCTGCTGTATTCACTACTGACAGCCACTTAAGTTAGTCCTCACTTCTCCTCTCCCTATGTAGCCACCGGTGAAGGAGGTGGCAGCTGTGGATGTGAGAAAGTGGATAATGGACTATGATGACATGGTACTGAAGTGGCCAGTGGGCAGTGGGCAGTTTGGGGTGGTGATGCTGGCCTACCTGAAGAGAGAGGCTGCATCATCTGCTGCCACCCAGTACATCACAAGGCAGACAGCCCCTGATGGCCGCCTCCCTCCCCAACTGGTAGCAGTGAAGCGATTCAGTGGTGAGAGCCTACCAACAGAGAGGGTTGCTGTTGCGATGATATGTTAACTGTGCTGTAGTACGGTTAAGTGTGCATGTGGAGCAACAGATTCATACTTTGTGTGTATGTCACGCTATGAGCTCTACTTCTTCCCTCTCACCCAGCTGCGAGGATGCGTCTGGAGATGGAGTACTTTTACAACGAGATTGCCATCATGATCAAAGCATCCTCAGAGGGCCACCGCAATGTCATCAAGTTGGTGGGCTGCATCCCTGAGCTGCCCTACCCTTCCATCATCATGGAGTATGCTCCACTGGGCAACCTTCATAACTTTCTTCTGAAGTACAAGAATCAGGTGAGGGTCTAGCATGCTAGGACACTAGGCTGTGTCCCATTGCAGGTCACTAGCTCTGTTCACTCCCTTGGTCATACAGCGTCTCCCCGCCATGGTCTCTGGCACTGTGATCATGGCCCCTGTCAGTGATGTTGCTCCAGAGTTCCAGAGCTACTACAACACACTGACCATGGAGCCTCGGGATGTCCTCCTCTTTGCAGCCCAGATTGTCTCAGGGATGGTGAGCACAGAGACCACCTCAAGTGTTGGATACATTGTCACAGGTCTCTTCCACTTCCCCAGGAGTTCTTGGCCAGCCTGAACATCATCCACAGAGACCTTGCCTGCAGGAACGTCTTGATTGCCCAGGACAAAGTGCTGAAGCTAGCTGACTTTGGCCTCTCTCGTGAGGTGGAGGATATGTATGTCTCTAAGACAGCTTGCAGCCTCCCTGTCCGATGGATGGCTCCGGAGGCAGTGGTGTGGAAAATGTACACCGAGCAGTCAGATGTGTGAGTCAACTGCACTGCACCCTCTGTAGTAATGTACTCTTTGTTTAACTGAACACTGTCACTACCTCCAGTCAGTGATCAGTGGTGCTTTGAGGGTTATTCATGCCTGTCTGTGCCTCTCCATCTCAGGTGGTCCTTTGGCGTTGTTCTTTGGGAGATTTGCACACTGGGTAAGTGGGGGAGTCTGAAATACCTAATCATGTGCACAAATAGAGCTGGACTGCAAGGAACTAGTCTATTGTCAGTCTTCATTACCTAGCATTCGTCAGCTAATTGACTGAGTCGTTCAACTGATGAAGGCTTCCATGATTAGAACATTCTGATTAGTCTTTCCAGTTGCTGTTTTATCTTGGCTCAAAGGCCATTGCATCTGCCCATTCATATTTTGTCCTTTGTACTGCTGTCCTCCCAACATGCAGGCCGGATGCCCTTCCACCATCTGAACAATATGGATGCCAAGAAGGCCATTTGCAATGGTGCTAAGTTGGTGAAGCCAGACAGCTGCAGTCCTGAGCTGTGAGATTGCACAACACTGCTACCCTCTCCCTGGCCATGCAGTCCAGCACACTCCAGTGCTGTCCATGTACCTCTCTCATGTACACAGGTATGAGGTGATGTTGACCAAGTGCTGGGACATGGACACAGTCACTAGGGCAACCTTTTCTCAGCTGAAGAGCATCTTGGAAGGTCTCCTGCTCACAAATGAGGAGAGCCCACCTGTGGACCTGGACTATGAGCTGCAGCAGCAGGCCAGAGGTGGGCTACAGCATATGGGTGGCCCTGCATGTTGTGGTGGTCAGTCACTTGTCACTCCTAGAATGGTTCATGTGTACTGAGTTACCACCATGACAAGTGCATGCTCACTATCACACCTTGTCTCTCTCTCTCTCTCCTCCTATGTCCTCCTCTACCTGGTGCTGCAGAGGTGTGTCTCCCTGCCCCGCCCACTAGGCACAGGACTCTATACTCTCCAGATGCAGCCAGAGGAGGTGACTCTACAGCACCACCAACCCTCACCTGCTCATCAGATCCAGACCCAGAGACCACAGAAGACATGTCCCAAGGTGAACCTGAAACTGAGAGAGTAGTGTACAGTATAAGTACTTAGCATTGACAGCTGTGGGGTATAATATTATATGTACCTCTTCTGTATAACTGCATATGTAGTTATAGCCCTTGAACTCCAACTTATGTAACTGACAATGACCTCTGCCTCTTCTCCCAATTCAGAATCTTCCTCTTCCTCTGACACTGACATGGAGGACTGCTCTCCACCCACCCCTCCCAGCAGGCCAGATGTACCACCAATACCTCCACCTGGTTCTATTCAGGTCACTGTAGAGATCCACCCACGTGCCCCGCCCACCTCAGAGGGCTGTTCCCAGGACACACCCACTCCTTCCCTTCCACCACCGACCCTCACCTGCTCATCCAGTGTTGACCCTCTTGTTAACCCAGGTGTCTCCCAAGGTGATTGGTCCAACTATCACCTGCCATCATGTCCATGCATACACAAGGGGACACTAAGAATTTGTCCCTATAGCAATCAACCAGCAGTCCTGTCATGCAACCAGTGCTCCTTGGCATTATTGTGTGTTCCCTCCCCATCCCATCCCTTCCCCTTCCCTTCCCCTCCCCACCCCCTTGTTTACCCCTCCCCTCCCTTCCCCTCCCCCTTGTCTACCCACCCCCCAAATGCCCCAATGCAGGTACCCCCAGCCCTCAGTCCCGTGCCCGCACACTGCCAAGCCATGCAGACTCTTCTCTCCCACCTCACCCAGGTGACACTCATATCTACTGTTTGGCCCTCTTACACATGTACACTGATAGGACCTGGCCTGCATGCACACATGATCAAATGTTAACTATCTCCCAATTCAGAGATCACCTCTTGTGATGCCACCACTGAGGACTGCCAGCTTGGTCTGTCTGCTACTGGAGATAGCAACGATGAGATAACACCATACAGTAGTGCAACTAAGGCAGAGATACACCCACAGGCTCCGCCCACCTCGGAAGATCCTCCCACTTCTTCACTTCCCCGCCTAGCTCCACCCAACCTGGTGGTGGACCTACCCAGTGAGTGTCCTCAGAAACTTCCAACACTCCCCCCACCTCGGGGCAGAGGGCTGCGTAGGTGGGAGATGAGTTATGCTAACTTGTGGCTTGGACAAGGCCTGGGGTGGGGCAACACTGGAGTAGTGGTGAAGGCCATACTGATCAAGGACGACTACAACCAGAGGGTTGTTAACCGACTGGCCAGATTGGAGAAGAGCCAAGGAGGTGGTGAACACCAGTGGATGGTGGCAGTGAAGCGGACAAAAGGTGGGTCTATATGTTGGAGGGAGGCTTCCATGGGCATGTTATGTGGTACCCATTGCTGGACTGGGCACTTGTTTGTGGTTGGTAAAGGCAACTAGAAAGACTGCTGTGGAGAGCTTCTACTGCAGCGAGGCCACTTCCTGTACCATTACCTGTTACTGTCCCACACTCATTCCCTCTCTAATCCTCCCTCCCAGTGTCTCCATCAGTGGAGGAGATGAGGACCTTCTACAGTGAGGTTGCCATACTGAAGAGATTATCCAGGAGAGGCAACCCCCATATCATCACAATGGTGGGCTACATTGCTCGAGAGAACCCACCAGCAATTGTCATGGAGTTTGCTCCACTTGGCAGCCTCCATGACTTCCTTGTGAAGGTCAAGGAAGAGGTGAGGTCATGCATGTCAAACAGGTGTCTGAGTGTGTGTTCCATTCAGTCCTACTCTGGTCCTCTCATGCAGCGTGTCGCTGTACTGCACCCTCGTGCAGTAGCCATGCCTCCACCCATTCAAGTCCCGGAAGAGTTGAGGGAGTACTACGCCAGCCTCACTCTGGAGCCAAAGGACGTCCTCTCATTTGCCTACCAGATTGCCTCAGGAATGGTGAGTAGAGAGAACATGAGATTGTTGAGTTGTGTCAAATAACCATTCTCTTCCACTTCTCCAGGAGTTCCTAGCTGGAATGGGTGTTATCCACCGTGACCTGGCCAGCAGGAATGTCCTTATGACAGTTGGCAAGTACCTGAAGATAGCCGACTTTGGCCTCTCTCGGGAAACAAAGGAGCTTTATGTCTCCCAATGCTGGACTATGCTGCCCTATCGCTGGATGGCTCCAGAGGCACTGACCAACCAACTCTTCTCTGAGAAGTCTGACGTGTGAGCATTGCAGAATGTGCAGCACTGTGTGTGAGGTGCTGTCTGCTCAGAATGATGCAATCACCTTGTGCCTCTCTCCCATGCACAGGTGGTCGTATGGAGTTGTCCTTTGGGAGATATGTGCCCTTGGTCAGTGGGGGATGTCCCATTGGACTCCAGATCCTATGTAGCAAACTGACATTGCACTTGGTGCATGTGTTACTCATTGTTTGTAGTGTGTGCATATGTGTGTGTACACTGCACTTGTCTCAGGTGTGAGAGGTGTCCCTCACTTCCTCCTCCTCAACAGGCCGCCCACCCTACTACCATGTGCGTGAAGAGGAGGTCCGAGGGACCATTACCAGTGGGGGCAAGCTGCCACAGCCTGTGGGCTGCAATCCTGAGCTGTGAGTGGTGTAGTGCATGTTAGCACTCTTCCTTGCACCTCTCCATGCACTCTAGTGCTGTCTGCCTGTCTGCCATAGGTACAGTGTGATGATGGACAAGTGCTGGGACATAGACCCAGACAAGAGAGCGACCTTCCTTCAGCTGAAGAAGACCACCGATCGTCTTGTGACTGCATCCGTGAAACAGGAGAGTCCTTACATGGACCTGAACTTTGTAGTTCAGGAGCAGTTGCGTGGTGAGCTGTGATGGAGAGATGTGCATGGTGGTAGCCCTCCATTGGCATGGAGCGGCTCATGTTTGGTGCCTGAAGTGCTAGCTGATGTTCTATGCTTCTTTCTACTCTACTCTCTCTCTTATACACATACACACTTTGTCTGGCTCATCTTTGTATCTACCTTTACTTCCAGAGGACTGCTCCATTGTCCTGCCCACTGCACCTGAGGCTGTCCACCCACCTACTGCCGGTGGTGAAGAGAGTGAACCTGCAATGCCAGCTGGTACTTCTCCTCCCCACGACCCAGGGCCTACTGCTGAAGGTGGTTGTCCAGCCAGTGAACAGGATGAATGTGAGTGTATTGCACAGTCTCAGCCTCAGATGGCAGTAATTCAATGCACTCAGCAGACACAGCATCCAGTAGAGTGTGCACATGTGGTACTGATGTTGTGCAAGCAGTGCCCATCACTACAGGTGGGGGGCTTCAGTTGGTGCATTAATATGCTACATTGCTATTTTATATTGATGGTATGACAGTCTTTACTGCATTAATTGTGCATTCATTCATTGATTGCAGTGGGTGCATGTGAAAGTGCCTCAGTGCCAATTGACCCCACCTCTAGCAGTGACCCCAAGCCTACTACTGAAGGGGCCGCCTGCTCTCTACCAGCAGCAGGTCAGCAGGATGGAGGTGAGCACATTGTGCAGTGTGATCACACTGTGGTAAGCGGTACAGCCACGTACACTGTTTGGTGACACTACATGTTACAGTACATGCTTGGAGCGCACTGCAAAGTGCCTGTTACTATGGCGATGGTTGTCATGGCAGTAGCACATCAGCCACCCTATCCATGACATTTATATATAGTCCCTTTACCCCATACTGACCTCTCGCCTCCATCTCAACCACCACCAGCAAGCCTCCCTTAACGTAACATTCGTAGCCACACTGTTCTCACCCATTCCATGGTAATGATGTCTGCGTGTGAATGCACCAAACATTGGAATAGTTGTTCACTTCTAGTCAGGCTTGACTTAGTCGTGGTTCATGGTGTGAACACAACATTTAGTTACAGTTCTTCTCCACTTGTTACACTTGCATGACCACACAACACCTCTTTATATTAATAGTCATATTAGTATACAAGTACTGTGCAACTAATAGTACTGATAGTATGTCTGTCATTGCTATATTAATTGTCTATCCGTCCATCCCAGCTGCTCCCGAGGCCATTCCCCTTGAGGAAATGAGTGAACCAGTCACTGAGGTCCTCAAACCATCCAAGACCAGTCAGGAAGGAGCCATTTTGGACACTCTTCTCTAGAAACCACACACCTGCATCTCTAGTAATCACTATGGGCACAGTACGTCCCATTATGCTATTATTGTAAGACCAGCTGACTGTATTCCCTACAGTCTATACCTTAAGCTTACTGTACCTCACTATAGTCCTTTCTGCTTAACCACGTACATCTGTAACAGTGACAGCATATTAAGGTTAACTTTATTCATTATTATCTTTCAAGTGCATTATTCATTGCTGTCAATTAGTTCATCATTAATCAAAATATTTCATTAATCTTGTACTTTGATCAAGGCTCATATATAGCTACATACGTACATCAATGATTAACAGCTGGTCTTGCATAATACTTTCTACAGCTGACAATTAAGTCGAATACATGTACAATTGGGCGATAATTAAATCTCATGAAGCCATGCATATATATATCTGATCAAGTACGTGTTCTAAGAAATTCCTTTGCACGTATGTGATGTTCAAACAAATTCATTGCGGGTAAATGTCATGACCACACAAGCATATATCTAGTACAAATTAACACTACAACATACCACAATGATTAGTACACTATTTCCAATAATACAAAGTTCCACTGCTAATTAGCTACAATGATATTCATTGTTCTGGAGAGAGCCTACAAGGACCTCCTCAGCCTCGTGAATCCACTTATTGCAAACTGGAGAGAAATGAGAACTGTTCATTCCAGCAGCACTAGTCCACTGACTGATGACACAATGACAAAGTGAGCAGTAGTGTCATCTCAATGTGATGGTCATCACATGAAGAGCATGCAATGAGGAGACATGTGTTGACACATGACATGAGATGAAAGGTGTTGACACATGACACGAGATGAAAGGTTTTGACACGTTACATGAGATGAGAGGTGTTGACACATGACATGAGATGACGTGACGATTACATGATGACATGTCACGAGAGGAGGCAGTGCAATCTTGTTAGGATTCTATTCTACTCACCCCATTTAGTGCCCACCAACATGGGGCAGCCATCTAGTCATCATGTCACCATCTCTCGGTTGTTTTAAGTTCCACCAAAAGTAGTATCATCTTGGAGGGGGAAAGGAGGGGGAGGGGAGGAGGAGGGGAGGGAAGTGAAAGGAAGGTAGGGAGGGAGGGAAGGGGAAGGGGAAAGGGATTGGAGTGGGATCTGCACATTCCAGTGACACACAATGGTGACCCAACACTGACCACAGAGGGTGAACCTGTACCCCACCCACTCTTGGACACACCCCTTAGTCACACCCACTCACCATTGGATCCGCCTCTCTGCACAGTTTCTCATATTTCAATGTTTCTGGTAAAATATTAGGGGGTGGGGTAGGGGAGGGATGGGTAGGGGAGGGATAGGGTAGGGTAGGGGAGGGGTAGGGTAGGGGAGGGGTAGGGGAGGGGTAGGGGAGGGTGGGGTAGGGGAGAGATAGGGTAGGGGAGGGGTGGGGTAGGGGAGGGATGGGTAGGGGAGGGGTGGGGGAGGAGAGGGGAGGGGTGGGGGAGGGAGGGGAGAGGGGTAGGGGAAGGGGTGGGGTAGGGGAGGGATAGGGGAGGGGAGGGGAGAGATAGGGTAGGGGAGGGGTGGGATAGGGGAGAGATAGGGTAGGGGAGGGGTGGGGTAGGGGAGGGATAGGGTAGGGGAGGGGAGGGGTAGGGGAGGGGAGGGATAAGGTAGGGTAGGGGAGGGTAGGGGAGGGGTGGGATAGGGGAGGGTGGGGTAGGGGAGAGATAGGGTAGGGGAGGGGTGGGGTAGGGGAGGGATGGGTAGGGGAGGGGAGGGGTGGGGGAGGGAGGGGAGAGGGGTAGGGGAAGGGGTGGGGTAGGGGAAGGGGTGGGGTGGGGTAGGGGAGGGGTGGGGGGAGGGATGGGGTGGAGGTAAAGCCAGCAATCTTGCGAGATGCTGTTGTGCATACAGTGACAGATGCTTGCTATGTGACACAATATGACAGTGACAGTTGTACTATAGTGACATGTCACTGATGAAGCAGTTCACTCACATTGATTGGTGCAATTCTCGTTCCCAATTCAGTGAAGACAGTGGCCCCACCGAGTGTGACATTGCTCATCTGCGTAAGAGGGGAGGGGAGGGGAGTGGAGGGGAGGGGAGGAGAGAGGAGGGGCGGGGAGAATTGGTAACAGCCATCAGTGATAACCCAGGTCCTTAAACGTCCTGTGCACTCCATTGACTCACGCAGATGAGGACAGTGGCTATCCTGTTGCCATTGCCAAGAGTTGAGAAGGCATCCTCGTGTTTCTACAGAGTAGACAGGTATTGCAATCATGTGACTGTCACATGACTGAGGGGTCATGTGACTGTCACATGACCGAGAGACTGCATACTGGTTATACGATGGTCACATGATCTCAACTTACTCTTGCAAAGTCAAAATGAGGCTCATAATGTCCACCAATGCCGTAGTTCACCACCTGGGCAGCAGCATGGATGGACAGACAGACGGACAGACAGACAGACACAATGCACACACATACAGTAATGATGAAGGCTACAATTCAGTACACCTTGGATGCACAATGACAACACACTACAAAATGGCTGACCTGCAAGTCTTCCGCAGTCGTCATGGTGAGCCCAGTAGCATCCTCCAGTCGATTGTTGATGCGCTGGACATAGCCAAGTGGGTCTATCTCATCACTGAGCCAACCACTGTACAACAGGAGCAGTGCAGAGTTAGCGGCAGGGACTGAACTTGTTATTGTTTGCTGCTTCACAAACTCCTCCTCTCACACACATATGCACTCAGACAGACAGACAGACAGACAGACATACACCATTCACTCCACACATGATAGGAAATGGTCCAAGATTTATATTCTCATATTCTTGACTCAAAACCCAAATACGTTGCAATTGACTGGCCTCTGTGTCAAAATGTCCAACAGTACACGTATCATTAATGGTAGTCTCCTGCACACGTTAGCACACCACCACACTGCCACCAACCTACAGTGCTCTGGGCAGAATAGCCCAATGGCAGCACAGTACACACAGCATTGACAGCTGGTGAAACACCCACAGGGGTGGACACACTCCAGTACAAGGAATTACGTGAAAGCCATTCAACGGCAGATCACCACGAAGAGTGGTAGAGATGTGCAAAGATAACAACACACACAAACATAACCAACGAGGACCCATCAAAGTACCCACCCATATGCTCACTGACCACTCCTTGTATAGTCATTAGCTTTGGAGAATTCTACTTCTGGTACATACATAAGAAGATGAGGTTGAAACATGGCTGAGGTGGACACTATGCTTGAACTAGCAATGAACAAGCAGTGCTCTTCAAAGGTGCTGGGCAGGTGCCTCTACTGACCCACTTGCAGTGTTCTAACTCACAACTGTGCATTGCAGCGCAATCACAAGGGAAGAAGGAAAGTGACACCATGTCACCTTGACAGAGTTACTAGACGAAGATGAAGTTTCCCTTCTCGCTCAATTTACAGCAGTTGACATATTCTTGAAATCATTGCATAATCCATCTCTCCCACTCCCTCTAAGTCAAGTGTGTTTGTCGGCGCTGACTGGCAGCCAACTATGTACATGGCAGTGGCAGCCTAATGCTTGCCATTACTCCTTGAGATCACTGCCACGACGACTGACCACAAATTAGCCTACTGACAAACATTTTCCCTTCTTAACTGCTCACTGGAGCACAGCTAACAACAAGTCATTACTTGGACCATTTCCTGAGCTGGTGGTGGTGCTAACAACTACTACATGTTGTCAAGGCAACAAAGTGGCCGCCCACTCTCGCTATCATGGCTGAGTTCACCTTTTGCTGACTCTGTAGTCTGCATGCAGAAGAGTTCCATCAGCAGCTGATATGGTGGCTCTATTCAACTGAAGGAATACAAGTGTTACAGTATAAATCAATTGAACTGAATGATGCCTCACTGTCCAATGTGCCTATTATTCCTCAACTACAGCACACACAGCTGTAGCTGTTGGGTCAAGTGCTAAAAAACGTAGGTCTGAGGAGCAGGGGAGGGAGGTGTGACATTGGACCATAAATAGTACTATGCAATGTGAGCCAAAATAGTGATCCGCACTAGTTCACACTACACTCTAGCTACTCCAACAGTGTGATTGGCAGTGGCACATTCTGCCCCTACAGAGCAGTAGAAGGTGTCCGGGTCACACAGTTTGAATGGTGTACGCAAAAATGGCAGAATTGCCTCAGCCAACGATTGAGCATAAGGTTGGATTGACAGATGATTGCTACAGAGAGCTCAATGCACAATGGGAAAGCGCTGTGCTGAGAAGATGAAAGATCAACAACGGTGAAAATAGCTCCCAATTGTCCTTCATGTTACCAAAGGACAGAACAGGTGCCTCGGGTTGGCTGTGTGCTATCGTTGAAAGACTTGTCTGCTGACAGACAATCACAAGCACTTCAATAGTGTATACGTACAGTAGTACGTATTTTGGACCATTTCCTACCAACATGCAGGGGTCAAAGGTCACCCACAGGTCGTGTATACGTAGTATGTATTTGTACAGTACATATACAGTACATATAGTACATTGGACCATTTCCTATCAATGTGCAGAGGTTAAAGGTCACCTACGGATCGTCTGGGGTCAAAGGTCACCAGAGCTCAACACCACAGCACACACACACACACACACACACACACACACACACACACACACACACACACACTCAAAGCTACACAAACTGATGCCAGCGGTACCTCTTGCTAATTCTGTAATCAGCAGATTCAAATTGGCCTGTCTTCCAGTTCCGAGCCGTAGCACGACGCAACTGTAGGCAGGCATGGATCGGGAGCAGTTCCCACACATTTGAATGGGAGACCATGCAGAAGGGATATGTGTGCCCCTGGTCCCCTACACACACGCACAATCACCTCCAACACACACAGACAGATAAAAAGTTGAATAACACTGTACTTTTGAAGAATGATTGAGAACACCAGCAAATTCACTCCTCTGAACAGTAACAGCGTCATGACATCTGATTGGTCAAACAGTATCGACCAATCACTGCCTATCTCACCGCTAAGTGGAGCCAACATTGTCATCCTCTGTAATGCATGCCCCAATGAGGCCCATGAAGAGGTGAAACGCTACATTCCTAGTTGTTAGTCAAGAACTGACTTTGCTGGTGTGTTCACCATCCAAATGGAGTGTCATTCAACTGCGTACCAAATTGGCAAGATTAACATTTCTCTTGGCACATGGGCTGACCCGCAGCTGTACCTCTAGTTAGCAATACATCTAACTGCACAATACTCCCCCAGCCCTCCCAGAGTCATGTGCCGGCCCATGTGGCTTGCCCCGCCCCATCCTACTCCACCCACCCTCCCCAGACCAAACTGCCTGGGGCAGATTGGTCTGGGTAGGGTCTGCCCCGCCCTGCCCCGCCCCTCACCAGAGGCTGAGCCAACTCCCTCAGTCGGGCCATCTCCTGTTCAGAGAGGATGTCTCTAAAGACAAATATCCTTGGCCTTGGGAAGACCACCTCCACCTTGACTGGCCTGAGGATGAGCCGCGGCTTCCTTCGGTTGGTGAAGTAGAAGCAGAGCAACTTATGGTGCTGCTTGGGTGACTGGGAGGGGAGGGAGGGGAGGGGAGGGGGGAGGGAGGGAGGGGGAGGGGAGGGGTAGCACAACAGTGACACAACACTGATGCCAGAGGGTGAACCTGTACCACACCCACTCTTGGACACACCTCCTAGTCACACCCGCTCACCACTGGATCCGCCTCTCTGCACAGTTTCTCATATTTCAGTGTTTCTGGTAAAACATTGCGGACATTTTCTGTCACCACCTCATCATATGCGGCTTCATTCTCTGCCAACTCTGTTGTGAAGTAGTCCAAGTTCCTTAGTGCTCTCTCATGGTCTGGTTCTATTTGGAGGGAGATGGAGGGGTGAGGGGTGAGGGGTGAGGGGTGAGGGAGGGGTGAGGGGTGAGGGAGGGGTTAGTGTATGTGTGGTACAGTGGAACCTGTCTAAGGTGGTCACTGTGTTGGACAGCCACCTCTCTAAAACAGCCAGCCTATGTGGCCACAGATAGCACATAACCAATGCAGTCTACCTCTGTAGAGCGGCCACCTCTCTATAAAGGCCAGTTAGGACTGTCCCACAGGTGGCTGTCTCAGACAGGTTCCACTGTACTGCAGGTGATGGTGTGATGGTGTGTGTGTGTGGGGCGATGACAGATTTGCCTACCATTCTGCAATAGGTCCCTGGAGTACTGTATGGCTTTCTTTAAATTGCCCAACTGAGGGGGGGGGGGGGGGGTGGGGGGAGAGACAGTGTCTGTTTGTGTGTCTGTCTGTGTGTGTACACTGCTCACCTGGTACTCTGCATAAGCCAGGTGGTCGTAGATGCTTGACAGATCAATCTCTTCCATGTTCCCTTCCTTGTCTGCTTTCCTCAGAGCCTCCAACATCCACTCACGGACATATCACCACTGCTCCTGGTTGTATGCCTCATGACCTAGGGGAGGGGCAGGAGTGGCAGGGGGTGGGGCAGGAGTGGGGCAGGGTGGTAAGGGGTGGGGCAGGAGTGGCAAGGAGTGGCAAGTGGTGGGGCAGGAGTGGCAAGTGGTGGGGCAGGAGTGGCAAGGGGTGGGGCAGGAGTGGCAAGTGGTGGGGCAGGAGTGGCAAGTGGTGGGGCAGGAGTGGCAAGGGGTGGGGCAGGAGTGGCAAGGGGTGGGGCAGGAGTGGCAAGTGGTGGGGCAGGAGTGTGGACAAAGTACCCTAGGACTGAAGCCATTCAAGTGATCTCAACCAATCACACACACTCAATACAGCAAACAGTACACTGAACTGAAATGAGAGGCTGTTGCAGAGTGAGGTGTCCACTGCACTCACTGACATCATAGCAGTCTTTAGCAGTCATCTTCACAGCCTGCACCCCGGCCATCTCAGGCTGTGAGAGGTTGTGTGTTGGGAGCAGGTAGGTGTCCTGGAGCCTGATGATGGCAGTGACCACTCCTTTGTAGTCCTCGTAGGAGGGGAACTGGTACTTGTTGAAGGAGATGGCTGACATGAGGTCTGAGGGGGGTGGAGGGACACACACAGGTAGGTAGTGTGTGAGAACAGTGACTGCACACCCACCCCCCCACCCCCACACACCCACCCACACACCCACCCACACACCCACACCCACACATGCACACACACATTCACCCACACGCACACACGCACACACCCACAGACACCCACCCACACACACACACACACACACGCATGCACCCACACACCATGTGAGTTGTCCCGGTAGACCAGCTCCCCCACCCTCTGGTTCCACTCCCTGTGGTAGCGTTGTACCAGTGCAAGCGCATTGGTCGGGTGGTAGAGGTGCTCCCTCGGCTCCGCACGGGGGAGGGACTGGGCAGACTCCACCCCCTCCAGTATCCTGCAATGGAGAGAGAGAGGAGTGTGTAACAAACACCCACTGACGACACTCTCACACTCTTAGTGCAAATGCACCATGCACCATGGACAGCCACTGCAGGTGTGCAGAGTGCCCTGCAGTCACCTTGTAACTGACACACTTCACCACGCACACACAGTCAATCAATGATATATACCCACTAACAATCCCCCTGCGGCATCCCCTAGGTGAGGTGCTTGAAATAAACCCTTGGTCACATCTGGGCCTGAACAGGATTACCGAGTTTGTGCTTCAGAGGACAACAGACTACCAGAGGGTGGTGTTTAGCTATTGATAATTAGGAAATCCTGTCTATTAGGACACTGAGCAGGGTGTGATCACAGGATGTGTTCCCACTCCAGATGTGCCTTGAGAGTGGGAGTTGGAAGGAAAACGAGTCCCACTACACTGTACACACCTGTCGTGGTGTGAGCGTAGTAGTGACATGCATTGAAGTGGGAGTGACAACACAATATGACATGACATGTCACACTGTACACCATGACGTGACATGACCTTTAATGTGACATGACAAGCACGTGACATGTGACATGACACCCCCAATGTAACTCAACAAACACTGCAACACTAAACATGTCACCCTTGAGGTGACACCTGTGACATGTGTACAAGGCATGACATGAAAGGACACATGCAAACAGCAAACAAACACACACACAGCTACCTCACCTCTCCAACTCGCCTAGACGGTCCTTCTCCCTCTTGATGTAGCCCCGCAGTTCGCTCGCCAGACTACCCTCCAACTCCACCAGACCTTCCATGTGAACCAGTGCTGTGAACATCTCAGAATGGACAGGAAGTACAACGGCACCATAGAGGCAGAAGAGGGCTCCCACGCGGAGTAGCACCTCCATCGTATCAAGAACACACAACAGGAGAGTTTAAGGAAGCGGACGACGCCCTCGGCCACTTCGTCAAGAACACAGTCAGATCGACAAAGAGCCTTTGTGCAGAGCGAGATTGAACCGCGTGGTGATCACGTGATGAGCACGCGTGGACTGCGCGCGCAACTAAGTTCAGCAGCAAGTGAGAGAGTGAGTCTGCAACATGACGTTCATCGACTACTAGTCCTGTATTTCGTGCGCGACCAATTTCTGGATCCAGTGGTGGCGTCAAGGTGGCCTAGCAAGTTGCTGTCCTGTCCCATGTTGAGTGCACTCTCTCTGCACTCAGTGACTCTTCCACAGGAAGAGGGATTGCGGACAGTTGGGTTGTTGGGTGAGTTGATTGAGCCGTGCCACAGTTCTGCTACAGTACTACACCACCCCCACCTCAGTCTGCTCCGTGTCCAGCCACCTTCATGTACTGGACCCAGTCAGTATGATGCCTCCTCAGACATCACTCAACACACCATGTTTAGTGGGAGTAGCCAGTTGACACTCTCATTGCTCACTGATGTGGTCACATGTAGGAATTGAGTGGTGATGTACATGTGTGTGCACTGCTCATGATGTACAGCCTCCCCATCCACTAATGGTATTCATTGGTCCCATGCATCCTTGCAGGCCCTGCCATGTACCTGGTGTGTTGTCTGTGTCCACCCAGACCAGACCCAACCCAGTGCAGCTGGTGTAAAGTGTGCTGCAGTGAACTGACACACACAGTGAGCTCACAGTGGACATGACATGGCTGTGAAGTGGGAGGTGCACTGCATGGAGACAGACTGACCAGGTACATGTACATGTATTAGAACCACACACTGGACCAGTTGTACAGTGACATGACTAGTGGTGTACACAGACACAGCTGTGGTGGTTTACTAGCACAGTCTGAGTGCCAGACCATGTATCTATCACTGACTGCATGTACATTCTCCAGTTGTCATGGAAATACCATAGAAACCATTTATGCCCACTACTTGGTAGCTGCTCCCAATCACTTCTGAAGTGCATCAGCAAAAACTAATTGCCATCTCATGTTAATGAACTCTGATGACCTATTTAATTGCCTCCACAAGGCAGAAAGACTCTGTAATACCAGCTCTCTTGTCAGAATAGTGACTTGCTCTTGTCAACTATTGCACATCTCTTGGACTCTGTATTGCCGGCTCTCTTGTCAGAACACTAACTCTCCCTTGTTACCTGTTGCCCTAAGCTTACTAGCGGAATCTCCTGACCTACTGAGTCTTTGAGCCAGGCAGTCGGTGGTGTTCCTGCTCGGTGATGCCAGCTCTCCAGGCCTGGCCTGGAGGAGGAGGTCTCTGTCTCAAGTCCTTCCTTCTCCTCCTCCTCCTCCTCCTCCTCTTTCCCCGTCCCACTTGCGCAGACAGTGAGTGTGCAGTAACATGTTGTTATGTTTAATTGATGTGTTAGTGAAAAACTCTTGTAAGAGTCCAATTACATCAGTTTGGGTCATCTGCGTAAGCTTAATTAGTCCATTTACCCCTTCCCAAGAACCAGTACATGCATGCAATGGCCATTGCACTTACTACTCATCCAACCCAATTATGTGCCATTACACAGCATGCAGGGGAAGTTAATGAGCTTCGAGCGCAGTACTGACTTCAGTGGGATACAAGACGTTTCGATCTGTAGATCTTCATCAGTTGTAATACAAAACTTAGGGAAGCGAGACATTAAATAAGGGTGGGTGTGTCATTGAGTGTCAAAAGTGTTAAGTGTTAAGTGTTAAGATATGTTGTTTAGCGTGCTCCACCCACAGTCCTTTCCTACTTAAAAGTCGTATTTTGCCTGCTCTTTAGCTGTGTGTGCTGAATTGTTTGTGCAGTGGTTTTATTATTCATGTTCGCTCAAATTTACCCTGTATGTTGATAGCATTGTAATACTGTTATTTATCCCATGATGACGTCATAGAACAAAGGCACTGCCCATGTACCAACCCTGTGGTTAGGGCAGGTAAGGTGACAAGTAGTCTGGCTTGCTAGACCGTCCCACGTAAACGCCTACAGGCGCGGAAAGGAAGGGACGGTCTAGCGGCACTCTAGATTAGTTCACACCTCGAGGACCAAACCAATATTCATAGGTTGGTTCGACCGCAGGAACGCACTTGTCTCTGAAGTTAATTATATCTGACTCCTGTGTCTCAGGAGTGCGAACGAAGAATTCGTCTTGCAGAAGGAAAAATGGATCGATCGAAATTGTTTGACTCACACCTCATGGATTCTCTCCACACTATTGGAAAGTCGGATTTACTCCTAAGCAGTCACCAGAAAGAAGCCCTCAAATCTGTATTAGCAGAAAGGGACACCTTCGTGAGCCTTCCAACAGGACATGGCAAATCGGTCGTCTTCGAGTTGCTGCCTCATCTTTGCAATGCCTTCAAGCAACACGCTTCTCCTTCAGCTGTGTTGGCGATATCGCCGTTGATTGCGCTGATGGAGACGCAAATTAGCGATTTATGGCGAAGAGGACTGAAGGCCACATGCCACGTCAACTTTCTTGCGGACGTTCTCTGACTTCGCTTCGTTAGAATACGTTTGCAAAAAGGTGACCTGGTAGGGGTGGGTATTCTTGAAGGCATGGGGCCGGACGACTCTGGCTGAGGCTTTGTCCCGAAGAAAAGAAGAAAAACAACTTCGACCTTGCTAGTCTTTCTTTCAATGACTTCATTTTCGCTGCCACATCATCGTTCTTCTTGACTCGAAGGACAACATCGTAGCAACTCTTGCAAAGCCGCGTAGGTGCATCTTCCTGGACTTCATTTCTGCTGTCGATCTTGGTAAGGAGAAAAAGAGCATGACCTGCAGCGGTGAGTCCTTCATTAGTGATCTTGCAAAGAAGGTAGCAGTTCTCGTCGAGCGAGCGGAGACAAATACGGCAAAATCTTGCGTTCTTCATTGGTAACGGAACTGATCTAGAGAGAGCGCAGCTGAGTAGACTTCAAAGAGACAATGCGTTCCTGTGGTCAAAAGAAGCTATGAATATTGGTGTGTGCAATTCGGCACAGTCGAATCTGATTGGTCCTCAAGGTGTGAACTAATCTAGAGTGCCGCTAGACCGTCCCTTCCCTTCCGCGCCTACCGGGTGCTTACGGGACGGTCTAGCGGGCCAGACTAGGTGACAAGCGCCCCTAACATCTCCATATATGGATATATCACTTAGCTATGTAAACAACTTCTTCCGAAGGTCACCCAACACTTGCGCAGGTGGTTCCAAGTACAGACAAACGCAATAGAACAGTACAGCACAACAAAAGTAAGCAAAGATCTGGCAATGTAAATTAAAGTTACTGAAAGAATTCCTGGATGTTAATCTTGGAGAGGTAATCAACATCAGCCTGAAAGGTAGCTTGCATGGGTTGCTGAAAGTTGGCTTGTACAGGTGTGGCAACTTTCGATACAATGAATCAAGAAGATTCTGCAGTGGACGAAACTCAGGATCACTCATGAGGTTGATGTTGCACTGTTTCTGCAGGCGTATATGCCTCTGAATGCCCATCAAGTAATGCTGAATTGTCTTGGGAGGGTAGTGCGTACCGTCTTTCTTTCTGGCTTCGATGCTGAATCTGCACAGCCATTTACATAGCTGTCCCTTCTCAGCGAGTAGAACGCCTTCAGGTACTTCGTCCGCGGGGAATGAAGAGTTTCATTCCCTCTTCCACTCTTTGAACAATTTGACACACTTCTGAGTGTCTGCAGCAGTGGTAGCCAGTACAAATCCCCTGGTGAGCTCCTGGAAGTCATCGTCGTCCAGCGTGAAGTCGAAGCGCTTGCTCTTCTCCTTGCCCTTGGAAAGTGGTGGACGTTTAGCCATTCTAGCTCTGGAACCGTACGCAACAAATTCAAATCCTACCGTGCTTTCCGGGCGACCGTGCTTTTGGGGCGACTATTCTTGCGATAAAATAGTTACTACAGGGCTTCTATATCGCGTAACGTGTTTATTGTACTCGCCCTCGGGTCTCGTACAATAAACACGTTACGCCATAGAAGCCCTGTCGTAACTATTACATACGTATTCACTTGGAACAGAACTGGTGCTGCTTTAGACTTACTCTTAATTGTACTAGAATTTTGCTTCATTTGCTTTGCAAGGTTCAAACTATTGCTTGTGTACTTATTATGGTGAAATTGAACTACAGGTCTGGTTAGGTGGAATGTGTCATGTCCCTTACACAATTCAGGACTTTGTAATATCAAGAACGCATCATTTATAAGGTTGTGCATTTCACAATTGTGGCAAAGCATAAACCTTCGCTGGCCACACCTAGTCTTACAAGGCCACTCCATCCCTTCAATTTTAATTTAATGAAATTACAACATTGGATAGGGAGAGAGGATTTGAAGGACTTCCTATACCCATAGCATGCTCCACCCAACAGTAGATTGTTTACATAGCTCCTCCACTTCAGTGCTACTCATTCCTCCACTTCAGTGCTATTCATTCCTCCACTTCAGTGCTACTCATTCCTCCACTTCAGTGCTATTCATTCCTCCGCTTCAGTGCTACTCATTCCTCCACTTCAGTGCTACTCATTCCTCCACTTCAGTGCTACTCATTCCTCCACTTCAGTGCTACTCATTCCTCCACTTCAGTGCTACTTATTCCTCCACTTCAGTGCTACTCATTCCTCCACTTCAGTGCTATTCATTAAATATGCAGTAAATGATGTATGGAGTAATTAGCACACAGATAACCAATCAATATGGAAGCTCAACAAGGACCTTAGTTGGCTATGTAAGTATAATTGCTCATAGACAGGTACCCACATCAATGCAGCTTACATTAACAAGTTTCTTCATTGCATTATAATTGTACACAGTGTAACTGCTGTCCCCGGGCTTGGCCTAAATCTGGCAAGAATCATCACATTTTATTGCATTGTCATCATTCTTAACTGAATCCAGGAACAGCAGTTATGTATGTGTATATGATATCCAGGACACTGCATGCTCTTTCTGGTTGACACTTGCTGTTGTTATGCCTTATAGCGGGAAATATATTGGCAGATACAAAAGAACCAATGATGTCACAGAATACGGTGACTATAGGGACTGTTGGTTCAAGTCACTTCAGCAGTGTACATTCCAATCATTGCTCTGTCAGAGGTATACCTGCCAATTAAAGGCACAGCAAGTCACACTGCACTCTTATTGATCTTAATTCACTTCCACATCAAGCACGAGAGCTCGCCTTATGCCCATTCATTCACCTGCTCTGCATATCTCTTTTGAGAGAGAGTACCACAGTTTAGAGGACACTTCTTTTCCTTTGTAGATACTTTGGTACACTGTAATGTATGACTTGTGTAGGCTGCATGCACCAGAGTTGACTCACATCAAACTATAAATACCGTATTGTCCCTAATTTTTCGGCTCCCTAATTGTTCAGAACCTGCCTAAATAGGGTCGGATCATACTCGAATTTTTGATGAAAAATGGCTGCCCCTTATTGTTCGTCTCGGACTCTAATAAGTCATCGTCAGCTGCGGAGTCCAATGAATCGTTGGCTGCTGCGACCAATATAACGATCGCCATGGATAGAGACTCTACTTCGAACGTGAATTAGGTGCATGCGACTTCAATGAAAAGCCTAAGAGCCCAGCTGCGTTGGTGGCATGGCGATCGTTTTCAATTTTGCTCACATAGGCTATTCGTTGAAGTCCTGCTCTAATTCACATTTGAAGTAGAGTGTTGTATTAACTGCAGCCTCCCACTGCTCCATGTAAGCATGATACCCATGCATGAACAGCTGCCTCGACTGAAAGCGAGAATTCGAGAATTGCTATTATTCCTTCGCGTACTCGAATTAGTCATCATAATTTCCTAATGTTTTGTCGTACTTCCAGTTGCAACCCAACTATCCCTAAGTGCCGACTTGGATCTGCATTTTGTTCTGCCGAAAAATTAGGAACAATACGGTACCATGTACTCTGATTTGGTCGTGCAGGAATATAATTTTAGTGGCGGGAGTTAAAATTGGCTGATTTTCTAATAGCTACCAATTTTACAACCCCACCAATGTTTTCCACTATCCAGTATATTCCATTACTCTGTTATAGGTGTATAGATCCCGTTGCCATGGTAACGTGCGTCTAAGCGATGTTTCTAAACGTCGTAGACACCCCGGGTGTTGTTTCGCGCCGTGGTCTATTTCGTCCAGCCGTGTTCTAATTCGGCGCGCGGCGTTCGCGCCTATGCTCTAAATGCCGATTTAGAGCATGGGCGTGGCACGCGCGTCGTTCGCGCTATGCTCTAAATGCCGATTTAGAGCATGGGCATAGCACGCGCGGCGTTCGCGCTATGCTCTAAATACCGATTTAGAGCATAGGCGTGGCTTAGGCCCGTGGTCTATAGCAGAGAAACTGCAGCTGTGACAACAATAGTAGCTAACAGCACAACATACGATGCAAAGGTCACTCGGCTTGCTTGTTTCGTCGACAAACAGGGTAAAGCAACAATCCGGCAGCGGCCTACGAACCAGAGCCGAGTAAGGAGCGAACTGGTTACGAGCTGGAAACAGGCTTAGGACACCGCTCTGGGAAACGCTGTGGCTGACGGGGCTGACAGTGAGTAAGCTTACGTTTAGCTTACGCGCCGCATCCACTGCCGACCTTTAGGAACGTCTGCTGCGAGATGACAAACCCAATAACCAAATGACGTTTTCTCGGCCATTGTCAAAAATTGCTAACTACTTCCGGAAGACGCGTGATGACGCAAGTACGAGTTGGTAAACTGATTCGCTGCCGCTCCTTGCCCAATCGTTGGGATCTATAACACTTAAATGCTGACCAATCAGTGTCTCTGAAGATTTAGACCACTCAGCACTCGGGCGCTTCGCGCCCTCGTGCCTCGTGCTCTAAATCTCAGAGACACCTCTTGGTCAGCATTTAACTATTACATAATAGCTGTACATGCAAACACTGGGGTCATTTTGCAGCTGTTTCTGCCACAACTACTGCAAATTTGCACTTGTTTACTGTTACACTGTGTACTTTTGGGCAAGAAGCAGCTGCAAATGACTCAAACTCTGGACAGCTGTTATATCAGACAGCATGATAGTGCTGTCGATGTTGGGATGGTGGTGGTTGTCTGTATGCTGTAATTGATCCCGTTACCATGGTAACGGGTGTTCTAAGTGATCATTCTAAAACTCGTACGTAGACTTTCTCTTGTACTTTGCGCGGGATCTAAACCATTGAGATACTGGGTGTCTAAATCCCATAGATCCCTGCAGCTGAAGAGAAATGCAGCTGTGACAACAATTGTGGCGCCATAACATACAATACGATGCACAGGTTGCCCGGCTTACTTGTTTCGTCGATAAATTGGGTACAGCAACAATCCAGCTACGAACCAGAGCCAAGAAATTGAATACAGTATTCCATTACTGTGTTATGGGTACTAATGCACCAAAGGTATGCTTCAGTGGCTGTACAGCCTCACTGGCTGTCAAAACGTCTCATACATAGCTCCACTGAATTGGCCTTTTCTGGACCATTGACTTGAGCAGGATGAGCTCAGTGTCCATGATCTTGACAATGGCAACGACTGGAAAGAATGGTGAGCTGCTGTATGTCACTCCCAACAATGAACCTTTGGCTTTGGCTGTCACTGGGCCTTGATCACCCTTATCGCTTCCCTCCCAGTCACCCCTTCTGTGTCAGACTCTCATTGTGTCATCATAGAGGTAGTCTGTGGTGACAGCATGAGTAGGCATGTCTATGCACTGTCATCAGTTTGCTCCATTTGTTACTGACCCAGGTATTCGACTGGTGGGAGGGTCTGGTCGATATGAGGGGCGTGTGGAGGTCTACCACAATGGTACCTGGGGCACTGTGTGTGATGATGACTGGGATCTGCAGGATGCCACGGTGGTGTGTCGTCAACTGGGCTACATCAATGCAACAGCTGCAGTGGGACCTGCTAGGTTTGGTTCAGGCAGTGGCCCCATCTTGTTCAGTGAAGCGGCCTGTGTCGGTAATGAGAGCACCATCACTGAGTGTGATCATCGCAGCACTGGTGGGCATAACTGCAGTCACAAGGAAGATGTAGGTGTTGTGTGTGAAGGTCAGTCAGTCTGTAGTTGTGCGGAGCATGCATTTGTGAGTGTGTGCATGCACACAATGACACAGGCACACCATACTATTTTATTGTATGCACAGTTCCCCAGTTTCTAAATCTGCTATCGCTCCTTCCTGTGAGGCTCAAGTGTTTCATGTAGGAGAGATGTCTTTACCAGATACAATCTCAAATGTTGCTAGAACTGCTCTTCCTTGCCAATATAATAAGGTCTCTTTTTCTTTTACTATTAACTAGCGGAGAGACCCGCCTGAAGGTCGGGTCTCTTCGTGTGCTCAGCGTATGCCAGCTGGTCGGACACAGGCTGGTAGTGCCATTGCTACTCAGCCCCCAGCTAGTAATGCACTGGCTGGTCATGCATGCTCTGGCAAAGGATAGTCCAGGCTGGCCTAGCTAGCTAGCGCTTCTGTGTTTTCCTCGCTGGGCCAATAAAAAGCTCACCAGCACCACAGTCCGATGGTCTTGAGCTGAATGGGCTGCCTTTTTTCCTCCGTGCATCCTTGGACAGGTAGGACAACCCCCCTTTCCTTTTTCTCTGCTTCGGCATCGTGTTAGCTTGGGTGTAATCCTAGCACCTGCGCGAACGCTTGGGATACAGCATACTGTTCTTCCAAGACCAAGCAGGCCGATGGTCGGTTCATTCTGTTTTTTTGCTGTGCGCTCCTTGACAGCTGCTTCTTTAAGCACGTCTACCACCTTATATTGAGACTGGGTACAGAGTGTGATGGATGGGAACGTTTGGGCGCTATTCGTCGATGCTCACGGGAGCAGTTCGCAGACAACGATTGGGGCTCTTCTTTTGTATTGGCAGCATAGGAGTGTGCCCAGAAAACTGTATATTTTCTCTGTAGATCCAAGATGGCGGACGGTCACTTCGAGGTTTTTCGCCGCGTGCTCCTCGGCAGGAGCTTCTGTACGCAAATCGCCCCCCTTAGATTGAGACCGGCTGTGGCGTCCATAATCTGGAAGTTTGGTCTCAATTGGTGGCTGCTCGCAGGAGAACTTCACGGACAACCGTTTTGCTATATATAGATTTTCCAACACAGTAGAATTCTCCTATGTCATGTTTCAGCATAGTCACATCAAACACACCAAACACAGAACAATGACAATAGTACAGTTAACATCAGGGCAGTGCTGCAAACTTGTGTAGGTGTTTTTACATGTCAATCAATCAATCAATCAATGATTATGAAGGATACGTATCTCCAGTTTCTGGAGGTCTTCCCAAACAAGTATTTTGAGTTTAAAAACTCGTGGGGCGCCGGGGCACCCCTGAACTCGAACTACTTGCTAGCAATTTCCCCATACATCAGATTCTCGCCCTGAAGAAGACCAGAGCATCTCGTCAAAACTTCGGCAAGGTTTTCAACCCTGTTGTGAAGCTGGTATTAGAGAACCAACCCTTTCTGATGCCTGAGCCAGCTGAGAAGCCCTCACTTCTTCCCCATACATGTTCAGTAAATCAGATAGTTGGGGGTACAGCATTGTTGTTGGCTTCAAAGATACATCAAGTTACACTAGACTGTTGGGTTTGCAGGAGTTTCAAATCTCCAGAGCAGCCAGTCATCCAGTGAAAGCACCCCTACCAAACTGTCAAATGTTTGCTAACTGCTTTTTGATCTATCTATATGACATTCTGAATGAGAATGTAATTGTTACTTTGTGCCAGGAGGAGGAGTGTGCTGACTGAAAGGTTACCCTATGATGACCCTATGAGCAAATCGTGGCTAGCGTTATATACCACGATTCGCTGGTCTGCCATTATTGGCCAACGGGTTATTGGACTTCTGTTGTATTTAGAGCTGTAGCTCACAGGAGAACAGTTAGGTAAGCTTTCTACTACGATACTATTACTTAAACATGTTTTAGAAACACTTTGTGTTCTTTGGACACACGGCGAAATATAAAGAAAAATGATTTTGAGCCTAGCAAACAGAGAGCATCAAGCGCGCGGCCATTTTACAATGTCCGTCCGGTCTACCTCTCGGCCTTCTTCCTTCCATCTCTCTTACATACACCTTCTTTGTCACTCTGTCGCTGCTCATCTCATTCAATTTGCCCTTCCAATTTTCCTGCCTTCTCCTTATCACACCTAATACACTTTCCTGCCCAAGATGCTGTCTAATGTGTTCACTCCTTATTCTCTCCATTCTACTTACTCCTTGTACTCTTCTTAAAACATTCATTTGCGTTGCCTGCACTTTCAACTGCTGCTGCTTTGTCAAGCTCCATGCCTCACACCCATACAACAAAGATGGCATCAATGACTACTTGACTACTTTCAATTTTGTGCCCTTACTTAACTCTCTCCTCAATACTGCCTCACTCATTCCTCCAATCATTCTCGTAGCACTCTGTCGTGTTCGCTGGTGTTGGCTCGCGTCAACCTGATCAGGGCACCGGACAATGAACAGGCCAATTCAATGGTAAAAACACTCAAGTGAAAACAACCTACAATCTCCAAAAGCTTAAACTACAGAACTGCACTAATACACGTGATCCACCCCTATAAGTACATTGCAGAAAGTTCTAAACGTGACCATCATGCCAACCCATGCAACAAATCATAAAGAAACACTTAACAGAACAGGATACAACAGCATACAGATAATCATGCAAGCAACATCATAACATCCCTTCCCCCTTAACAAAGGCTGGGTAATAGTAAAAATCAAAGTCACATGAGTCAATAACAATATCTGTCCGGAGGTACCCTCGAATGTGTTGGGTACCAATGATGTGGAGATGCTGACGTTGGCACAACGGTAGAATTGGCATTAGGCGTGGAGGTCGTTGGCTGAGGTGCCGTTGGCGGTGAACTAGTGGTGGAATCACTAGTAGGAACAGCTGCTGCAGAAGTCAGATCTTCAGTCGGGGCAGCTGGTACACTGTCTTCCTCAGTACCCACAACGTCTGGTACTGGTACTGCAGTATCATCCACGGGCTCTGGCAATGTCTCATGATCAGACGATTCAGTTGACTCAGATCTCTTCCTGATGTGATCCTGATGGCGTTTTACCACATAACCATTTGTCAACTTAACCACAAGTGACACAGGTCCAGACAGTCTCACAACATGTCCTGGAATCCACGGTTGTCCAGGCCGAAAGTTGCGAACAAAGACTGATTCACCTTCTTCAAAAATCCTTCTGCGCGCATTGTTGTCATGCACTCTCTTTTGCTGCTCTTGTTGTGTCTGAACCCTCATGGATACATCAGGTTGCACTTGATCAAACCTCGAACGGAGATTTTGACCAAACATCAGCTCAGCAGGTGATGAGCCTGTGGTACTATGTGGAGTGATTCTGTTCGAGAAGAGAAATCTTGTCAACCGATCAGAAATGGTACCTTCTTTCATTTTCTTGTACCCATTCTTGAACACTTGAACTGCACGCTCTGCCTGACCATTAGAGGCAGGGTGATATGGGGCAGTCTTCACATGTCGTACCTCATTCTTGGCAAGAAATGTCTCAAACTCTTCACTCGTGAAACAGGATCCGTTATCTGTCACGACAGTGTGGGGGAGGCCAAACCTTGAAAAGGTTGTTCTCAATTGGCGAATGGTCTCAGATGATGTGGCTGCTGGAACATTGAATACCTCTAACCACTTCGTATGGGCATCAATTAAGACCAAAAACATCTGACCAGCAATCGGCCCAGCATAGTCTAGATGGATCCTAGACCATGGAGCACTTGGCCATGACCAGGGATGTAATGGGGCGGAAGGTGGCAAACCACGAGACTTTTGACTATTGTGATGGTGTGTGGTCCAACTGTACCACTTCTGAAGCTAAACGTCTTGATACTTTTTTCAATTTTTTCTCCTTTTATTTTGTGGGTGCCTTTGGAGTAGCCTGTGGCTAGTGGCTTTCCCACGTCAAATAAGATTACCTAACCTCTAGATGGATCCTAGACCATGGAGCACTTGGCCATGACCAGGGATGTAATGGGGCGGAAGGTGGCAAACCACGAGACCTTGAACTATTGTGATGTTGTGTGGTCCAACTGTACCACTTCTGAAGCTAAACGTCTTGATACTTTTTTCAATTTTTTCTCCTTTTATTTTGTGGGTGCCTTTGGAGTAGCCTGTGGCTAGTGGCTTTCCCACGTCAAATAAGATAACCTAACCTAACCTAACCTAACCTAACCTAACCTAACCTAACCTAACCTAACCTAACCTAACCTAACCTAACTGTTGACACAATTCACATTCTTTTGCCATACCTTCAATTTGTGCATCCATACCAGGCCACCAAAGGAACGAACGTGCTAAACTCTTCATCTTCGCCATCCCTTGGTGCCCAGCATGTAGCTCCAAAAGTAGCTGCTTCCGTCCTGGCTCCGGGACAACAACACGGGAACCCCATAGCACACAGCCATCTAGCAAGGACAGCTCCCCTCGCTTCAACCAGAATGGCTTCAATTGGGGGTCTTCTGGACAGTCTTCAGACCAGCCTTGCTTGGTCAACTGCCAGACTCTCGACATGACCGGATCTTGTCTGGTCCAGTTCTGGATCTGTGTGGCTGTCACAGGTGCTTCCTGGAGACCTTCCACCAAACAGACAAGTTCTGCTGGTGATGGGGTGAATGGGGGCTCTTCTGGCAGTGGCAGCCTGCTCATGGCATCTGCATTCCCATGTTTGCCTGTAGGTTTAGAGGAAATAACAAACTCATACATGGCCAAAGCCAACACCCACCTTTGTATTCTGCCAGATGCCTGGGATGGTACTCCCTTGTGCTCATTGAAGAGTGAGAGGAGAGGCTTGTGATCCGTTTGGAGTGTGAACTTCTTGTTGAAAAGGTAGTTATGGAACTTCTTCACACCGTACACACAAGCCAATGCTTCTCTTTCGATCTGAGAGTACTTGCGCTCTACGTCTGTTAGTGAGCGAGACACAAAGGCAATTGGACGTTCTGTACCATCCTGCATCTGATGTGACAACACAGCTCCAATACTGTAGGAGGACGCATCACAGGCAAGCAGGAGAGGAAGGTCAGGGTCAAAGTGGACCAAAAAACCAGATGATGTCAACAACTTCTTAGATGCCTGGAAGGCCTTCTCTCTCTTCTTGTTCCATGATCATGGTGTGTCATGGCGGAGTAGAGCATACAAAGGGGCAAGCCGTGTAGCAAGATCAGGCAAAATCTTACTGTAATACGTAGGTTAGTAGCCCCAGGTAGGACTTGAGCTCTGAGATGCACTGCGGTGGTGGTGCTTCTTCAATGGCTCTGACTTTGTCTGGGTCGGGGTGTAGTCCTTGGGCGTCCACAATATGGCCAAGGTAGGCTACGGACTCAGCCATGAATACACACTTGCCTCGATTCAGCAGGAGACCAGCTTCTTCCAAACGATTCAGTACTTGCTCCAGGGCAGATAGATGCTCCTCTTCAGACTTACCGAACACGAGGATGTCGTCCAGGTACACTGCCACTCCTGGCATTCCCTGGAGGAGGCTTTCCATGATTCTTTGGAAAATTGCTGGAGCTGAGGATACACCGAATGGAAGACGGTTGTATCTGAAGAGACCCTTGTGTGTGTTGATCACTACGTACTGCTTTGACTCATCATCGAGCTCGATTTGCTGGTATGCTTGGCTGATGTGCAATGTGGAGAAATACTGACCACCGGAAAGTGCCGTAAACAAATCTTCAATTTGCGGGATGGGATACTGCTCCAACTTTGATGCAGTGTTCACTGTGAGCTTGTAATCCCCGCAGATGCGCCGTCTCCTTATCACGCTTCATCACAGGAACAATGGGTGCTGCCCAATCTGCAAATCTCACAGGTTCAATGATACCTTCACTCGTCAAGCGCTCTAGCTCCTCCACTTTTGAGCACATGGCATAGGGAACTGGGCGTGCCTTGCAGAACTTGGGTGTCGCAATTGAATCTACGTTAATTTTGGCTTTGTACCCTTTCAGTGTCCCTAGCCCTGGCTGGAACAATGCTTTCTTCCGCTCAAGCAAACTTTACAGGGCGCTCGTACCGACACTATGAACCTGGCTCCAGTCCAGGCGTATGTGCTGGAGCCAATCTCTCCCGAGAAGACTCTGTCCATCTCCTTCGACCACCGTCAGTGGCAGCGTGATGTCTTGGTCTTGGTACTGCACCTGCACTTCCATGCTACCCAGCACACCAATATGCTCGCCTGAGTACGTGCGTACCTTCACATGAGACTTGCAGAGCTTCTTCGTTGGCCACAAGCATTTGTATGTGGCACTTGACACCAGTGAAAGCGAAGCTCCTGTGTCGATCTCCATTGTCAGTGGTTGTCCATCTACTTCCACTGACGCCATCCATGGCTTTGTACTAGGACTCTGAAGGGTGCACAGGGGGTATGTCTCTTCCTGCTTCTGCACCTGCCGAACTGAGTGTTGCCGACTTTGCTGTGGTTGCTTGTTGGGGGACTCCCTTCTCTACTCCGACAAACGGCTTTGAGATGACCCACCTTTCCACACAGGTGGCACTCTGCATTCTTGAAACGACATTTAGCAGCTGTATGCCCTTTCTTCCCGCAGCGATAACACAACGCATCCCTCCTTGGTGACTGCTGTTGTGGGGGTCCAGCTTGATGAACCTCATTGGGCACTGCTACTTCAGCCTGCTGGGCGCTGTGCAACTCACGTACATTCTTGGTGGCAGCTTCCATCCCTTGAGCAAGCTCCATTGCTTTCGCGAATGTCAATCTCTTTTCTGCAAGGAGCCGCTTCTGAATGTTTTCGTCTTGAATACCGCACACAAGACGATCCTGCAACATGCTGTCCAGCGAGTCGCTGAAATTGCAAAATTCTGACAGCAAACGTAACTCCGACACGAATGTCGCCACCAATTCTCCTGAGCGTCTGAATCTGCTATGAAATTTGAATCTCTGCACAATCTCCAAAGGCGGAGGGCTGAAGTACTTCGTTAGGACCTCTACGAGTTGCTCGAACGTCTTATCCGCTGGTGTCTCCGGTACGATAAGACTTCTCAGGAGCTTAAACGTCGTGGGTCCAACCACCGTTAGAAAAGTGGCATGCTTCTTTTCTGCAGACTACATTCCGTTGGCCTGCAGGTAAAATTTCACTTGCTCGACATACTGTAGCCAGTCGTCTTCCTGACTGTACGGGGCAATGCTTCCAACTGTCGCCATCTGTAACGCGCTGCTCTGAAGATTCCGACTTCGTCGCCAAATGTTGTGTTCGCTGGTGTTGGCTCACGTCAACCCGATCAGGGCACCGAACAATGAACAGGCCAATTCAATGGTAAAAACACTCAAGCGAAAACAACCTACAATCTCCAAAAGCTTAAATTACAGAACTGCACTAATACACGTGATCCACCCCTATAAGTACATTGCAGAAAGTTCTAAACGTGACCATCATGCCAACCCATGCAACAAATCATACAGAAACACTTAACAGAACAGGATACAACAGCATACAGATAATCATGCAAGCAACATCATAACACACTCCCAATTATTGCCTCCATTTTCTTCTGCATCCTACCATCACTACTTAACGTCACCCCCAAATATTTCATTTCATCTACCTGCTCAATAGCCTAGTCACCAACTCTTACTTCACAGTCACCTCTCTCCCTTGCTACCTTCATCACTTTTGTCTTCCTCCAATTTACCTTCAAGTCCCATCTAACCATTGCCTCACTCAGTACCTGCAAATTGCTCTGCAGCCCCACTTCCGACTCTGCCATCAACACCATGTTATCTGCATAGAGTAGCAATCCCACCTCACCTGTAGACGGCTTCACCTCTCACACAAACCTTCCTCTTGCTTCCCTTGTCACCTTATCCACAAATACATTAAACAACCATGGCGATAGTGTGCAGCCTTGTCTCACACCCCTATCACCCCAAACCACTTTGACTCTCTATCTCCAATCCTCACACTTGCCTTCCCACCCTCATACAGCGACTGAATTGCTAGTAATAATCTTCCCTCAACACCATATTCTTCCAGCACTCTCCATAGCTTTTCCCTATTCACTTTATCATACACCTTCTCTAAATCTACAAATGCCATATACACCACCTTGTCCTTTCAATGGTCTTCTCCATAATCTGCCTCACCGTAAAGATCTGATCATTACAGCCCCTACCCGCCCTAAACCCTCCTTGCTCATCCATTACTTTTTCTGCTGTTATCAACTTCACCCTATCATTTAGCACTCCTGCATACACCTTACCAACCACACTTAAAAGGCTTATCCCTCTGTAATTCGAGCATTCCAGCCTACTACCCTTCTTGACAATGGGGATGATCTGTGCTTTTCTCCAGTCTGCTGGGACTACACCAACTCTCCATACCATATTGAATAACAATACCAACCATTTCATTACCACGTCTCCTCCGGCTTTTAACATCTCTGGCAACACCCCACACACCCCAGGTGCCTTCCTCAACTTTAACTTCTTTACTCCCTTTCTCACCTCCTCCAATGTTATTTCTCTGTCATCATCTGTTACTACCTCACTATACTGCATGTCCTGGCCAGACCCTTCCCTCAACCCCAAGCAGCCCCTTAAAATGCTCCTTCCATCTCTCAATAACATCCGCATCAACCAAAACCTGGCCATTCTCATCGCGGAAGTGGTTCATACTGTCCTTTGGATTTCTGCTATTGACTCTGGCCCAAAATCTCTGTGGGTTGGCACTCACATCCTTCTCTTATGAGGGAACCATGTGTTGGTAATCAGTAGGTTGTGTTCACTACTAAACTGTAGCAACCTGCTCCCATTCTCATTGCATAACTGTTCACCGTGCCTCCCAAGGACCTCCCCCCAATGTCTGTCTCATTGCCCACCCTGACATTCAAATCCCCCATCACAACCAGCAGGTCCCTTCATGCTACTCCCCCAACAGTGTCTTGCAACTTTGCATAGAACTCATCTTTAACTAACATCCTGGCTTCTATCTTCTCTTGGTGCATATACCTGTATCAGACTCACCCAGACACCCTCTACTTTCAATCGAACCAGCACAATTCTTTCGTTAATACACTTCCACTCCTCCAAAAAGGCTCCAAAACTCATCGACAAGAGAATCACCACCTCTCCTATTGCCCTTACTTCCTGCACACCAGAATACACACACACTACGTCTCCAATCTGCTTCACGTTGTTTCCCCGCACCTTTGTTTCGCTCAATCCTAATACCTCCAGTTGATACTTCTTCATTTCAGCGACCAGTTCCTCTTCTTTGCCGTTAATTGACCTCACATTCCAACACCTGAATCTCTTAATCATATTATCTACTCTCTTAGAATCATTTCGCTCCTTCTCATTACTCCCCATCGTCCCCCGTTGCTGACCGGCTGTCTTCGACAAAGACCGAGTGCAGCGCTCAAACCGCCATTTTCAATCACCTCTAGTCATATCGCCAATTTTACATGTGTGTGCTGATTTTTCTGTTCTGTATGATAAAGTGGCTATGTCAGCAGCTTCATGCAGTGGACAAATGCCTAAGCTGTACATATGTCGGACATGTCCATTTGTCCATGTAGTGAAGGTGTGAAATTTCTGATTCGGTGTGACACAACACATGCATGTGACTTTGGACTAACCAGTCGTACAGCCTCACATCCAGCATCACCCTTGTCCCAGGAATGGGACAAGGACAGGAATTGCCTTGAAGCATTAACAGTTTTAAGCCATGCATAGCTGTGGAATGGAATATTTTATGTCTACTGCCAAATGTGGAAAAGTTGGATAAACACGAATTGGCTTTCACGATTCGTCAAATGTAGTCATTCTTGCTCTCTTAGTCTTCCTTCTGATCAGGGTTTCTGCCTGGTCAAGTTTACCAATCTTATCTGTGGGACAGTGGCCAGAGGTTCCTTCATGGCTGCATCTCACACTATTCTGCTATGCAGTTATAGGCTATCATGGTCCTCCATGTATATTTGTACATAACTATATGCAGGTGCACAGGAAGTGACACCTGATTTCTTTGCATAGTCTGCCCACAATGTACAGGGGATTTATGCAATCTTGCAATTGGTTCACATACTGAAGGCAGTTGGTTACCTAGGATACGGACTGTGTGACATCATACTGTAGTTGTGTACAGTTTTGGTTGTAAACCTACCTAGGTAATGACTACCCATGGTTTGAGAAGTGATTACAAGATTGTGTAAGGTTGCTGTTAAGGAAGGGCCATCCAGGCACAGGAAACTCCCACAACAGCATACTGTCCTTTTAGTGCACCTGAGTACGGCAATGTAGTACTAATAATAGAACACAGCATGCAACTAAACAATAAAGACTGTCGGGTAAGTCAGTTGGATACCACAACAAGGATGTACAATAGCTAGTTATTTGTGACCATCAAGAAATGTAGTGTGCTAACTAGTCCCCCTCAGTTCATTCTGCTAGTGCAGCTCTTCCAATTTTAACAGTTGTTACTACTCACTTGAACTACATGACCCTATCTTCAATCAATCATTCAATTACTCAATTGAACAGCACTATGCCTAGAACATGGACATTTACTTATATATACATAGTCTGGCTTGCTAGACCATCCTATCTATGCACCCCAGGTGATGAATGGGAGGGACGGTCTAGCTGCAGTAACGATTAGTTCACACCTTCACATTATCAAACTCACACCTATTGTATTGTGCAATTTGTAAGCAATACGGTAAATCTGTGCAAATGGGTCGAATCATACATCGGGTGAGATGGTACATTACAAGCGCTTTTTGCAGTTGCTGCTGCCAACCACTAGAACAAAAGTACAGGTTGGTGAAGACGGATAGTCTGACTGTAGTGGGGAAATACTTGCAACAGCTCATCATCCGGTCAATGGAAGAAGGCTGTCTCGATTGCTATCTAACTGCATTCTAGCATACAGAACGTGAAGCGAGAAAGCGTATGTTGCGAGATACCACTGTTGGTGCATTCTCTTCACGTTCTAAACCTGTGAGTGGCCCATTGTAACCCTCTCTGCGGTCGGTTGGACCATCTCCAGTGATAGACACCCACCCACGCCCACACCTACTGTACCCAGCCACCCACCCACACGCGCACACACACACACGCACACGCACACACACAGTATCCCCAAGCATGTACTGTAAGACATTACCATGGAACAGAGGAGCACATGTGCGATTGAAAAGTGTCACTTGATATTAATTTGCTCATTCTCCTCATCCCATTTACCAGTGTGTCCACCATCACACCTTCCACTCCACCCAACCCACTCTTGTGCACTCTCTCCCATCCAGTTGGTGCTGTTCGGCTGGCTAATGGGTCCAGTGAGGCTGAGGGACGAGTGGAGGTGTACATCAATGGAGAGTGGGGGACAGTTTGTGGTGCCAGTTGGGATCCATTGGATGGCAAAGTTGTCTGTCGGCAGCTCGGTTACAAGGGAGTGAAGCGTACATATTCTCGCACAAGTCAACACGACTTTGGTGAAGGTACAGGACAGTCCTGGCTGAGGAACCTGCGTTGCACTGGCAGTGAAGCCAACCTTCTGCAGTGCCCACATGACGGTGTAGGAATTGGCTGTCATCACTATTATGATGCCGGTGTAGTTTGTACTAATGAGGACTTGCCTGATGAAGGTGAGTAGATGTGTCTGTGTTGATGCTTGCCTACATGATCATGGATGCAGTGACAGTGTAGCAAGGGATTGTCAGTTAAGTCATTGCCCAGCTTTACAGCGATATAAGAGTATGTGTGTGTTCAGCTCTGACCTGAATTGTGTATGTGTGGACTATATGCAGGCAGAGAAATAGGGGATGGTAGCAAAATGTTGCCAGATGTAGGGATGGTGCAAATGTATTTAAAGTCAGCGAATGTTAATGACCTGGTTTTGTGTGAACAGGCTGGTCCCCCTCTTTGCATGGACCAGCCCTCCTCCTTGTTCCTACGGTTTTTCCGCCAGGTGGCTTGTCATGCCCTTCAAAGACACACTGCACCATCCCTACATCTGCCTTTGTTTTTGGAGGAAACATTTTTACACACCCTTTTATAAGTAAGGATGGGCAGTAGGGCATTCATTGAAATGCAAGATGCCTAATTACAGTACAATAGGATGAAGAGCATGAATTCCCAAAGCCTTTAAGTTGAACACTGTTACTTTCCTTCCCTACCAGCACCTTTGCTCTTATACACTTTCTCTGATCTCATACACTTTCTTCATTGCACCCAACAACTACATTGTTCTCCTTTCCAACTCATGCACTTCCCATCTGCCCATCCTCACTCAGCTCCACCTTAGATAAACTACTTCCCTCAAATTCTTCAGCTCTCCTCCTCCTTGGTACAGAAACGTCCCCAACATTCTTAGCCTTAAATGTTGCACTCTGAAGAAGCCCTGCATGTTGAAGACCATTGTGTTGGAGTTGCTCCAATTGACCTTCACTGCTTCACGCTGCTCCTCCACATTCCGACTTATGCACTCTCCTTCCTGTGCTAGCCCTAAATGTCATCAGTGAACATGGTTACTTTGTATACCTGGCAGTTGTTCAGCATGTCCCCTCCTTGAACAGTGGCAGAGCTGCCTTCCTCTCCAAATCCAAGTATTCATGTTGAGAGCTACAGTATGGTGGCCTTGCATGGACACTGTCTTACTCCTCTCTCTACCATTCCGTTCCCCATCACTTCTGAAGCGCATCCACTGGCTGTCTTGTGAAATAACAAAAACTAATTGCCGTCTCACATTAATGAGCTCTGATGCAGAAGGACTTCATAATACCTGTTCTCTTGTCAGAATAGTGACCTGTTCTTATTGTCTATTGCCCAACTCGTGGACTCTGTAGTGCCACCCCTCTTGTCAGAACACTAACTTCCCCTTGTTTCCTGAATCCCAACTTACGGACTCTCCCGACGTCTAGTGTGTTTAGTCTGCAGTGTCCTGCTCGGTGATGCCAGCTCTCCAGGCCTGGCCCGGAGGAGGAGGTCTCCATCTCACGTCCTCCTCCTCCTCCTCCTCCTCCTCCTCCTCCATCCCTCTGTAGCAGACACACATGGTGAGCACCATGTGAATGTGACAGTTTGTGTGGCAACAGCTTCTCAGCCTCCTTGAAACATCGACTTTGCTGTTTTGCCCTTAGCATCCTTTAATCTGATCATGGCAACTAGAAAGCATCACTTATTGTGTTCCTCCATCTTAGACTTGATGGAATAGTGTAGTGATTTCACGGACCACTCACATGCAAGTCTCTCCCTTTGCAGTGCATACTGGGAGATAATTTACAGGCCACATTGTTGACAATACAACCTTCATGAGAGGTGTTGGATTTGACATGACTGAACTGCACCACACATACCTTGTCAGCCCTACCATTATCATGAATAAATGTGCAACTCCCCTAATTCTGCTATCGTTCCTTCCTGTGAGGCTCATGTGTTTCATGTATGCACTAGTACAGAGATGTCCTCACCAGATACAATCTCCTATATTACTAGTAACAGCTCTTCCTTACAAAGATATAAGGTGCTTTGTCTTTCAAGTTCCATCACATTAGAATGCTCCTAAAGTACAAGTTCTATCAAACACACCAAACACAGACCAAGCACACTAGTACAGTAAACAACAGGACAGTGCTACAAACTGACACTTGGCCACACCATGACTCCAGTACCTGTGTTCCATGTTCGGTGACTACATTGACCATCTCTGTTGCACCATCATCATGTGGGGCTGTTAGTATGAGAACAAGCTCCCACCATTAGCTGTAGCCCCTCCTCCTCACTGCACCAGACTGAGTGTACATGTGTAACTGGTGGTCTGTGCTGCTGCTGCTGCCCACAGGTCCAGGTGAAGGAGAGGTGCGACTGGTGGGAGGGTCTGGTCAACACGAGGGGCGTGTGGAGGTCTACCACAATGGTGCCTGGGGCACCGTGTGTGATAGGGGCTGGGATCTGCAGGATGCCACAGTGGTGTGTCGTCAACTGGGCTATGGCACAGCTGTGGGTGTACTTTGTTGTGCTGCTTTTGGAAGAGGAAGTGGTCCCATTTGGTACGATGATGTGCGCTGCAGTGGCCGTGAAGCCAACCTCACACAGTGTGGCCATAGAGGTCTTGGAGTAAGTTACTGTGGCCACAGTCAAGATGCAGGAGTGATCTGTGCAAGTGAGTGAGGTGCTAGTGGTGTGAGGTGTGTGCTGAGAGGAAGGAAGCAACATACAGTGAGTGTGCAGTAGTGTATAGTTGTAGGTTAATTGGTGGACACTTGTGAGCACTCACACAGCACAGTTACATAACTTTGGGATGTTTGTGTATAGTTGGTCCACCTCTCCCCATTCACTTGGCAGTGTGTGTACCATCACACCTTCCACTCCACCTGTCATGCCATAAAAGTTCCCCCCGCCGAAATGGTTCCGCTGGGCCAAAAACAGCAGAAAATGGCTGCCGTAATGGTTCCGCTAAGTTCCTCTCGTCTCCCGATATTCGTTGTTGTGATGGATCTTGAGCGCGCAGTGAAGACATGTCAGCTGAAATCGTCTATTCAATGAACAAAATCGTCCACTTATCGAACGAAATTGCCTATAATTTGAACCAAAGCGCCCATCTAACGAACAAAATCGCCTTTTCATTGAACGAAACATGTTATTCTGGATTGAGAATGCGTCCCAACTTGGGAAAGACGTCAGGGTACAAGTACAAATACATGCTGGCGCTGGTGATTTAGCAGAGGGGGAACCATTTCGGTTGCTTTTTCGGTTCCGCGGGGGGGGCCTAATTATGGGGGGGCCAAATTTGGAGTAGTGTTGACCACAACAGTCTATTATAAGATGTGCACAACTGCCACTTCTCAATCGTGTTCTTTAGTCCCCTCAACTGACAAAGACCTTTTGAGGTGAAATGTCTCAAATTATTGTCAACAATTAAGAATTGTTCATTGATCATTACCACACAGCAGTGAGGCACTGTGACATTACTTGTACGTGTTCACCTCAACTTCCTGTGCCATGGTCTCCCATAGCAACGCTGGGTGCATGGTTGTGATGGTCTAGTACAAACAGCATACACTGTAGGCACACACACTACATTGACCACTGTTAGTGAACTGGCACTGCAACTCTTCCAAACAGAGCTGTTCTAGAACTACAAAGGTCTAGTGTACACACCAAACACAGAATTATTCCAATGAAATGATTGTCATCTATATTTGGACTGAGGAGAGTGCACTTTGTCAGACTCTCATTGTGTCCTCATATAGATGTAGTCTGTGCATGGTGACAGTGTGAGTGGATGTGAGTGTGCCCACTGTAAGTGTGTTGTGTTTGTTACTGACCCAGATTTTCGACTGGTGGGAGGGTCTGGTCGACATGAGGGGCGTGTGGATGTCTACCACAATGGTACCTGGGGGGGCACTGTGTGTGATGATGACTGGGATCTGCAGGATGCCACGGTGGTGTGTCGTCAACTGGGCTACATCAATGCAACAGCTGCAGTGGGACCTGCTAGGTTTGGTTCAGGCAGTGGCCCCATCTTGTTCAGTGAAGTGGCCTGTGTCGGTAATGAGAGCACCATCACTGAGTGTGATCATCGCAGCACTGGTGGGCATAACTGCAGTCACAAGGAAGATGTAGGAGTTGTGTGTGAAGGTCAGTCAGTCTGTAGTTGTGCGGAGCATGCATTTGTGAGTGTGTGCATGCACACAATGACACGGGCACACCATACCGATTTATTGAACATATGCACAGTTCTCCAATTTTATTGAATAATTCTTGCTAACAACAGGGATTAACTACAGAGGAACTCTTAGTTTTTCTTCTGATCTGTGTTTCAGTCTGATCAAGTTTATCAATCTTAGATAGATAGATAGATAGATAGATATATTATTTTACAACGCTGCATCCACCAAGGTGGGTTTTTGTACAGGTCCTGGGAACAAGGTACAGACAGACACACAATACAACACAAGATCATAGTAATAATAAATTGGGTTAATCAATAAAATTGCATTTCTTAAATTTAATAGTGAATTATAAGCTCATTAGTGCATGCCTGAAGGATGATAAACTCTTCTTTGCTCTGATATCTTGTGGCAGCCGGTTATAGTGGTAGGCAGGTATGCAAAAGACTGTCTAAACTTGTTTGAACGAGGGTGGGGGTTGTGTAGTTTGTCTGCTCCTCAGGTAGATGAATAGAAGTCTGAGTTCTTGGAGAATTTGCTGATCAAGATCTGACACCTGATTTCTTTGCATACTCTGTCTACAATGTATAGGGGATTTATGCAATCTTGCAATTGGTTCACATACTGAAGGCAGTTGGTTACCTAGGATACGGACTGTGTGACATCATACTGTGGTTGTGTACAGTTTTGGTTGTAAACCTACCTAGGTAATGACTACCCATGGTTTGAGAAGTGATTACAAGATTGTGTAAGGTTGCTGTTAAGGAAGGGCCATCCAGGCACAGGAAACTCCTACAACAGCATACTGTCCTTTTAGTGCACCTGAGTACGGCAATGTAGTACTAATAATAGAACACAGCATTGAACTACATGACCCTATCTTCAATCAATCATACAATTGCTCAATCGGACAGCACTATGCCTAGAACAACGGACATCCACTTATATATACATAGTCTGGCACACCCCAGGCGATGAATGGGAGGGACGGTCTAGCCGCGGTAACGATTAGTTCACACCTTCGCATTATCAAACTCACACCTATTGTATTGTGCAATTCATAAGCACTACCGTATGGTAAATCTGCGCAAATGGGCCAAACCATACGTCGGGCGAGATGGTACAGTACAAGGCCTTTTGCAATTGCTGCTGCCAACCACTAGAACAGAAGTACAGTTTGGTGAAGACTGATAGGCTGACTGTAGTGTGGAAAATACTTGTGATAGCTCATCATCCGACAAATGGAAGAAGGTTGTCTTGATCGCTATCTAACAGTGTTCTAGCATACAGAACGTGAAGCGAGAAAGCGTACGTTGCAAGATACCACTGTTGGTGCATTCTCTTCACGTTCTAAACCAGTGAGTGGCCCATTGCAACCCTCTCCGCAGTCGGTTGGACCATCTCCAGTGGTAGTCTTACTCCTCTCTCTAGCTACAGTAACTTCAAACCAGTCCATCACACCATCTCCTCCTCTTACTACAGTTTCACTATTATGTCCCAGTACAGTCACTGAACTGCATGCTCTCAGTGTGTATAGTCTTCCCTCCACTCTGTACTGCTGTAAGGCCCTCCACAATCCTAGTTGGTCTCTGAACTCTATCACAAACTCACACCAAGTCTAAGACCCTGTATATTAACTTGTCAGTGACAGTGATAGTCTCACGCTGATATCACTAGTGTTTTCTGTAACAGTGCTACATGAGTGGTTGTGACTTGTAGTGCATGCATCATATACGTACGTACACACACACACACACACACACACACACACACACACACACACACACACACACACACACATGCGGCCACACACATGCGGCCACACACGCACACATGCACACACACACACATACACACACACACACACACACACACACACACACACACACATACACATACACACATGTACACACACACACACACACACACACACACACACACACACACACACACACACACACACACACACATACACATACACACACACACACACACACACACACACACACACACACACACACATACACACACACACACACACACACACACACACACACACACACACACACACACACACACATACACATACACACACACACACACACACACACACACACACAGTATCATAGTAAGCATGTACTGTAACACATAGCCATGGAAACAGAGGAGCACATGTGCGATTCAAAAGTGTCACTTCTTATAATCTTGCTAATTTCTCCCCATCCCCTTTACCAGTGTGTCCACCATCACACCTTCCACTCCACCCAACCCACTCTTGTGCACTCTCTACCATCCAGTTGGTGCTGTTCGGCTGGCTGGTGGGTCCAGTGAGGCTGAGGGACGAGTGGAGGTGTACATCAATGGAGAATGGGGGACAGTTTGTGGTTGGAGTTGGGATCCATTGGAGGGCAAAGTTGTCTGTCGGCAGCTCGGTTACAAGGGAGTGAAGCGTACATATTATCACACAAGTCAACACAACTTTGGTGAAGGTACAGGACCGTCCTGGCTGAGTGACCTGCGTTGCACTGGCAGTGAAGCCAACCTTCTGCAGTGCCCACATGACGGTGTAGGAAGTGGCTGTTTTCTGTCTGATGATGTCGGTGTAGTTTGTACTAATGAAGACTTGCCTGATGAAGGTGAGTGGATGTGTCTGTGTTGATGCTTGCCTACATGATCATGGATGCAGTGACAGTGTAGCAAGGGATTGTCAGTTAAGTCATTGCCCAGCTTTACAGTGATATAAGAGTACGTGTGTTCAGCTCTGACCTGAATTGTGTGTGTGTGGATTGTTTGGTGTGAAGGTCATTGAGGAACTTGTATTTTGGTTAACACAACACCGATGTCCATTGTTGGCCATATTCTTGAACCAGTGTAGTGGAGTGAACAGGTCTCTATTCTCTCTTGTTTGATTGAGTGTATCAATAAAGGAAAGGCTATTGATAGCCATCTTGTGGGCATGCACTCAGATCAGGTTGAAGTTCAGTTGAAGAGTAGTTGGAGCTTGTGGGGTTCCTGGTCAAGCCTGGTTCATAGCATCACTAATGAAGTAAAATGGACGGCTCATGTGTTGTTTGGTGTACATGTGTCAGTTGTAACAAAGTGCTCAATATCAGTGTGATGTGATGGAGTGTGAAGAGTGTACATGGTGTCATCTGTGGTCTGATTAGGTAAGGACTCAGCGCTAACTGTCCTACTGCATCAAAAGGGAGTCTTATGGTGATGGCCCTATGTTATACGAGGTGTTACCATGGCAACAAGATTACATGATTGTCATTACAGTTCCCTTGAATTTCAATCAATCAATTAATCAATCAATCATACACTGCTTTATCTCCAATGCTGGAGGTCGCTGGAATTATTTTCTAACAGTTCTATGCAGGAAATAGTTAGTTCACATCATGCTGTACTAAATAGTTCAATAATTAACTGTTCAATTTACTTTCAGATCATCAGCCCATCTTTTCCTTGGTCTTCCCCTTGGTCGCTTTCCGGGCACATTCTCCATATACACCTTTACCATCCTGTCATCTGTCATTTCTTTCATCTTCTTTAACCATTCTGTCTTCTTGTTCTCTACTCTTGATACCACTGCCACCTGTCCCAGTCTTGATCTAATATGAACATTCCTCACTTTGTCCAACATAGTCACTCCTTCCACTCTCCTCAGGCATCTCATTTCAAGGGCTTGTATTCTGCTCTTGTGTCTCTCTAGCAGGATCCAGGTCTCACATGCATACAACAGAGATGGCATCACCGTGGCATTGATCACTCTAAGTTTTGTTGACTTGCTCAGTTCTCTTCGATCAATTATCTCTTTTCTCGTAGCTCCAATCACTTTGGATGCTGCTCCTATTCTGTGGTCTACCTCTGCGTCACACGATCCCTCTTCATCCAACATGGCTCCTAAATACTTTGTTGTCTTCACATTTTCTATCTCCACTCCATTTACTGTAATGTTACATGTGCCTCCTCCTCTCTTCACCACCATTACCTTTGTCTTTCCCCAATTGATTGTCATTCTCTATTTCATCATCACTTCATCCAGCACCTTCACATTTCTTTCTGCATCCTCATCTCTTTCTGTCGCTAACATTAGGTCATCGGCAAACAAGAGAAGCTGTATTGTGCCTGTTTCCATCTCAACTCCTCCTTCAAACCTCTGTTTTGCCTCCCTCACAATGTTGTCCATAAAGATGTTAAATAGCCATGGTGACATAGTGCATCCCTGTCTCACTCCTTGTCCTACTCCAAACCAGTCTGATTTCTGACCTTGAACCCTGACACACGCCTTACCATCATCATATAGTGACCTCACTGCTCTTATCAGCTCACCATTCACTCCATATGCCCTAAGCACACTCCACAATAACTCTCTGTCTACCCTGTCGTATGCTTTCTCTAAATCCACGCAAACCATCAGCATCCTCTTGTTCTTTTCAATAATCTTTTCTCCTAACTGCCTGACAGTAAACAACTGGTCTACACAGCTCCTCCCTCTTCGGAATGCCCCCTGCTCTTCCAACACTTTCCCTTCGGTGATTGTCCTCATCCTCTTCTCCAATACACTGGCATACACCTTGCCAGGTATACTCAGCAAGCTGATACCCCGGTAATTCTCGCATTGGGTTCTCCTTCCTTTATTGTGGATCGGGACAATCAGTGCCCTTCGGCAGCCCATTGGGACACTCCCACTCCTCCATGCCAGGTCCATGATCTTGTGCAGCCACTCTACCACTACCCCTCCACCTGCTTTCAGCATTTCTCCCGTGACCCCACATACTCCAGGTGCTTTCCTATTCTTCAGTCTCAAGATGCTTGAGCACACATCCTCCATACTTATCCTCTCATGTCTAGTCCCCTCTACTCGTTCTTCTCTGCTTGCACTTTTGCATTCATTCTGTTGAACTCCTTCACCCTGTAACAGTGATGCAAAGTACTCTTTCCACCTATTCCTAACCTCTTCCTCCTCACACAGCACCTGTCCACTTTCATCACATACTCTTCCCACTTCACTGCTACCCTTTGTCCTATCATTTATCTTTGCCCAAAACCTGCTCTGATTGTGTTGGATATCTCCCTGTAATGTCTCGCCAATTTTCTTCCATTCCTCATTTTTCGCTTTCCTCACTGTATGACTTGCTGCCCTTTTGGCCTTCAGGTACACTTTCTTTGCATCCTCAGTCTTCACTTGTAGTCACCTCTTATATGCCTCCTTCTTGCTTTTCACTGCCACTTCAACCTCCTTGCTCCACCATGCAGTCCTCTTCTCTTTTCTGACTTTCTTTCTTCCACACACTACTTCAGCTACCTCCTTAACGTCACTCTTAAATTCATTCCATGCTGCTTCCACATCATCCCCATTCACACACTTTGCTTCCCTCATTTTTTGGCTCAGTTTTGCACAATATTTCATCTTTCCCTCTTTAGTTCGCAGTCCGTCACTTCTCAGCTGACTCTTCTTTTCTGTCTTCTTAGTCTGCTTTCTTCCCCTCACTATCATCTTCATCAGCACCAGGTGGTGATCACTACCAATCTCAGCCCCGCGTACCACTCTCACATCATTCACATCTTTTCTCAGATCTGCTCTTACTAAAAAGTAGTCTATGATGGACAGAAGTTGTCTTCCTGGACACTTCCAGGTGAACTTATGAATTTCTTTGTGCTCAAAGTGGGTATTCATTATGCTGAATTCATTTTCTGCACTAAACCTGAGTAACCTGCTTCCGCTATCATTCTTCACCCTTTCACCATGCTTCAGGAAGTGGTAGATATAGAGTACTCTATATCTACCACTTCCTGAAGTTGTGCATAGAACCCATCTTTGGTTTTGGTTGTCCCTGTCATCCGTTGTGGCATACACCTGCACGAGCGTCATCCACACTCCCGCGACCCATAGCCTAATCATTACGCACCTTTCACTTACGCACCTCCAGCTTCTGACGCAGTCCGCCAAGCGCTCTGCTATGATTATCCCCACACCGCACTTCGCTCACCCTTCTGTCACCTCAGCGTAGACATACCTCGCTCCATCTATTTCTGTCATGCCATTTCCTCTCGCTTTAGTTTCACTGAGACCGAGGACATCGATGTTGTAACGCACCATCTCCCGAACCACTTCTTCTTCTCTCGATCTTAATGTTCTAATGTTCCAGGTACCTATTCTATAGATATTACTCGCCTCCTTAGATACCCTCATTGGTGCTTCGGTGGGTTGTCAAATCGTAGACAAGGAGCCTGACACGAAGGCTAATCTGCCGCCATTTTCTCTCATGTTTGTCATGTGCTTGAACTTGCCAGTAATAATATAGTATTCACTGATACTAGTTTAATGCAAATCTTGTAGATTGTCACCATAGTCACCAGTAGCACTGGAGGTGTGTAGAGAATGCAAATGGTGCCTCCCGTGGTTTACTAAAGCAACAAACTCAGCCTACCTGCTGTAACACAATCTCTTTGGGCTAGAGTGCATGGTCACCCTATGTGATACATTGTGTAGTGTGGGAGGTTGTGGGAGTGTTGAACATCATGAAGGCTGTACATCAACCTCCCACCATGTTTAACAATACTGAGACATTGCAGTCCTCACAAACTCCCCCCGCCCACCCCATCACTCCTGACCCATTCCACACAACCTGACACCATTACCTCATGTGGTACAGTTGTATGGACTTTAGTAGTACAAGAGTAGGACTAGGATGGGGACCTGGTCAAAAGTGAGGGATCATTGATTGTTAATCAAAGGGGACATTGCTGTCCACAGCTGCACACACTGTCTCTCTCGCTGTGTGTGTGTGTGCAGGTGATATCAGGTTGGTCAATGGCTCTGTCCCTTCAGAAGGGAGGGTGGAGCTGTTCTATGAAGGAGAGTGGGGGAGAGTGGATGCTTACGGAGCAGCAGCAGCTCGTGTTGCATGTCGACAGGCGGGGTACCCCTACAGTAATGGAACTGGGGACTTTGGACAGGGGAGTGGGCCAGTCTGGTTACTCATCTGGTCATGTACTGGAGATGAGGAGAGAATTGAGCAGTGTTCTCATTTGGGCTGGAGAAACCCCAGTTCTTACTATCTTGACTTTGGTGTCAGATGTAGAGGTGAGTGTGTGCAAAGTGTGAAACACACACACACACACACACACACACACACACACACACACGCACACACACACACACACACACACACACACACACACACACACACACACACACACACACACACACACACACATACAGTGTATCCTTTACGTACTCTAACTGGTCTGTCTCCACACACTGTCTATGTCATCACTGTTCAAGCCAACACCAGTGCTGGGTATGGGAACGGGAGTGAAGAGCTGCACATTAGAACAAACTTGGGTGTGTGTGTGTGTGTGCGTGTTTGTGTGCACGCGTGCATGTGTGGGTGTGTGCATGTGTGTGTGTGTGAGTGTGTGTGTGTGTGTGTGTGTGTGTGTGTGTGTGTGTGTGTGTGTGTGTGTGTGCGCATGCATGTGTGGGTGTGTGCATGTGTGTGTGTGTGTGTGTGTGTGTGTGTGTGTGTGTGTGTGTGCATGTGTGTGTGTGTGTGTGTGTGCACCTGTGTAATGCTACCTCCTCCCCACTCCATCTACACAAGCAGATATAGTCCCCACTGTGGTACCAGCAGTTGTGGTCCCCACGGTGATGGCTGTGGCAGTACCTGCCATATTGGTATTAACAGCATTGCTATGTCACAAGTGGAGAACGAAGAACACTGTCCCTGTGGGTGGGACCCAGGACAGAGGTAAGTCCTACCACTGGTCACCATCCAACAGTAGTCCACACTGCATATGGCCCCAGCTGGAGCGTGCTCTGAAAACCAACTGAGTATCAAGACATGCAGATTCATTGCCTCAGTGCACCTTCATGAGCAGAACACCAACTAAAAACAATTACTGTATATAGAGAGAGTCATGCAGAGATTAATGAGGAACTGCTGCAGCAGAGGCTTATTGCAGTAGTGCAGTGTGTCTGAATTCCCCAACACTTGATTAGATCACCAATAGCTACACCCACAATAACTTGACCAAGTGATGTTTGCAGGAAAAGAAGTGTTTGTTGTGTGCTGATTATTTGGTTGCCTAGTTGGTTCAGCAGGTTAACTGGTCTAGTACAGGCACTGCAGAGACTGCTGAGTTCCTCTGCAAGCCTTAGGGAAGGGAGGGGGTGGATTACTTGAACACTCCTATTGTACGGCCAAGTGCCCACTCCTTGTCTGCTATCCCACTTGTTTGCAGATAGTGCAGTTCAAGTTGCTGTTGTCAGAGATGGAACGCACCAGAGAGCCAAGACACCTGTTAGTTCACTCTACATTTATCTCTTGCAATGAGAGGGAGGGGGAGGGGCATTGGATGAACACTCCCACCTAGCTTCACTAACCACACTGTATATTGTTGTGTCCAGCACCTTGTAGCAGGAGGGAGCTGGGCAATGTGAACAACACTAGAAATCCTTTAGATACTTGTGCAAAGTGCAGTTGCTGGTTCATGAGTGCACTGTATGGGATTGCAGCCACAGTGTACTGCTCCACAGAGTGGAGATTCACATGCCACTACTAGTAGACTGCAGTAGTATGTCCTGCTGTATTCACTACTGACAGCCACTTAAGTTAGTCCTCACTTCTCCTCTCCCCTGTGTAGCCACCGGTGAAGGAGGTGGCAGCTGTGGATGTGAGACAGTGGATAATGGACTATGACGACATGGTACTGAAGTGGCCAGTGGGCAGTGGGCAGTTTGGGGTGGTGATGCTGGCCTACCTGAAGAGAGAGGCTGCATCATCTGCTGCCACCCAGTACATCACAAGGCAGACAGCTCCTGATGGCCGCCTCCCTCCCCAACTGGTAGCAGTGAAGCGTTTCAGTGGTGAGAACCTACCAACAGAGAGGGTTACTGTTGCGATGATATGTTAACTGTGCTGTAGTACGGGCATGTGGAGCAACAGATTCATACTTTGTGTGTATGTCACGCTATGAGCTTTACTTGTTCCCTCCCACCCAGCTGCGAGGATGCGTCTGGAGATGGAGTACTTTTACAACGAGATTGCCATCATGATCAAAGCATCCTCAGAGGGCCACCGCAATGTCATCAAGTTGGTGGGCTGCATCCCTGAGCTGCCCTATCCTTCCATCATCATGGAGTATGCTCCACTGGGCAACCTTCATAACTTACTTCTCAAGTACAAGAATCAGGTGAGGGTCTAGCATGCAAGGACGCTAGTCTGTGTCCCATTGCAGGTCACTAGCACTGTTCACTCCCTTGGTCATGCAGCGTCTCCCTGCCATGGTCTCTGGCACTGTGATCATGGCCCCTGTCAGTGATGTTGCTCCAGAGTTCCAGAGCTACTACAACACACTGACCCTGGAGCCTCGGGATGTCCTCCTCTTTGCATGCCAGATTGTCTCAGGGATGGTGAGCACAGAGACCACCTCAAGTGTTGGATACATTGTCACAGGTCTCTTCCACTTCCCCAGGAGTTCTTGGCCAGCCTGAACATCATCCACAGAGACCTTGCCTGCAGGAACGTCTTGATTGCCCAGGACAAAGTGCTGAAGCTAGCTGACTTTGGCCTCTCTCGGGAGGTGGAGGATATGTATGTCTCTAAGACAGCTTGCAGCCTCCCTGTGCGATGGATGGCTCCGGAGGCAGTGGTGTGGAAAATGTACACCGAGCAGTCAGATGTGTGAGTCAACTGCACTGCACCCTCTGTAGTAATGTACTCTTTGTTTACCTTAACACTGTCACTACCTGCAGTCAGTGATCAGTGGTGCTTTGTGGGTTATTCATGCCTGTCTGTGCCTCTCCATCTCAGGTGGTCCTTTGGAGTTGTTCTTTGGGAGATTTGCACACTGGGTAAGTGGGGGAGTCTGAAATACCTAATCATGTGCACAAATAGAGCTGGACTGCAAGGAACTAGTCTATTGTCAGTCTTCATTACCTAGCATTCGTCAGCTAATTGATTGAGTCATTCAACTGATGAAGGCTTCCATGATCAGAACATTCTGATTAATCTCTCCAGTTGCTGTTTTACCTTGGCTCAAAGGCCATTGCATCTGCCCATTCATATTTTGTCCTTTGTACTGCTGTCCTCCCAACATGCAGGCCGGATGCCCTTCCACCATCTGAACAATATGGATGCCATGAAGGCCATTTGCAATGGTGCTAAGTTGGTGAAGCCAGACGGCTGCAGCCCTGAGCTGTGAGATTGCACAACACTGCTACCCTCTCCCTGGCCATGCAGTCCAGCACACTCCAGTGCTGTCCATGTACCTCCCTTATGTACACAGGTATGAGGTGATGTTGACCAAGTGCTGGGACATGGACACGGTCACTAGGGCAACCTTCTCTCAGCTGAAGAGCACCTTGGAAGATCTCCTGCTCACAAATGAGGAGAACCCACCAGTGGACCTGGACTATGAGCTGCAGCAGCAGTCCAGAGGTGAGCTACAGCATATGGGTGGTCCTGCATGTTGTGGTGGTCAGTCACTTGCCACTCCTAGAATGGTTCATGTATACTGAGTTACCACCACGACAAGTGCATGCTCACTATCACACCTTGTCTGTCTCTCTCTCCCTCTCCTCCTATGTCCTCCTCTACCTGGTGCTGCAGAGGTGTGTCTTCCTGCCCCGCCCACTAGGCACAGGACTCTATACTCTCCAGATGCAGCCAGAGGAGGGGACTCTACAGCACCGCCAACCCTCACTTGCTCATCAGATCCAGACCCAGAGACTGCAGAAGACATGTCCCAAGGTGAACCAGCAACTGAGAGAGTAGTGTACAGTATAAGTACTTAGCATTGACAGCTGTGGGGTATATACCTCTTCTGTGTAACTGTATGTAGGTATGGCCCTAGAACTCCAACTTATGTAACTGACAATGAACTGCCTCTTCTCCCAATTCAGAATCTTGCTCTTCCTCTGATACTGACATGGAGGACTGCTCTCCACCCACCCCTCCCAGCAGGCCGGACGTACCACCAATCCCTCCACCTGGTTCTATTCAGGTCACTGTAGAGATCCACCCACGTGCCCCACCCACCTCAGAGGGCTGTTCCCAGGACACACCCACTCCTTCCCTTCCACCACCGACCCTCACCTGCTCATCCAGTGTTGACCCTCTTGCTAACCCAGGTGTCTCCCAAGGTGATTGGTCCAACTATCACCTGCCGTCATGTCCATGCACAGGGGGACACTAAGAGCATTATTGCGTGCTCCCTCCCCTTGTCTACCCTCCCCTCCCCTCCCCATTCTCTTGTCTACTCCTCCCCTCACCTCCCCTCCCCTCCACTCCCTTCTTCTATCCCTCCCCTCCCCATCCCCTTGTCTACCGCTCCCCTCCCCTCCCCTCCCCTCCCCAAATACTCCAATGCAGGTTCCCCCAGACCTCAGCCCCGTGCCCGCACACTGCCAAGCCATGCAGACTCCTCTCTCCCACCTCACCCAGGTGACACTCACATCTACTGTTTGTCCCTCTTACACATGTACACTGATAGGACCTGGCCTGCATGCACACATGATCAAATGTTAACTTTCTCCCACTTCAGAGATCACCTCTTGTGATGCCACCACTGAGGACTGCCAGTTTGGTCTGTCTGCTACTGGAGACAGCAACGATAAGATAACACCATACAGTAGTACAACTAAGGCAGAGATACACCCACAGGCTCCGCCCACCTCAGAAGATCCTCCCACTTCTTCACTTCCCTGCCTAGCTCCACCCAACCTGGTGGTGGACCTACCCAGTGAGTGTCCTCAGAAACTTCCAACACTCCCCCCACCTCGGGGCAGAGGGCTGCGTAGGTGGGAGATGAGTTATGCTAACTTGTGGCTCGGACAAGGCCTAGGGTGGGGCAACACTGGAGTAGTGGTGAAGGCCATACTGATCAAGGACGACTACAACCAGAGGGTTGTTAACCGACTGGCCAGATTGGAGAACAGCCAAGGAGGTGGTGAACACCAGTGGATGGTGGCAGTGAAGCGGACAAAAGGTGGGTCTATATGTTGGAGGGAGGCTTCCATGAGTACGTTATGTGGTACCCATTGCTGGACTGGGCACTTGTTTGTGGTTGGTAAAGGCAACTAGAAAGACTGCTGTGGAGAGCTTCTACTGCAGCAAGGCCACTTCCTGTACCCCTGTTACTGTCCCACGCTCCTTCCCTCTCTGATCCTCCCTCCCAGTGTCTCCATCAGTGGAGGAGATGAGGACCTTCTACAGTGAGGTTGCCATACTGAAGAGATTATCCAGGAGAGGCAACCCCCATATCATCACAATGGTGGGCTACATTGCTCGAGAGAACCCACCAGCAATTGTCATGGAGTTTGCTCCACTTGGCAGCCTCCATGACTTCCTTGTGAAGGTCAAGGAAGAGGTGAGGTCATGCATGTCAAACAGGTGTCTGAGTGTGTGTTCCATTCAGTCCTACTCTGGTCTTCTCATGCAGCGTGTCGGTGTACTGCACCCTCGTGCAGTAGCCATGCCTCCACCCATCCAAGTCCCAGAAGAGCTGAGGGAGTACTACGCCAGCCTCACTCTGGAGCCAAAGGACGTCCTCTCATTTGCCTACCAGATTGCCTCTGGAATGGTGAGCAGAGAGAACATGAGATTGTTGAGTTGTGTCAAATAACCATTCTCTTCCACTTCTCCAGGAGTTCCTAGCTGGAATGGGTGTTGTCCACCGTGACCTGGCCAGCAGGAATGTCCTTATGACAGTTGGCAAGTACCTGAAGATAGCCGACTTTGGCCTCTCTCGGGAAACAAAGGAGCTTTATGTCTCCCGATGCTGGACTATGCTGCCCTATCGCTGGATGGCTCCAGAGGCACTGACCAACCAAATCTTCTCTGAGAAGTCTGACGTGTGAGCATTGCAGAATGTGCAGCACTGTGGGTGAGGTGCTGTCTGCTCAGAATGATGCAATCACCTTGTGCCTCTCTCCCATGCACAGGTGGTCGTATGGAGTTGTCCTTTGGGAGATATGTGCCCTTGGTCAGTGGGGGTGTCCCATTGGACTCCAGATCCTATGTAACAAACTGACATTGCACTTGGTGCATGTGTTACTCATTGTTTGTAGTGTGTGCATGTGTGTGTGTACACTGCACTTGTGTCAGGTGTGAGAGGTGTCCTTCACTTCCCCCTCCTCAACAGGCCGCCCACCCTACTACCATGTGCGTGAAGAGGAGGTCCGAGAGACCATTACCAGTGGGGGCAAGCTGCCACAGCCTGTGGGCTGCAATCCTGAGCTGTGAGTGGTGTAGTGCATGTTAGCACTCTTCCTTGCACCTCTCCAAGCACTCTTGTGCTGTCTGCCTGTCTGCCATAGGTACAGTGTGATGATGGACAAGTGCTGGGACATGGACCCAGACAAGAGAGCAACCTTCCTTCAGCTGAAGAAGACCACCGATCGTCTTGTGGCTGCATCCGTGGAACAGGAGAGTCCTTACATGGACCTGAACTTTGTAGTTCAGGAACAGTTGCGTGGTGAGCTGTGATGGAGAGATGTGCATGGTGGCAGCCCTCCATTGGCATGGAGCGGCTCATGTTTGGTGCCTGATGTGCTAGCTGATGTTCTGTGCTTCTTTCTACTCTACTCTCTCTCTTATACACATACACACTTTGTCTGGCTCATCTTTGTATCTACCTTTACTTCCAGAGGACTGCTCCATTGTCCTGCCCACTGCACCTGAGGCTGTCCACCCACCTACTGCCGGTGGTGAAGAGAGTGAACCTGCAATGCCAGCTGGTACTTCTCCTCCCCACGACCCAGGGCCTACTGCTGAAGGTGGTTGTCCAGCCAGTGAACAGGATGAATGTGAGTGTATTGCACAGTCTCAGCCTCAGATGGCAGCAATTCAATGCACTCAGCAGACACAGCATCCAGTAGAGTGTGCACATGTGGTACTGATGTTGTGCAAGCAGTGCCCATCACTACAGGTGGGGGGCTTCAGTTGGTGAATTAATATGCTATTTTATATTGATGGTATGACAGTCTTTACTGCATTAATTGTGTATTCATTCATTGATTGCAGTGGGTGCATGTGAAAGTGCCTCAGTGCCAGTTGACCCCACCTCTAGCAGTGACCCCAAGCCTACTACTGAAGGAGCCTGCTCTCTACCAGCAGCAGGTCAGCGGGATGGAGGTGAGCACATTGTGCAGTGTGATCACACTGTGGTAAGCGGTACAGCCACGTACACTGTTTGGTGACACTACATGTTACAGTACATGCTTGGAGCTCACTGCAAAGTGCCTGTTACTATGGCGATGGCTGTCATGGCAGTAGCACATCAGCCACCCTATCCATGACATTTATATATAGTCCCTTTACCCCATACTGACCTCTCGCCTCCATCTCAACCACCACCAGCAAGCCTCCCTTAACATAATGTTCGTAGCCACACTGTTCTCACCCATTCCATGGTAATGATGTCTGTGTCTGAATGCACCAAACATTGGAATAGTTGTTCACTTCTAGTCAGGCTTGACTTAGTCATGGTTCATGGTGTGAACACAACATTTAGTTACAGTTCTTCTCCACTTGTTACACTTGCATGACCACACAACTCCTCTTTATATTAATAGTCATATTAGTATACAAGTACTGTGCAACTAATAGTACTGATGGTATGTCTGTCATTGCTATATTAATTGTCTATCCGTCCATCCCAGCTGCTCCCAAGGCCATTCCCCTTGAGGAAATGAGTGAACCAGTCACTGAGGTCCTCAAACCATCCAAGACCAGTCAGGAAGGAGCCATTTTGGACACTCTTCTCTAGAAACCACACACCTGCATCTCTAGTAATCACTATGGGCACAGTACGTCCCATTATGCTATTATTGTAAGACCAGCTGACTGTATTCCCTACAGCCTATACCTTAAGCTTACTGTACCTCACTATAGTCCTTTCTGCTTAACCACGTACATCTGTAACAGTGACAGCATATTAAGGTTAACTTTATTCATTATTATCTTTCAAGTGCATTATTCATTGCTGTCAATTAATTCATCATTAATCAAAATATTTCATTAATCTTGTACTTTGATCAAGGCTCATATATAGCTACATATGTACATCAGTGATTAACAGCTGGTCTTGCATAATACTTTCTACAGCTGACAATTAAGTCGAATACATGTACAATTGGGCGATAATTAAATCTCATGAAGCCATGCATATATATATCTGATCAAGTACGTGTTCTAAGAAATTCCTTTGCACGTATGTGATGTTCAAACAAATTCATTGCGGGTAAATGTCATGACCACACAAGCATATATCTAGTACAAATTAACACTACAACATACCACAATGATTAGTACACTATTTCCAATAATACAAAGTTCCACTGCTAATTAGCTACAATGATATTCATTGTTCTGGAGAGAGCCTACAAGGACCTCCTCAGCCTCGTGAATCCACTTATTGCAAACTGGAGAGAAATGAGAACTGTTCATTCCAGCAGCACTAGTCCACTGACTGATGACACAATGACAAAGTGAGCAGTAGTGTCATCTCAATGTGATGGTCATCACATGAAGAGCATGCAATGAGGAGACATGTGTTGACACATGACATGAGATGAAAGGTGTTGACACATGACACGAGATGAAAGGTTTTGACACGTTACATGAGATGAGAGGTGTTGACACATGACATGAGATGACGTGACGATTACATGATGACATGTCACGAGAGGAGGCAGTGCAATCTTGTTAGGATTCTATTCTACTCACCCCATTTAGTGCCCACCAACATGGGGCAGCCATCTAGTCATCATGTCACCATCTCTCGGTTGTTTTAAGTTCCACCAAAAGTAGTATCATCTTGGAGGGGGAAAGGAGGGGGAGGGGAGGAGGAGGGGAGGGAAGTGAAAGGAAGGTAGGGAGGGAGGGAAGGGGAAGGGGAAAGGGATTGGAGTGGGATCTGCACATTCCAGTGACACACAATGGTGACCCAACACTGACCACAGAGGGTGAACCTGTACCCCACCCACTCTTGGACACACCCCTTAGTCACACCCACTCACCATTGGATCCGCCTCTCTGCACAGTTTCTCATATTTCAATGTTTCTGGTAAAATATTAGGGGGTGGGGTAGGGGAGGGATGGGTAGGGGAGGGATAGGGTAGGGTAGGGGAGGGGTAGGGTAGGGGAGGGGTAGGGGAGGGGTAGGGGAGGGTGGGGTAGGGGAGTGATAGGGTAGGGGAGGGGTGGGGTAGGGGAGGGATGGGTAGGGGAGGGGTGGGGGAGGAGAGGGGAGGGGTGAGGGAGGAGAGGGGAGGGGTGGGGGAGGGAGGGGAGAGGGGTAGGGGAAGGGGTGGGGTAGGGGAGGGATAGGGGAGGGGAGGGGAGAGATAGGGTAGGGGAGGGGTGGGATAGGGGAGAGATAGGGTAGGGGAGGGGTGGGGTAGGGGAGGGATAGGGTAGGGGAGGGGTGGGGTAGGGGTGGGGTAGGGGAGGGGAGGGGTAGGGGAGGGGAGGGATAAGGTAGGGTAGGGGAGGGTAGGGGAGGGGTGGGATAGGGGAGGGTGGGGTAGGGGAGAGATAGGGTAGGGGAGGGGTGGGGTAGGGGAGGGATGGGTAGGGGAGGGGAGGGGTGGGGGAGGGAGGGGAGAGGGGTAGGGGAAGGGGTGGGGTAGGGGAAGGGGTGGGGTGGGGTAGGGGAGGGGTGGGGGGAGGGATGGGGTGGAGGTAAAGCCAGCAATCTTGCGAGATGCTGTTGTGCATACAGTGACAGATGCTTGCTATGTGACACAATATGACAGTGACAGTTGTACTATAGTGACATGTCACTGATGAAGCAGTTCACTCACATTGATTGGTGCAATTCTCGTTCCCAATTCAGTGAAGACAGTGGCCCCACCGAGTGTGACATTGCTCATCTGCGTAAGAGGGGAGGGGAGGGGAGTGGAGGGGAGGGGAGGAGAGAGGAGGGGCGGGGAGAATTGGTAACAGCCATCAGTGATAACCCAGGTCCTTAAACGTCCTGTGCACTCCATTGACTCACGTAGATGAGGACAGTGGCTATCCTGTTGCCATTGCCAAGAGTTGAGAAGGCATCCTCGTGTTTCTACAGAGTAGACAGGTATTGCAATCATGTGACTGTCACATGACTGAGGGGTCATGTGACTGTCACATGACCGAGAGACTGCATACTGGTTATACGATGGTCACATGATCTCAACTTACTCTTGCAAAGTCAAAATGAGGCTCATAATGTCCACCAATGCCGTAGTTCACCACCTGGGCAGCAGCATGGATGGACAGACAGACGGACAGACAGACAGACACAATGCACACACATACAGTAATGATGAAGGCTACAATTCAGTACACCTTGGATGCACAATGACAACACACTACAAAATGGCTGACCTGCAAGTCTTCCGCAGTCGTCATGGTGAGCCCAGTAGCATCCTCCAGTCGATTGTTGATGCGCTGGACATAGCCAAGTGGGTCTATCTCATCACTGAGCCAACCACTGTACAACAGGAGCAGTGCAGAGTTAGCGGCAGGGACTGAACTTGTTATTGTTTGCTGCTTCACAAACTCCTCCTCTCACACACATATGCACTCAGACAGACAGACAGACAGACAGACATACACCATTCACTCCACACACGATAGGAAATGGTCCAAGATTTATATTCTCATATTCTTGACTCAAAACCCAAATACGTTGCAATTGACTGGCCTCTGTGTCAAAATGTCCAACAGTACACGTATCATTAATGGTAGTCTCCTGCACACGTTAGCACACCACCACACTGCCACCAACCTACAGTGCTCTGGGCAGAATAGCCCAATGGCAGCACAGTACACACAGCATTGACAGCTGGTGAAACACCCACAGGGGTGGACACACTCCAGTACAAGGAATTACGTGAAAGCCATTCAACGGCAGATCACCACGAAGAGTGGTAGAGATGTGCAAAGATAACAACACACACAAACATAACCAACGAGGACCCATCAAAGTACCCACCCATATGCTGACTGACCACTCCTTGTATAGTCATTAGCTTTGGAGAATTCTACTTCTGGTACATACATAAGAAGATGAGGTTGAAACATGGCTGAGGTGGACACTATGCTTGAACTAGCAATGAACAAGCAGTGCTCTTCAAAGGTGCTGGGCAGGTGCCTCTACTGACCCACTTGCAGTGTTCTAACTCACAACTGTGCATTGCAGCGCAATCACAAGGGAAGAAGGAAAGTGACACCATGTCACCTTGACAGAGTTACTAGACGAAGATGAAGTTTCCCTTCTCGCTCAATTTACAGCAGTTGACATATTCTTGAAATCATTGCATAATCCATCTCTCCCACTCCCTCTAAGTCAAGTGTGTTTGTCGGCGCTGACTGGCAGCCAACTATGTACATGGCAGTGGCAGCCTAATGCTTGCCATTACTCCTTGAGATCACTGCCACGACGACTGACCACAAATTAGCCTACTGACAAACATTTTCCCTTCTTAACTGCTCACTGGAGCACAGCTAACAACAAGTCATTACTTGGACCATTTCCTGAGCTGGTGGTGGTGCTAACAACTACTACATGTTGTCAAGGCAACAAAGTGGCCGCCCACTCTCGCTATCATGGCTGAGTTCACCTTTTGCTGACTCTGTAGTCTGCATGCAGAAGAGTTCCATCAGCAGCTGATATGGTGGCTCTATTCAACTGAAGGAATACAAGTGTTACAGTATAAATCAATTGAACTGAATGATGCCTCACTGTCCAATGTGCCTATTATTCCTCAACTACAGCACACACAGCTGTAGCTGTTGGGTCAAGTGCTAAAAAACGTAGGTCTGAGGAGCAGGGGAGGGAGGTGTGACATTGGACCATAAATAGTACTATGCAATGTGAGCCAAAATAGTGATCCGCACTAGTTCACACTACACTCTAGCTACTCCAACAGTGTGATTGGCAGTGGCACATTCTGCCCCTACAGAGCAGTAGAAGGTGTCCGGGTCACACAGTTTGAATGGTGTACGCAAAAATGGCAGAATTGCCTCAGCCAACGATTGAGCATAAGGTTGGATTGACAGATGATTGCTACAGAGAGCTCAATGCACAATGGGAAAGCGCTGTGCTGAGAAGATGAAAGATCAACAACGGTGAAAATAGCTCCCAATTGTCCTTCATGTTACCAAAGGACAGAACAGGTGCCTCGGGTTGGCTGTGTGCTATCGTTGAAAGACTTGTCTGCTGACAGACAATCACAAGCACTTCAATAGTGTATACGTACAGTAGTACGTATTTTGGACCATTTCCTACCAACATGCAGGGGTCAAAGGTCACCCACAGGTCGTGTATACGTAGTATGTATTTGTACAGTACATATACAGTACATATAGTACATTGGACCATTTCCTATCAATGTGCAGAGGTTAAAGGTCACCTACGGATCGTCTGGGGTCAAAGGTCACCAGAGCTCAACACCACAGCACACACACACACACACACACACACACACACACACACACACACACACACACACTCAAAGCTACACAAACTGATGCCAGGGGTACCTCTTGCTAATTCTGTAATCAGCAGATTCAAATTGGCCTGTCTTCCAGTTCCGAGCCGTAGCACGACGCAACTGTAGGCAGGCATGGATCGGGAGCAGTTCCCACACATTTGAATGGGAGACCATGCAGAAGGGATATGTGTGCCCCTGGTCCCCTACACACACGCACAATCACCTCCAACACACACAGACAGATAAAAAGTTGAATAACACTGTACTTTTGAAGAATGATTGAGAACACCAGCAAATTCACTCCTCTGAACAGTAACAGCGTCATGACATCTGATTGGTCAAACAGTATCGACCAATCACTGCCTATCTCACCGCTAAGTGGAGCCAACATTGTCATCCTCTGTAATGCATGCCCCAATGAGGCCCATGAAGAGGTGAAACGCTACATTCTTAGTTGTTAGTCAAGAACTGACTTTGCTGGTGTGTTCACCATCCAAATGGAGTGTCATTCAACTGCGTACCAAATTGGCAAGATTAACATTTCTCTTGGCACATGGGCTGACCCGCAGCTGTACCTCTAGTTAGCAATACATCTAACTGCACAATACTCCCCCAGCCCTCCCAGAGTCATGTGCCGGCCCATGTGGCTTGCCCCGCCCCATCCTACTCCACCCACCCTCCCCAGACCAAACTGCCTGGGGCAGATTGGTCTGGGTAGGGTCTGCCCCGCCCTGCCCCGCCCCTCACCAGAGGCTGAGCCAACTCCCTCAGTCGGGCCATCTCCTGTTCAGAGAGGATGTCTCTAAAGACAAATATCCTTGGCCTTGGGAAGACCACCTCCACCTTGACTGGCCTGAGGATGAGCCGCGGCTTCCTTCGGTTGGTGAAGTAGAAGCAGAGCAACTTATGGTGCTGCTTGGGTGACTGGGAGGGGAGGGAGGGGAGGGGAGGGGGGAGGGAGGGAGGGGGAGGGGAGGGGTAGCACAACAGTGACACAACACTGATGCCAGAGGGTGAACCTGTACCACACCCACTCTTGGACACACCTCCTAGTCACACCCGCTCACCACCGGATCCGCCTCTCTGCACAGTTTCTCATATTTCAGTGTTTCTGGTAAAACATTGCGGACATTTTCTGTCACCACCTCATCATATGCGGCTTCATTCTCTGCCAACTCTGTTGTGAAGTAGTCCAAGTTCCTTAGTGCTCTCTCATGGTCTGGTTCTATTTGGAGGGAGATGGAGGGGTGAGGGGTGAGGGAGGGGTGAGGGGTGAGGGAGGGGTTAGTGTATGTGTGGTACAGTGGAACCTGTCTAAGGTGGTCACTGTGTTGGACAGCCACCTCTCTAAAACAGCCAGCCTATGTGGCCACAGATAGCACATAACCAATGCAGTCTACCTCTGTAGAGCGGCCACCTCTCTATAAAGGCCAGTTAGGACTGTCCCACAAGTGGCTGTCTCAGACAGGTTCCACTGTACTGCAGGTGATGGTGTGATGGTGTGTGTGTGTGGGGCGATGACAGATTTGCCTACCATTCTGCAATAGGTCCCTGGAGTACTGTATGGCTTTCTTTAAATTGCCCAACTGAGGGGGGGGTGGGGGGGTGGGGGGAGAGACAGTGTCTGTTTGTGTGTCTGTCTGTGTGTGTACACTGCTCACCTGGTACTCTGCATAAGCCAGGTGGTCGTAGATGCTTGACAGATCAATCTCTTCCATGTTCCCTTCCTTGTCTGCTTTCCTCAGAGCCTCCAACATCCACTCACGGACATATCACCACTGCTCCTGGTTGTATGCCTCATGACCTAGGGGAGGGGCAGGAGTGGCAGGGGGTGGGGCAGGAGTGGGGCAGGGTGGTAAGGGGTGGGGCAGGAGTGGCAAGGAGTGGCAAGTGGTGGGGCAGGAGTGGCAAGTGGTGGGGCAGGAGTGGCAAGGGGTGGGGCAGGAGTGGCAAGTGGTGGGGCAGGAGTGGCAAGGGGTGGGGCAGGAGTGGCAAGGGGTGGGGCAGGAGTGGCAAGTGGTGGGGCAGGAGTGTGGACAAAGTACCCTAGGACTGAAGCCATTCAAGTGATCTCAACCAATCACACACACTCAATACAGCAAACAGTACACTGAACTGAAATGAGAGGCTGTTGCAGAGTGAGGTGTCCACTGCACTCACCGACATCATAGCAGTCTTTAGCAGTCATCTTCACAGCCTGCACCCCGGCCATCTCAGGCTGTGAGAGGTTGTGTGTTGGGAGCAGGTAGGTGTCCTGGAGCCTGATGATGGCAGTGACCACTCCTTTGTAGTCCTCGTAGGAGGGGAACTGGTACTTGTTGAAGGAGATGGCTGACATGAGGTCTGAGGGGGGTGGAGGGACACACACAGGTAGGTAGTGTGTGAGAACAGTGACTGCACACCCACCCCCCCACCCCCACACACCCACCCACACACCCACCCACACACCCCCACACATGCACACACACATTCACCCACATGCACACACGCACACACCCACACACACCCACCCACACCCACACACCATGTGAGTTGTCCCGGTAGACCAGCTCCCCCACCCTCTGGTTCCACTCCCTGTGGTAGCGTTGTACCAGTGCAAGCGCATTGGTCGGGTGGTAGAGGTGCTCCCTCGGCTCCGCACGGGGGAGGGACTGGGCAGACTCCACCCCCTCCAGTATCCTGCAATGGAGAGAGAGAGGAGTGTGTAACAAACACCCACTGACGACACTCTCACACTCTTAGTGCAAATGCACCATGCACCATGGACAGCCACTGCAGGTGTGCAGAGTGCCCTGCAGTCACCTTGTAACTGACACACTTCACCACGCACACACAGTCAATCAATGATATATACCCACTAACAATCCCCCTGCGGCATCCCCTAGGTGAGGTGCTTGAAATAAACCCTTGGTCACATCTGGGCCTGAACAGGATTACCGAGTTTGTGCTTCAGAGGACAACAGACTACCAGAGGGTGGTGTTTAGCTATTGATAATTAGGAAATCCTGTCTATTAGGACACTGAGCAGGGTGTGATCACAGGATGTGTTCCCACTCCAGATGTGCCTTGAGAGTGGGAGTTGGAAGGAAAACGAGTCCCACTACACTGTACACACCTGTCGTGGTGTGAGCGTAGTAGTGACATGCATTGAAGTGGGAGTGACAACACAATATGACATGACATGTCACACTGTACACCATGACGTGACATGACCTTTAATGTGACATGACAAGCATGTGACATGTGACATGACACCCCCAATGTAACTCAACAAACACTGCAACACTAAACATGTCACCCTTGAGGTGACACCTGTGACATGTGTACAAGGCATGACATGAAAGGACACATGCAAACAGCAAACAAACACACACACAGCTACCTCACCTCTCCAACTCGCCTAGACGGTCCTTCTCCCTCTTGATGTAGCCCCGCAGTTCGCTCGCCAGACTACCCTCCAACTCCACCAGACCTTCCATGTGAACCAGTGCTGTGAACATCTCAGAATGGACAGGAAGTACAACGGCACCATAGAGGCAGAAGAGGGCTCCCACGCGGAGTAGCACCTCCATCGTATCAAGAACACACAACAGGAGAGTTTAAGGAAGCGGACGACGCCCTCGGCCACTTCGTCAAGAACACAGTCAGATCGACAAAGAGCCTTTGTGCAGAGCGGGATTGAACCGCGTGGTGATCACGTGATGAGCACGCGTGGACTGCGCGCGCAACTAAGTTCAGCAGCAAGTGAGAGAGTGAGTCTGCAAAATGACGTTCATCGACTACTAGTCCTGTATTTCGTGCGCGACCAATTTCTGGATCCAGTGGTGGCGTCAAGGTGGCCTAGCAAGTTGCTGTCCTGTCCCATGTTGAGTGCACTCTCTCTGCACTCAGTGACTCTTCCACAGGAAGAGGGATTGCGGACAGTTGGGTTGTTGGGTGAGTTGATTGAGCCGTGCCACAGTTCTGCTACAGTACTACACCACCCCCACCTCAGTCTGCTCCGTGTCCAGCCACCTTCATGTACTGGACCCAGTCAGTATGATGCCTCCTCAGACATCACTCAACACACCATGTTTAGTGGGAGTAGCCAGTTGACACTCTCATTGCTCACTGATGTGGTCACATGTAGGAATTGAGTAGTGATGTACATGTGTGTGTACTGCTCATGATGTACAGCCTCCCCATCCACTAATGGTATTCATTGGTCCCATGCATCCTTGCAGGCCCTGCCATGTACCTGGTGTGTTGTCTGTGTCCACCCAGACCAGACCCAACCCAGTGCAGCTGGTGTAAAGTGTGCTGCAGTGAACTGACACACAGTGAGCTCACAGTGGACATGACATGGCTGTGAAGTGGGAGGTGCACTGCATGGAGACAGACTGACCAGGTACATGTACATGTATTAGAACCACACACTGGACCAGTTGTACAGTGACATGACTAGTGGTGTACACAGACACAGCCGTGGTGGTTTACTAGCACAGTCTGAGTGCCAGACCATGTATCTATCACTGACTGCATGTACATTCTCCAGTTGTCATGGAAATACCATAGAAACCCATTTATGCACACTACTCGGTAGCTGCTCCCAATCACTTCTGAAGTGCATCAGCAAAAACTAATTGCCATCTCATGTTAATGAACTCTGATGACCTATTTAATTGCCTCCACAAGGCAGAAAGACTCTGTAATACCAGCTCTCTTGTCAGAATAGTGACTTGCTCTTGTCACCTATTGCGCATCTCTTGGACTCTGTATTGCCGGCTCTCTTGTCAGAACACTAACTCTCCCTTGTTACCTGCTGCCCTAAGCTTACTAGCGGAATCTCCTGACCTACTGAGTGTTTTAGCCAGACAGTCGGTGGTGTTCCTGCTCGGTGATGCTAGCTCTCCAGGCCTGGCCTGGAGGAGGAGGTCTCTATCTCAAGTCCTTCCTCCTCCTCCTCCTCCTCCTCCTCCTCTTTCCCCGTCCCACTTGCGCAGCCAGTGAGTGTGCAGTAACATGTTGTTATGTTTAATTGATGTGTTAGTGAAAAACTCTTGTAAGAGTCCAATTACATCAGTTTGGGTCATCTGCGTAAGCTTAATTAGTCCATTTACCCCTTCCCAAGAACCAGTGTATGCATGCAATGGCCTTCACACTTACTACTCAGCCAACCCAATCATGTGCCAGTACATAGCATGGTTAAGAAATGTTGTTTAGCATGTCTCACCCATGCACAGTCCTTTCCTACTTAAAAGTTGTATTTTGCCTGCTCTTTAGCTGTGTGTGCTGAATTGTTTGTGCAGTGGTTTTATTATTCATGTTCATTCAAATTTACCCTGTATGTTGATAGCATTGTAATACTGTTATTTATCCCATGATGATGTCATAGAACAAAGGCACTGCCCGTGTACCAACCCTGTGGTTAGGGCAGGTAAGGTGACAAGTAGTCTGGCTTGCTAGACTGTCCCACGTAAATGCCTACAGGCGCGGAAAGGAAGGGATGGTCTAGCGGCACTCTAGACTAGTTCACACCTCGAGGACCAAACCAATATTCATAGGTTGGTTCGACCGCAGGAATGCACTTGTCTCTGAAGTTAATTATATCTGACTCCTGTGTCTCAGGATCGCGAACGAAGAATTCGTCTTGCAGAAAGGAAAATGGATCGATCGAAATTGTTTGACTCACACCTTATGGATTCTCTCCAAACTATTGGAAAGTCGGATTTACTCCTAAGCAGTCACCAGAAAGAAGCCCTCAAATCTGTATTAGCAGAAAGGGACACCTTCGTGAGCCTTCCAACAGGACATGGCAAATCGGTTGTCTTCGAGTTGCTGCCTCATCTTTGCGATGCCTTCAAGCAACACGCTTCTCCTTCAGCCGTGTTGGCGATATCGCCGTTGATTGCGCTGATGGAGACGCAAATTAGCGATTTACGGCGAAGAGGACCGGAGGCCACGTGCCACGTCAACTTTCTTGCAGACGTTCTCTGACTTCGCTCCGTTAGAATACGTTTGCAAGAAGGTGACCTGGTAGGGGTGGGTATTCTCGAAGGCATGGGGCCGGACGACTCTGGCTGAGGCTTTGCCCCGAAGAAAAGAAGAAAAACAACTTCGACCTTGCTAGTCTTTCTTTCAATGACTTCGTTTTCGCTGCCACATCATCGTTCTTGACTTGAAGGACAACATCGTAGCAACTCTTGCAAAGCCGCGTAGGTGCATCTTCATTTCTGCTGTCGATCTTGGTAAGGAGAAAAAGAGCATGACCTGCAGCGGTGAGTCCTTCATTAGTGATCTTGCAAAGAAGGTAGCAGTTCTCGTCGAGTGAGCGGAGACAAATACGGCAAGATCTTGCGTTCTTCATTGCTAACGGAACTGATCTAGAGAGAGCGCAGCTGAGTAGACTTCAAAGAGATAATGCGTTCCTGTGGTCAAAAGAAGCTATGAATATTGGTGTGTGCATTTTGGCACAGTCGAATCTGATTGGTCCTCGAGGTGTAAACTAATCTAGAGTGCCGCTAGACCGTCCCTTCCCTTCCGCGCCTACCGGGTGCTTACGGGACGGTCCAGCGGGCCAGACTAGGTGACAAGCGCCCCTAACATCTCCATATATGGATATATCACTTAGCTATGTAAACAACTTCTTCCGAAGGTCACCCAACACTTGCGCAGGTGGTTCCAAGTACAGACAAACGCAATAGAACAGTACAGCACAACAAAAGTAAGCAAAGATCTGGCAATGTAAATTAAAGTTACTGAAAGAATTCCTGGATGTTAGTCTTGGAGAGGTAATCAACATCAGCCTGAAAGGTAGATTGCATGGGTTGCTGAAAGTTGGCTTGTACAGGTGTGGCAACTTTCGATACAATGAATCAAGAAGATTCTGCAGTGGACGAAACTCAGGATCACTCATGAGGTTGATGTTGCACTGTTTATGCAGGCGTATATGCCTCTGAATGCCCATTAAGTAATGCTGAATTGTCTTGGGAAGGTAGTGCGTACCGTCTTTCTTTCTGGCTTCGATGCTGAATCTGCACAGCCATTTACATAGCTGTCCCTTCTCAGCGAGTAGAACGCCTTCAGGTACTTCGTCCGCGGGGAATGAAGAGTTTCATTCCCTCTTCCACTCTTCGAACAATTTGATGCACTTCTGAGTGTCTGCAGCAGTGGTAGCCAGTACAAATCCCCTGGTGAGCTCCTGGAAGTCATCGTCGTCCAGCGTGAAGTCGAAGCGCTTGCTCTTCTCCTTGCCCTTGGAAAGTGGTGGGCGTTTAGCCATTCTAGCTCTGGAATCGTACGCAACAAATTCAAATCCTACCGCGCTTTCTGGGCGACCGTGCTTTTGGGGCGACTATTCTTGCGATAAAATAGTTACTACAGGGCTTCTATATCGCGTAATGTGTTTATTGTACTCACCCTCGGGTCTCGTACAATAAACACGTTACGCCATAGAAGCCCTGTAGTAACTATTACATACGTATTCACTTGGAACAGAACTGGTGCTGCTTTAGACTTACTCTTAATTGTACTAGAATTTTGCTTCATTTGCTTTGCAAGGTTCAAACTATTGCTTGTGTACTTATTATGGTGAAATTGAACTACAGGTGTGGTTAGGTGGAATGTGTCATGTCCCTTACACAATTCAGGACTTTGTAATATCAAGAACGCATCATTTATAAGGTTGTGCATTTCACAATTGTGGCAGAGCATAAAACTTCGCTGGCCACACCTAGTCTTACAAGGCCACTCACTTCATCCCTTCAATTAATATTTAATGAAATTACAACATTGGATAGGGAGAGAGGATTTGAAGGACTTCCTATACCCATAGCATGCTCCACCCAACAGTAGATTGTTTACATAGCTCCTCCACTTCAGTGCTACTCATTCCTCCACTTCAGTGCTACTCATTCCTCCACTTCAGTGCTATTCATTAAACATGCAGTAAATGATGTATGGAGTAATTAGCACACAGATAACCAATCAATATGGAAGCTCAACAAGGACCTTAGTTGGCTATGTAAGTATAATTGCTCATAGACAGGTACCCACATCAATGCAGCTTACATTAACAAGTTTCTTCATTGCATTATAATTGTACACAGTGTAACTGCTGTCCCCAGGCTTGGCTTAAATCTGGCAAGAATCATCACATTTTATTGCATTGTCATCATTCTTAACTGAATCCAGGAACAGCAGTTATGTATGTGTATATGATATCCAGGACACTGCATGTTCTTTCTGGTTGACACTTGCTGTTGTTATGCCTTATAACAGGTAATATATTGGCAGATACAAAAGAACCAATGATGTCACAGAATACGGTGACTATAGGGACTGTTGGTTCAAGTCACTTCAGCAGTGTACATTCCAATCATTGCTCTGTCAGAGGTATACCTGCCAATTAAAGGCACAGCAAGTCACACTGCACTCTTATTGATCTTAATTCACTTCCACATCAAGCACGAGAGCTTGCCTTATGCCCATTCATTCACCTGCTCTGCATATCTCTTTTGAGAGAGAGTACCACAGTTTAGAGGACACTTCTTTTCCTTTGTAGATACTTTGGTCCACTGTAATGTATGACTTGTGTAGGCTGCATGCACCAGAGTTGACTCACATCAAACTATAAATACCGTATTGTCCCTAATTTTTTGGCTTCCTAATTGTTTGGAACCCGCCTAAATAGGGTCGGATCATACTCGAATTTTTGATGAAAAATGGCTGCCCCTTATTGTTCGTCTCGGACTCTAATAAGTCATCGTCAGCTGTGGAGTCCAATGAATCGTTGGCTGCTGCAACCAATATAACGATCGCCACGGATAGAGACTCTACTTCGAACGTGAATTAGGTGCACGCGACTTCAATTAAAAGCCTAAGAGCCCAGCTGCGTTGGTGGCGATCGTTTTCAATTTTGCTCACATAGGCTATTCATGGAAGTCGCGCTCACCTAATTCACGTTCGAAGTAGAGTGTTGTATTAACTGCAGCCTCCCACTGCTCCATGTAAGCATGATACCCATGCACGAACAGCTGCCTCGACCGAAAGCGAGAATTTGAGAATTTTTATTATTCCATCGCATACTCTAATTAGTCATCATAATTTCCTAATGTTTTGTCGTACTTCCAGTCGCAACCCAACTATCCCTAAGTGCCGACTTGGATCTGCATTTTGTTCTGCCGAAAAATTAGGAACAATACGGTACCATGTACTCTGAATTGGTCGTGCAGGAATATAATTTTAGTGGGGGGAGTTAAATTTGGCTGATTTTCTAATAGCTATCAATTTTACAACCCCACCAATGTTTTCCACTATCCAGTATATTCCATTACTCTGTTATAGGTGTATAATAGCTGTACATGCAAACACTGGGGTCATTTTGCAGCTGTTTCTGCCACAACTAGTGCAATTTTGCACTTGTTTACTGTTACACTGTGTACGTTTGGGCAAGAAACAGCTGCAAATGACTCAAACTCTGGACAGCTGTTATATCAGACGGCATGGTAGTGCTGTCGATGTTGGGATGGTGGTGGTTGTCTGTATGCTGTAATTGATCCGGTTACCATGGTAATGGGTGTTCTAAGCGATCTTTCTAAAATTCGTAGACTTTCTCTTGTATTTTGCGCGGAATCTGAATCTAAAATTGAGATACTGGGTGTCTAAATCCCATAGATCCCTGCAGCTGAAGAGAAATGCAGCTGTGACAACAATTGTGGCGCCATAACATACAATACGATGCACAGGTTGCCCGGCTTACTTGTTTTGTCGATAAATTGGGTACAGCAACAATCCGGCTACGAACCAGAGCCAAGAAATTGAATACAGTATTCCATTACTCTGTTATGGGTACTAATGCACCAAAGGTATGCTTCAGTGGCTGTACAGCCTCACTGGCTGTCAAAACGTCTCATACGTAGCTCCACTGAATTTGCCTTTTCTGGACCATTGACTTGAGCAGGATGAGCTCAGTGTCCATGATCTTGACAATGGCAAAGGACTGGAAAGAATGGTCAGCTGCTGTACGTTATTTGAACAATGAATCTTTGGCTTTGGCTGTCACTGGGCCTTGGTTCCTACTGGCAACTGCTCTCACCACTTCACTGCACAAGATAAACAACCCACTTGAGCATATCATATTCAAGGGTTGGAGACCATGGGGCTGGTTCTGGTGTCTTTGTGGCAGAGCCCTAGCAGCTACAGATAGGTGCCCTGCTATTGAATCCTGCATGGTGGTTAATTCCACTGTTCTTTCTGGTCCTTTTCCATTTCATATATCAACAAACTGTCTGGACTGCATCTATTGGATTAGAATTTATCACTGTCAATCCCTCGTACTATACAATTATATTTGGAGACTCATTTGTACTCCATGCTGCACTATTTGCTTGTGGTTATCAACACGTTATCATTGCACAAAGGAACTAGCATCTAGTTAAGAAATTTGCAAAGGTTTTTTGTCAGTCTTCCCCAGCTGCTTCTGCAACTCATTACACTATATGCCATATGTACGTACACTCCATTGTGCCACAACAAAATCTGATACTGGTGTACAACTGCGAGTGTTTGACTGCAGTCTCCTGCTGGAGGCTATCAAGCTAGTGTTTGAATTAAGTGCTGCTTGGTCCAAGCACCTCAATTGCTAGGATGGTGTGCATGGTGTGTCATTATTATACTCCCAGCAGTGGCCACACACACTCACATAATGCATTCTTCTCTTCTGCTTCAGAGCCCACTCGTCCCCCGAAGGTCACCCTGTCCCAAATGTGTGATTCCCTCAACAGCCTCAAGACCCAGACCTTGTCCCTGGAGGGTACCACTGGAGACTGCACCATCTCTGACAACTGCCTCAACTTGCAGTGTGAACTCACTGTCATCTTCTCTGGTATTGGTGTCCCTCTCACCCAGAACATGACCCTCCTGCCTTGCACAAGTCCGTATTCTATTAAATTTGTGGCAACTTCCTCATTTTTTTTGGGAGATCTCATCAATGGAGTGTACTCCAAGGCTGGTAATATCTCTTTAAGAGATTTTAATGTTTCAGGAAATGTACGCATCACTGTTGTGCAGCAGGAGTTTGGAGTGACCTTTTCAGTGAGTTTAGTGTTGTAAACAGGTTTAGATCACTCAGACTACATATATACATAGCTACAGTGCTTTGGTTTGTGTTCACTTACAGCTTGCTGTAGAAACTATGGGCACTTTGCAGTTGGTCATCCCCCAGACAGATATCTACATGTATTGTGAAGGTCAGTGTCCCTTTTCAAGCCTCACCTTGTAAAGGTAACCATTCATCTGCCATCCTTCTCACCTATACACACTTGCCCTTTCCGTCTCTGCCTCTTCCCCGCCAAACTCACTTTCACCCTTATGGCTTCCCTCTCAGTCACCCCTTCTGTGTCAGACTCTCATTGTGTCATCGTAGAGGTAGCCTGTGGTGACAGTGTGAGTAGGCGTGTCCATGCACTGCAGCTGTCATTAGTTTGCTCCATTTGTTACTGACCCAGATATTCGACTGGTGGGAGGGTCTGGTCGATATGAGGGGCGTGTGGAGGTCTACCACAATGGTACCTGGGGCACTGTGTGTGATGGTGACTGGGATCTACAGGATGCCATGGTGGTGTGTCGTCAAGCAGGCTACATCAATGCAAAAGCTGCAGTGGGACCTGTTCGGTTTGGTTCAGGCAGTGGTCCCATCTTGTTCAGTGAAGTGGCCTGTGTCGGTAATGAGAGCACCATCACTGAGTGCGATCATCGCAGCACTGGTGGGCATAACTGCAGTCACAAGGAAGATGTAGGTGTTGTGTGTGAAGGTCAGTCAGTCTGTAGTTGTGAGCATGCATTTTTGAGTGTGTGCATGCACACAATGACACAGGCACACCATACCATTTTATTGTATGCACAGTTCCCCAGTTTCTAAATCTGCTATCGCTCCTTCCTGTGAGGCTCAAGTGTTTCATGTATGAGAGTTGTTTTTACCAGATACAATCTCCAATATTGCTAGAACTGCTCTTCCTTGCCAATATAATAAGGTCTCTTTTTCTTTTACTTTTAACTAGTAGCGGTTGGACACAGGCTGGTAATGTAATTGCTACTCATGCCCCAGCTAGTAATGCACTGGCTGGTCATGCATGCTCTGGCAAAGGATAGTCCAGGGTGGCCTAGCTAGCTAGCGCTTCTGTGTTTTCCTCACTGGGCCAATAAAAAGCTCACCAGCACCACAGTCGGATGATCTTGAGTTGAATGGGACGCCTTTTTCCTCCGTGCGTCCTTGGAAAGGTAAGACAACTCCCCTTTCCTTTTTCTTCGCTTCAGCATCGTGCTAGCTTGGGTGTAATCCTTGCACCTGTGCGAAGGCCTGGGACGACATACCGTTCTTCAAAGATCCAAGATGGCCGACGTCGGTTCATTCTGGGTTTTCGCCGCACGCTCCGCTGCTTCTTTAAGCACGTCTACTTTTGTATTGGCAGCATAGGAGCATGCCTGGAAAACCGTACATTTTCTCCGTAGATCCAAGATGGCAGACGGTTAGTTCGAGGTTTTTCGCTGCGCGCTCCTCGGCAAGAGCTTCTGTATGCAAATCGCCCCCCCCCCCTCACATCGAGACCGGCTGTGGCGTCCATAATCTGGGAAGGTTTGGTCTCAATTGGTGGCCGCTCGCGGGAGAACTTTGCGGACAACCGTTTTGCAGTTACCTTTATATATATAGATTTTCCAACACTGTAGAATTCTCCTATGACATGTTCTAGCATAGTCACAGCAAACACACCAAACACAGAACAATGACCATAGTACGGTAACATCAGGGCAGTGCTGCAAACTTGTGTAGGTGTTTTTGTGTGTGTTCTGATTTTTCTGTCCTGTATGATAAAGTGGCTATGTCAGCAGCTTCATGCAGTGGACAAATGCCTAAGCTGTGCATGTCGGACATGCCCATCTGTCCATGTACACATTTTGTTAATGAAACCAAAGTGAAGGTGTGAAATTTCTGATTTGCTGTGACACAACACATGCATGTGACTTAGGACTAACCAGTCATACAGCCTCACATCCAGCATCACCCTTTTTCCCAGGAATGGGACAAGGACAGCAATTGCATTGAAGCATTAGCAGTTTTAAGCCATGTATAGCTGTGGAATGGAATATTTTATGGCTCCTGCCCATTGTGGAAAGTTGGATAACATGAATTAGCTTTCACGATTTACCGAATGCAGTCATTCTTGCCAACAACATTATACAGGATTACAGAGGAGCTCTTAGTCTTCCTTCTGATCTGTGTTTCTGCCTGGTCAAGTTTATCAACTTATCTGTGGGACAGTGGCCAGAGGTTCCTTCATGGCTGCCTCTCGCCCAATTCTGCTATGCAGTTATAGGCTATCATGGTCCGCCATGTATATTTGTACATAGCTATATGCAGGTGCACAGGAAGTGACACCTGATTTCTTTGCATAGTCTGTCCACACTGTACAGGGGATTTATGCAATCTTGCAATCAGTTCACATACTGAAGGCAGTTGGTTACCTAGGATACGGACTGTGTGACATCATACTGTAGTTGTGTACAGTTTTGGTTGTAAACCTACCTAGGTAATGACTACCCATGGTTTGAGAAGTGATTACAAGATTGTGTAAGGTTGCTGTTAAGGAAGGGCCATCCAGGCACAGGAAACTCCCACAACAGCATACTGTCCTTTTAGTGCACCTGAGTACGGCAGTGTAGTACTAATAATAGAACACAGCATGCAACTAAACAATAAAGACTGTCAGGTAAGTCAGTTGGATACCACAACAAGGATGTACAATAGCTAGCCATTTTGTGTCCATCAAGAAGTGTAGTGTGCTAACTAGTCCCCCTCAGTTCATTCTGCTAGTGCAACTCTTCCAATTTTAACAGTTGTTTCTACTCACTTGAACTACATGACTCAATTGGACAGCACTATCCCTAGAACAACGACATCCACTTATATATAATCAAAATAAAGTTATATAATCATATAAAATCATACACATTATATGAAAAAGGAGATGAAGCAGAAAATTGTCGTCATTATATACGATTAGGTCATGAGTATACTCTGCAAGTTCTCACTGGGCATCTCTCCATCTTCCTGGGTTCCCTCTTGACCTTCCTACCATTTCTCTGCCACACAGGACAAAGAATATGAATTGCCAATGCTTTTAACACTGTTACTTTCCTTCCCTATCAACTCCTTTGCTCTCGTACACTTTCTTCATTGCACCCAACGACTACATTGTTGTTCTTTCCACTTTACTTCACATCTGCTCATCCTCACTCAGTTCCACCTCAGATAAGCTACTTCCCTCAAATTCTTCAGCACTTCTCCTTTAATCACTATGTTGCACTCTGAAGAAGCCCTGCATGGTGGAGACCATTGTGTTGGAGTTGCTCCAATTGACCTTCACTGCTTCATGCTGCTCCTCCACATTCCGACTTATGCACTCTCCTTCCTGTGCTAATCCTAAATGTCATCAGTGAACACGGTTACTTTGTTCAGCATGCCCCCCTCCTTGAGCAGTGGCAGAGCTGCCTTCCTCTCCAAATTCAAATACATTCATGTTGAGAGACACACATGCACATGGGAGATAAACCCTCATGTGCATTGATTGATTGATTGATTGTGTTTATTATGATGAAATGGTAGTTAGCTATTTCTGGTTAGATGTGACAGTATTTTGCATTTTTCATGGAATATGTGGAATGTGTTATGTCCCTTACACAATTCAGTCATTTGTAATGTCAAGAACACATAATTTATAGGGTTGTGCTTTTCACAGTTACTGTAGTGGCAGAGCACAAACCTTCGCTGGCCACATCTAGTCTTACAATGCCAGTCACTTCATCCCCTCAATTTTAATGAAAATCACATCATTGGAGAGGGAGAGAGAATCTGGAGGACTTCCCTCCCAGACAGGTATACCCACATCAATGTGGACTACATTATCAAGTTTCTTCATTGCACTATAGTACACAGTGTACCTGCTGTCCCCAGGCTTGGCCTGAATCTGCCAAGAATCAGCACATTTTATTGCATTGTTAACCTTCGGTGGCGCATAGCGCAGTGAGGGGTTACAGTGTTTGGTCTGTCTGCGCGCATGTGTGTGTGTGTGTCTGCGCATAATCTGGCACTGCAGACTACGAGGCGCCTTATGAGCGATACCAGTAGATTCAGAAAGACAAAGTAGTCCATCACCGACAGTCTTTACGACAAGCTCAGGTCTTCTGCAGGACGTCGTCCACTGCTATACGGACTACCGAAGGTACACAAAACTTGAGGTGCCGTTGCGCCCAATCGTGTCATACCTGCGGTCTCCCACCTACCAGCTGTCAAAACATCTTGCAGCAATCCTAGCCCCCCTTGTAGGCAACTCGCCAGCACACGTTCGGAACTCCAAGGCCTTCACTGAGTTCATCAAGCCACAAGTCCTGCCAAGAGATGAACTCCTTGTCCCCTTTGACGTCGTGTCACTGTTCACGAATGTCCCTGTGCATCTCGCCACAGAAGTAGCGCAACGCAGACTCAAGGATGACGTGGGGCTGAAGGATCGTACTGGCCTCAGTGTGAATGAGGTGATGAAGCTTGTGGAGTTCTGCTTGGGTGCCACCTACCTTGCCTTCCGTGGAGAGATCTACTAGCAGACTTTTGGGACGGCAATGGGATCCCCGGTCTCAGTAACCATTGCCAACCTAGTTATGGAAGACGTGGAGGAGAGGGCGTTGGCAACCACAGACATCCCCCTGAGGTTTTGGAAACGTTACGTAGATGACACCTGTGCAGCTCTCCCGGCCTCAAGAGTACAGCAATTCCTGGACCACCTCAATGGTGTGGAACCAAGCATCCAGTTCACAGTCGAGGTGGAGTCAGAAGGCAAGCTTCCATTCTTGGATGTCCTTCTCCAGCGGGATCCGGATGGCTCCATCTCAACGACTGTGTACAGAAAAGCTTCCCACACAGACCGTTACCTGGACTTTATGTCCCACCATCCACTGGCCCACAAACTTGCAGTGGTCAAGACGCTGCACAGCAGGGCAGGGGCAATCTGCTCAGATGTCACTGCGAAGGATCAGGAAACCAGACACAACAGACAGGCCCTCATCAACAATGGGTACCCCAAAGGTGTTATTCAATCCCACTCCACACCAACCTGCACCAGGCACACGGACGACCAGTGCCAGGGCCCAGTGGTCAGCCTCCCCTATGTACACAGTCTGTCTGAGGCAGTATGCAGAGTCCTCACTCCTAGTGGAGTGAGGGTCTCATTCCGCCCTAACACCACCCTCAGACAGCTCCTGGTAAAACCCAAAGAGCTGGCTGGAGTCGTGTACCAGATCCCATGTGCAGGTTGCCCAGCCACTTATGTAGGCCAGACAGGCAGATGCCTGAGTAAGCGGATGAAGGAGCACTGTAAGGCGGTGGAGTCAGGGGACTGTGCAAACTCAGCACTGGCTGAGCACGCATGGAGCCACCACCACCCTGTGGACTGGAATAACATCAGAGTACTGGAGCAGCAACCCCATTACTACCACAGACTACATTAGAGTCAATTCACATTAGGTCTCACCCCAACACATTAAACAGAAATGATGGAACATTGCCCCTAGTGTACAACTCTGTACCCTGCATGCTTCCCTGATTTCCGCCCACCCTGCCCCTTAAGTTTATTCATCACCTGTCATCTCATCTTCTGTCACTCACATTAGTGCCATCTTAGCCTATATAAAGCGAGTCACTTTCTGTTTTGTACCGCCACTGATGAAGACAACTGCATGGTTGTTGAAATGTTTGGCAATTATCCTTCAACTCTTGGCTAGTGAAATCCGGTAATAGATCAAGCATGTCTACCCCTAGCCACAAAGGTTTCTTTTCAAGACAAAGTAGGAAGTTAAAAAAGGCGATTGTCTCGAAAGGACTGCGTTTGAGAGATATGGTAGTCTCGTACCCAGCCCTATCTCCGCCGTTCCACCATTTTGGGAAGGAGCGTCCCCCGAAATGGAGGAACGGCGGAGATAGTCTCGTGTAGCCAGACTGTTACCTCCCCTCCATTTTATATGGTGACATCATTGGTCGGGGAGGTAGGGTCTGGTCAAGACTCCGTAGCGAGTTTGTTCTCAGTCCCACAAACTTCAGGTTATTCACTGATGATCTGTCGTATGCTCTTTCTTGCGTTAGACGTTCTAGTATCGCGCTCAAGCAAGAACAGCTGACTGCTTTTCGTTATTTATCTCTATTAACGGAAGGACGTATTTCCTGTGGCTACCGACTGGTTTCGGGAAGTCAGTCTGCTACGAGGTGTTGCCGTTCCTTTTTGACTTCGCTGGAAGTAAGTCTGGCAGCATTGTTCTTCAATGGACAGAGCTGTTGCTAGGCTTGCACACGTTCTGTGGCAAACCGTTGCCATCCTCGATTGGCACCAACAGCAGCCGACGAAGGTCTTCCTTCATCCCCTTTTGGCTGAACAACGTTCATTGCCGTCCATTGGACCTTATGCCATTCCGCCATTGATGCGCCATTTCGATATGAAAGTATGACGTTGCGGAACAGTGGCTCCCAGGCCCTTCTCCCCCCCCCCCCTCCAATTAACGCGAAGGGCCTGGGGACAAGGCTAAGTCATCTTGGCCAACTTCTATCACACTCTCACAGCTCCTGGTGTCTGCTTCCCATGCTTCCTGTACAAGATCTAATGTTTTGCATACCGAGTGACTATACGACAGCTCGAAGGAGGCAAACCCTGTTGAGGCCTGGGGGACTTCTCTGTAGGCGAATAGTAGGTATGGTAACAACTTGTCCCAATCCTTGCTTTCCCCAGTGATGGCTTTACTGCTAGCCCACAGCAGCAGGCAGGAATACAGCTAGAGGTTTTGTCTCCTACAAAGCTCCTACATACGTAGTACGTGTCTTTCCTGTACCCAGCACCCAGTCCGGTTTTTTCATCTGAAACATACTGTAATTTCTAAAAATCAAAGCTAGGCATTTTGCATAGACATTCAGACTTGGGGGGGGGGGCAATAACTAAGGCTACCCATTGTTCTTCAATGCCATTATTCTCTGCACGTTGATTGGAATGAGTGTGAATTTTGCAAAGGAATAGAGGTCCCCAGGTTTACCTTCGTATGCAGTGGTAGCCATTTTGTGGAATTATGACACTTTTGACGCTGTTTAAATGACGTTAGCACAGTCACCATTAGTCTGGCTGGCTAGACTGTCCCAATAAGCGCCAGGTGCACAGAATGGAAGGGACAGTCTAGGGGGGATAGCGATTAGTTCACACCTTTGGGTTATCTATGTCACACCTCTAATTATACAGTTCCCACACCTATATAGCAGCAACAGCTAAGGACATGAATGTCGTTGTCACAAATTCGTGGCAAACGCTTCTGATAAGCGCCCTGGGCATAACTGGACGGTCTAGCTAGCCAGACTAAGTCACCATAGTATACCAAGATCAATTTGCACTGCAGTGATCATCAGGTGGGGATGATGACATCTCCTAATCATTCTAAATACTACCTAACACTGGTGGTCCAGCCAACCTACCTCACTAGGTTTTTTCTGAAGCGTGAATTCAGAAACACCAAAGGTTATTAGCTAGCTATGTAACTAGCTAAATCTCAGCTTGTTGCTCATGCACATGTGGTGGGATGCTGATTGGACTACAAATAGCAGAACTGATCTTGCAACATCTAGACTTCAAAACTTTCTCTTCACATGAACATGCAATGCATGAAAGCTATCAGCCTTATTCTAATGGCATCGTACTCTCTATTTCTTGAATTTGCTGTACTTTCATCATTGACAACCTTCTTAAGACACAGATGTAGTGAAATTGAAGTAAAGTATGGTGTTATTGCGTCTTGGCATCAGTCATGTCAGTCATGCATGTCATCAGGTTTGCAACACTTTGGGGATGCAATTATGTCTTTACCTCGTGTTCCTATTTCTCACTGTGGCTGTCAGAAGGACACCAGACCTGGCCTGTTGTCTCAACTATGAATTGTGTATTGACTTTTTATGCCAGCCATACATCTTTAGTAGTTTTTGCAGAAATTATTTATTCCTTATTGTTTCTGCACTTTTTATGGAATGTCAGCTCAGATATGGTACTTTGCCAGAACTACAGGACAGCAATGCAGGTATATGGCCCTCATGTTTCTGTTCTGGTTCAGAGCTGAAGTGGCAGCTAGAACCTAGGCTCCGCACGAACTCAGAAATGTCCACCAGTAGCGAACTTGCAGTAGCTAGCTAGCTAACTAAAATGGTGGCCCACTGGCACAACCACCGCAGATGTCCTTCTAAACGGCGTACTGGCTAATGGCGGCTGAAGCTTGTCCCGTATGCACTTGCGAACACTCATCTGACCGCGTTGTGGGGCTATTGGCCCAAACCTCAAAAGAGGAGCGACCAACCGTGTTATACATATGATTATGTCATTATAAAATGGTGTCTTGCACCTAGCAACATCTCACAAAGGCTGGGAAACCTCCATTTGTAGACTGGCTTGCAGAGCCATCTAGCTTACAAAAGGCACTTACGTGCCAAAAGCGTGATAGAACTGTGGATGAATTATTCTCTTACTCCTTTATATATATATTCCTCCAAAAACAAGGGCAGATGTAGGGATGGTGCAGTGTGTACCTGCAAGGTATGGCAAAACCACCTGGCGGAAAAGTCGTAGGAACAAGGAGGAGCGCTGGTCCATGCAAAGAAGGGGGGGGGCAGTCGGTCCATGCAACAAGGAGGGCCGGTCCATGCAAAACCCAGGTCATTAACATGCACTGACTTTGAATACGTTTTCACCATCCCTACATCTGCCAACATTTTGCCGCGCTTGCGGTCTTGCTACCATCCCCTGTTTCTCCGCCTGCATATTATAGTGCAATTGTACATGTGAGTGTGCAATAACAAGGGCTGCCACAGGAGACTATCCTATTGCATGCATATGCCCACTGCAGCTATATGTTCCCATGTACACATATCATGCCACCATGCTGCATGCATACATCCATGTACATGACTGAAGCACTAATGATGAAAGCCTGAATAGCCAGAAACTGCAGTCTGGTGTGCAGCATGGCGCATGCACAGCTGCACTCTGTACGCCGTATAAGCCATTCACATCCTGGATTAAGGGAGTTGGAACTTCACTAGTGTTGACAGTGAAGTGTACAATGTTTGTACTGGTGTACACTGTAAAACAGTGTTGGATTCAGACCGCCATTGGTGTTTCTCAGGAACTAAGAGTATTAAAGTTGTTTGAAACCACTGCTTGTCCCTGAGAACCACCGCTGGTGGCCCAAAACCACCACTGTTTTTACAGTGAGAGTCAAACAGAGAGGGCCTGAAACTGGGTGCACCAGTTTGCAGGCAGCAATGTAGTGAAGAGCAATGATAAGCAATAACATGTACTAGCAGCTGAGCTGGGTGGTTTTTCCAGAGTCTCAACGTGTAGCAAGATGCATAGCTACATAAGTGATGAAGCCAAAGAATGTGGGTCCTGCAGCTAGCTGTTACATTGAAACACGTAATGGACTGCATAGAAGAGCAGGAGGGCCTTGATTCTAGAGCACAGCAAAGTAGATTGAGTAGCAAGCAATTTGCAAGGATAAACCTTAGCTAATAACTATAGCGTACTGAGCACATGCAACAAAGCAGAAAGATGGGAAAATTGTATGGCTGTACCTGTGGGTGTAAAGGGGAAGCTGAAGAGCTAGAATGGGCATGCAGTAGTAGTAGGCGCAGCAGAATGTTGGCAGATGTAGGGATGGTGAAAACGTATTCAAAGTCAGCGCATGTTAATGACCTGGGTTTTGCATGGACCGGCCCTCCTTGTTGCATGGACTGACTGGCCCCCCCTCTTTGCATGGACCAGCACTCCTCCTACAATTTTTCCGCCAGGTGGTTTTGCCATACCTTGCAGGTACACACTGCACCATCCCTACATCTGCCCTTGTTTTTGGAGGAAACATTTTTCATACCCTTGTTTCTCCACTTTTTATGGAATGCAAGGCTTCCAAAGAACAGTGGCAACAAAGGGGCATTGTATGGACCAGCCCTCCTTGTTGCATGGACCGGCTCCCCCCCCCTTGCATGCACTGGCGCTCCTTGTTCCTACGATTTTTCTGCCAGGCGGTTTTGCCATACCTTGCAGGTACACACTGCACCATCCCTACCCAGGTAACATAAAATCGGTTGAAAGTCATTCAAATTCGGTCGGTGACTCGTAAACCACAATGCAAGAAGATCTGTTTGCTCTGACCTACTACCCAGATGGGTACATCTAAGTCCTGGCCACGGCAGAAGATTCGGGCAAAATCATTTCACAGAAACCAAGCATTAAGAAGAAGAAGCCCAGGGATCATAAAAAATCGGCAGGATAAAATGACGACTGTACAGGAGAGTGTCATATATGGCCTACTACAGAGGACTCTGAGGATGTTGTCATGTCTTGGTGCAAGAAACACAGGTATACATCTTGGCTTTGGCGCTTTTGTGTGCTATTCCAGCACAAATACAGTAGTGCCACAGAGGACAGTAGTCGCACCGAACCTACTTCCTTGCCTTGGGATGCCCACACATTCCTGTTGTCATCCATACTGACTGAACTGCACCACACATACCTTGTCAGCCCTACCATTATCATGAATAAATGTACAACTCCCCTAATTCTGCTATCGTTCCTTCCTGTGAGGCTCATGCATTTCACAGATGCACTAGTACAAAGATGTGCTCACCAGATACAATCTCCAATATTGCTGGTAACAGCTCTTCCTTACAAAGATATAATGTGCTTTGTCTTTCAAGTTCCATCACATTAGAATGCTCCTAAAGTACAAGTTCTATCAAACCCACCAAACGCAGATCAAGCACACTAGTACAGTAAACATCAGGGTAGTGCTACAAACTGACACTTGGCCACACCATGACTCCAGTACCTGTGTTCCATGTTCATGGTGACTACACTGACCATCTCTGTTGCACCATCATCATGTGGGGCTGTTAGTATGAGAACAAGCTCCCACCATTAGCTGTAGCCCCTCCTCCTCACTGCACCGGACTGAGTGTACATGTGTAACTGGTGGTCTGTGCTGCTGCTGTCCACTGGTCCAGGTGAAGGAGAAGTGCGACTGGTGGGAGGGTCTGATCCACATGCGGGGCGTGTGGAGGTGTACCACAATGGTACCTGGGGCACCGTGTGTGATGATGACTGGGATCTGCAGGATGCCACAGCGGTGTGTCGTCAACTGGGCTATGGCACAGCTGTGGGTGCACCTTGTTGTGCTGCTTTTGGAAGAGGAAGTGGTCGAATTTGGTACGATGATGTACACTGCAGGGGCCATGAAGCCAGCCTCGCACAGTGTGTCCATAATGGTCTTGGAGTGCATAACTGTGGCCACAGTGAAGATGCGGGAGTGATCTGTGCAAGTGAGTGAGGTGCTAGTGGTGTGAGGTGTGTGTTGAGAGGAAGGAAGCAACATACAGTGAGTGTGCAGTAGTGTATAGTTGTAGGTTAATTGGTGGACACTTGTGAGCACTCACATAGCACAGTTCCATAACTTTGGGATGTCTTAGTTAGTCCAGTACTCCTCATCCCTTCATGCCTTCCATTCCAACCTATAGCTACCCCTCTTGGGTAGTAATGTGGTTTTGTGTAGTAATAATTACTTTTTGCCATTTTGAGTGAAAGATGAGTCAGCTAAAACACTCTTGTGCACTCACATGGCATAGTTACTAAACTTTGAGAGGTGTTGACCACAGCATACAGTCTACAAAGGTTTGATGTTAATTTACACTTAAAACTTTCCAATATACTCTCTTTAATTCTCTCAGTGATATATAATATATCTCACATTCACATCATCATGTGGGGCTGTTAGTATGAGAACAAGCTCCCACCATTAGCTGTAGCCCCTCCTCCTCACTGCACCAGACTGAGTGTACATACAGACAGTGAGTGTACAGTAGTATGTATATCACACATTTTTGCCATCAGGAATCTTAGTGATCATTTCCGCACAGCAATGAGCCTCTAGATCTGTTGCCTTCTTTTCAATGCCCATGTTGCTGTCTTCCACTAATACTAATCTTGATATGTCCATCTAACTTCTTGTGTCATGGTATCCCATAATATGTATAGTAGAGCATGCCTAGAAGCAGGATTGGAAATGGAGTAATGTGTGCCAAAGTGATATATGCACCTGCTAAACATGCACTCTGTGTTATCCCCGCGATGGCACCCTTTTCTATAATCATTTTTACTTTGTGGTTCCGAGGAAGAACCACAGCTGAGATATGGTATTGGTTATTGACCAAGGATTCTAACCATATGCATGTACAGTACAGTTGGCATATGAACCTTCATATGCACTACACATATAGGGGTTATATACTCCATCTGGCCAGTGCCATTGTTTGTCTCCATCTAGAGAAAGGTTGGTTGTTACGGCTTTGCATGATACAACTTGAATCTCTACTCTTGTGTTCAGCGAAGGCATTTATCTTGTTTGCATAGATTGATCAGAATAAATTTGCTATTTTTGTCTCTCTGGTGGTCGAACAAAAAGTAACCATGTTGTTTATGTATATTCCTGGGGTCACTAAATGACTGTATTTCTGTACATCTTAATTTAGGTATACTAATTCATAACTTGTTCGATTCTAAGGTTCAAGTTCTTATGACTTTGCCAGGCTTTTGCAGCCAAGGGACTTGTTACAGCACATTGCTAAGGCCGCCTCCCGGTCTCAATCGCCATTTACTGGGCAGACAGCATGCACACAGCGAACAAAGCACGGAAGTGGCACGGTGTGGTGGTGGTACATCATGTACTTCACTGATTTACTTTATAAGTTTGTCGTCTTCTGCAACTAGCAACTGTCGTATGACATCACTTCCAGTACGTATCAGAGAGTATGATAGTACTCTCTTCTATGTAGGGATGGTACAGGTTGTTTCGAATTAACAATATATGTGATGTCACTAGGTTTGCAAAGGTCCCTGGTATGTATGTTTACAATGTATCAGACAGCACAGTAGTGCTGTCTATGTAGGGATGGTGGGGGTTGTTTGTATGCTGTAATACAAACGGAAAGTTGCGCTACTCCTGAACAGTAGTGAGAACCGACACAAGAAACCGCCTACAAGGAAGGGAGGCTGTACAGTATACAGAGGTAACCTTACTTCCACACGCGCGCGCGCCGTTGTGTAGAAAGCGTCGACACCTTTTTTCGTGTTTCGCCTTCTTATTATTATTCTTCTTCTTCGTATTCTTCTCCGTCAGCTGTAACTCACAAACGATAATTAGTAAGGGACTGATTTATCCACAATTCTACAGCGCTTTCGACGGGTAAGTGCCTTTTGTAAGTTTGATGACTCCGCGAGCAAGTCCACAAATGGAGGTTACTAGACCTCGGCGAGATGTTCCTGGGAGAAAGACGCCATTTTACGCTGACGTAACTACACAATCGGACACACTTGATTGCCTAATCCTATTTCAGTTGCGATTCAATAGATCCACAACGCGGCGAGATGACTGTTCTAGGGCGCATACAGGAGATGCTTCGACCGACATTCGCCCGCGCACCGTTTCGGTGGTTATCCGTGGCTGTGCCATTTTCCCTTACTGCGTGGTTGCTTCCGTCCGACATTTCCGCTTTCGCTTGGCGATGAGAGCTAGCTGTCACTTCTGGTTCCTCTCCACAGTCATCCTGCATTCGATGTTGTAGGTATGGTGCAGCTCTTTTGTGTGCATGTAGGGGCCGTACCTCTAGACCGCCTGTGGTGTGGGTAGATACGTAGCTATAACCAATATCCATCCAGACAGTGAGTCAGAGTGGCAGCAAAATATGATTGGGATTGTGGGAGTTACTCTGTGAACAAGCCAGTCTTGCCTACCACCATGACTTCCTGGATAAGTAATTTGGGGGGCTACAGCCCCCTAGCCCACTTGTTCTGCCATCCTAGCCTATTGCACAGCTAACTCCGCGAAATGATTGGCTAGTCAAACAGAAGTAATACATCTTGCACCCATCCACCACAGACTACCCTAGGTTACCCACCCAGCCACATCCCACAATGTGCTACACACCCTGCCATGCATTTGGAGCACATTCCTTTGTTGCCACTGTTGTTTGGAAGCCTTTCAAGTAGATCAGCCGTTGCCCATGTGCAATTTGCATTCCATAAAAAGTCGAGAAACAAGGGTGCGTAAAAATGTTTCCTTCAAAAGCAAGGGCAGATGTAGGGATGGTGCAGTGTGTCTCTGAAGGGCATGGCAAACCACCTGGCGGAAAAACCGTAGGAACAAGGAGGAGGGCCAGTCCATGCAAAGGGGGAGACCAGCCTGTCCCTGCAAAACCCATGCAGATAATTAACATTCACTGACTTGAATACATTTGCACCATCCCTACATCTGGCAACATTTTGCTGCGCTTGTGGTCTTGCTACCATCCCCTATTTCTCCACCTGCATGTTGTTATGCAATTGTGAGTGTGCAATAACAAGCTAAAGGGCTGCTACATGCATGCGATTAAGATTGCATGCCTATTCCAGCTGTGCATCTTCCCATGTACACATCACCAAGCTGCATGCATACACCCATGTACATGACTAAAGCGCTGATGAGTAACGGCTGTACAGCTATACTGTATAGCAATTGCAGAGTCTGGTACACCGTGATGCATGCATATGTACGGATGTGTTCTGATATACTGTAAGACACTAGCTACCTGGATATACATGTATGAAGGTTGAACTTCACAAACATTGGCAGTGAAGTGTGCAATGTTTGTGCTGGCCTAGAGGTTTTTCTGCCAGTTGGTCTCCCATGCCCTTCAGAGGCACACAGCACCATCCCTACATCTCCCCTTGTTTTTGAAGGAAACATTTTTACACACCCTTATAGATGAAGTTCATGATGATGTATGATATATGATATATGAAGTTCATTGCATCGTTATTCAATCTTAGATCCTCAATGCGACTTGATATTGGGCAGGTATATAGCATAACCCACCACAACGGACTGTAGAACGTTTCGGCTTCATAGGCCTTTGTTTAGTGATGTCACTGGGTGTGCAAACCGACGAAGAGTGCATGTTGAAGCATATAGCGCAACGTGGGATTCTAGGCTCTATGAATGAAGGAAGCGTTGTTTTCTCCTCTTCCTCTGTTACATTCAATGGAGAGTTGTCTGAAGAAGATCTTGCCGAGTACTCGTCGCTCGTTAGACCCTACCAAGATGAACCATTGGCCGGGGAAGATACCACGGAAAAGGAAGATGAATTCGACGCAGATGGACTCTCTCCGGGAATCCTGCAGGACAGATACGAAGGAGTCGTGGCTGTCGATTCCTGGTAAGTGCATTGCCTATCCTGTATCCTTCAGCTGGTGTTCTGTCAGACGAAATTGGCACGGTGACTTTGTGTATGTAGATAGCGAATCTGTGGTGTGCCCTATCTTCCTCTAGGTGCACTTGCGGGCGTTGCAACGATGCAAACCTTAGCAGCGCATTAGAATACCGTTGCTGCAGAGAGACTGGAGATGTTCTAATGAAATTAGCAGTGGAAGGGAGGCAAGAGCTATGCATTACACAGCATATGATTACATAACATAATGGTTTTAGTCACCATAGGTGTAGGTCCTCTGAAAAAGTTATAGTCAGCTTGAAGGTTGTAGCCAAAAGAAATCAGCTTTTAAACTGCGCCAACTTTTATGATGAGTAAACTCATCATTCGCACTTATGTGACTACATAATTTATGTCGGGTTTTCACGTCATTCGTGCCTAAAGGGTTAAGACTAGCAGTGCTAGTGAAATGGTACCTATTCCCTTCTTGTCATCACAATGTTTTGGCGTCATTGTGCTTTTCTTTGTTCTGTATTCTGTTCCCAATCCACCCTGCAGCTGGGGTGATCATGAGGCCCTCTGCTGCTGGAGTGGCTTGTCCTGCTGCTGGGACACAACACCCTGCTGCTGACAATACTGTGCATGATTTCTGCACTTCACATACAGAAGCAAAATGGATAGCATGGGGAGAGATAAATTAAGCTCATGCTCCATAAAAAGTGCAGAAACTAGACATAATTAAAATTTTTCTACAAAAGTTGTAAGGGTGTAGGGATTGCATAAAAAGGACAGAAACAAGTAAAGGCTGTTACACAGTGGAGCATTAACCATGGTCCCTACATTCAAGGGTGTAGGATTATAGTTGCAACATTCTTGCATGTAGGGACCATGGTTAATGCTCCACTGTGGAACAGCCTTTATTTGTTTCTGTACTAGTTGTGCTATCCCTTCATCCTTGCTATTTTTGTAGAACATTTTTATTATTTTCTAGTTTCCTAATTGCTGAATGTAATGGACATGTAATGGGAATTACCTATCACTTGACCCCATTTCCAATCCTGTTCCTGTGCTATAGTTGTATATTTTCCATTCCAATAACAGCACAGGATGTGATGGTCTAGTGCCTATTGTCCATTTATTGTTTGTTACTGACCCAGATATTCAACTGGTGGGAGGGTCTGGTCGACATGAGGGACATGTGGAGGTCTACCACAATGGTACCTGGGGCACTGTGTGTGATGATGACTGGGATCTGCAGGATGCCACGGTGGTGTGTCGTCAACTGGGTTACATCAATGCAACAGCTGCAGTGGGACCTGCTAGGTTTGGTTCAGGCAGTGGCCCCATCTTGTTCAGTGAAGTGGCTTGTGTCGGTAATGAGAGCACCATCACTGAGTGTGATCATCGCAGTACTGGTGGACATAACTGCAGTCACAAGGAAGATGTAGGTATTGTGTGTGAAGGTCAGTCAGTCTGAATGTCTCTCTGTGTGCTTGCTCCATGTGGTGCTGCTGCTGTGTGTGTGTATGTGTGTGTGAGTATGTGTGTTTGTGTGTGTGTGTTTGTTGTATCAGTCCCGTATGCTGGGGGGGGGGGGGGGTTGGGGGTTCGAACACCCCCCCGTTTGGAAATTCAGAGGCCCACCTGGTAGACAAAACAGGCAAAAACCCAGTGGAACTAGGATCAGAGTTGGATTATTCATACCTGAGAGACTGTGAAGCAGAGCTGCAGTGAGCAGTAGATGTTCTCTGCCTATGTCGGGTTAGGGTTGGATTTTCCACTGAGGTACTCAGATACAAGGAGATCACCGGCAAGAAACACATCCGTGCAGCAACTCAGAATGATTGGATTCCCACTTCAAGTTCCTAAAATTAATTTAGATAGGATAATCCTGCATTTTCGCACAGAACCCGTGAGATTCATGGGTCGGTGTTGTTTCCATAGCTGGAAGGTCCATGTTTGCCTTCTAGAACCTCCCCATTTTCAACCACCCTACGGCCCTGTGTATTGAAGCCAAAATGTGCTTGCAGTAAGCCTGTCTGCTGAAGCTAATAGATTGAAGGCTAATCAATGAATATTACACCTTCCAGGTTGCTCCACTTGTACACATTGGTGTTTCAGGAAGTTAGAGGAGTGAAGTCCTATTGTATGCAACCAGCGATTGATCACCTCCCCCAGTCACAAGTAAATGCTGGGGTAGTAAACTGGTAGGCATAATATCCAGTGATTACCTTTGATCCTTTCCAATTTGATTGACCCATTATCAAGGAAATATAGTCTGGACAATTTGCCCTGAGTTCATTCTACTGGGTCTTCTTGTGACATTTCCTGATTAATGAACTACCTTGATCCCAGCTTAATTCTCACTAATAACAGTGCTGACACATGCTGTATTTCATGGCCCGGTGTGGACAATATATACGATCCTTGTCTATTGTTGGTGAACCAGTTGTAGGATCTGATGGCAACATTGTTTGTGACAAGCTCAATAGAAGTTGAACTAGTTCAAGTGAATTGGACTAAATTCATTGCAATGCACTGAATAATATCCATCAAATCCATAAGAATGCTCTACTGTAGAAAGGAAAGTTGAAGCAAACAAACCAAACACAAACAAGCCCACACAATCTGATACATTATACATAGGCTTGGCTAAACGTTTGTGGTTTTCATGGATTGAGAAGCCATCCATGAATAATTTAATCGGTGACTGTGTTGTATTACCGTATAAAATGGTCACCAAATGATGCCTGCAATTGGGTTTAGCTGCAAATGCAAACGATGCTCTTCATTAAATATCAGGTTATGCCGATTTAATCATATACTAAGTAAGTTCTAAAGTTAGGCTAGAAGCATTAGGCTCGAAGTGCGATGTGGACGAGGGTGAGCCAGAGACGGTTGCGTCAGCTTCCATCAATAGACTGTGAAGCAGAGCTGCGACGAGCAGTAGATGTGAAGTCACCAACCAATGGAGAAGGCCAGTAGCCCATGCATGTATATAGAAAAATCCACATGATCACATGAGTCCACATGCAGATGTATAGTGTATACGAGCATTCTGTTGATAACTGTCTGGAGGTCCGAAAACGGCAAGAAACATTAGTTAAACCAGTCCGGTGGGGCTGGTTTTGGGGGGATCGATTATTGGCACAACACTCCCATAAGGGTTAGAGCTTTGCCCTGTGTTAAAGCTTTGTGCGGACAAGGTTAAAGCTTTGCGTACCGTATTTGCTCTATTAAACGCCGCTCTCTATTAGTCGCTGCTCTCTAATAGTAACCGCACCTTCGGATGTGCTGAAAGAAATAGTAGCCGCTCTCTATTAGTAGCCGCGGCTAGTATTCCGTAACCCCTTTCCGGTCACATGGTCAAGAGTTGGAGGTATGCGCGTAACATATATATGTAAATGCCAGCACTCACAAAAATTTATAAATTGCAAATATGGTAAAAAGCTGCAATCTGAGAAAGTCTAAACCCATATGGTACTTTGTCACACCATTGCATGTTATTGTATATGTGTATGGTGCACAAGTGTATGTACCATCACACCTTCCACTGCACCCAACTCACTCTTGTGCACTCTCTATCATCCAGTTGGTGCTGTTCGGCTGGCCAATGGGTCCAGTGAGGCTGAGGGACGAGTGGAGGTGTACATCAATGGAGAGTGGTGGACAGTTTGTGGTGTCAGTTGGGATCCATTGGATGGCAAAGTTATCTGTCGGCAGCTCGGTTACAAGGGAGTGAAGCGTACATATTCTAACACAAGGCAACACAACTTTGGTGAAGGTACAGGACTGACCTGGCTGAGTGAGCTGCATTGCACTGGCAGTGAAGCCAACCTTCTGCAGTGTCCACATGATGGTGTAGGAATTGGCTGTCCTCACTCTGAGGATGTCGGTGTAGTTTGTACTAATGAAGACTTGCCTGATGAAGGTGAGTAGATGTGTCTGTGTTCATGCTTGCCTACATGATCATGGATGCAGTCGAGTTACAGTACTAGTTTAGCAAGTGTTTGTCAGTTAACTCATTGCTTAGCCTAGTTCAATCCTTAAATATGAGTGTGTATGTTCCCTGACCTGAGTTGTTTGTGGTTTGTATATATGGTGTGAACACATGTGGGACAAGACCAGTTGTGGATTCCTGTGTTTGTTGTGGCTATGCATGTGATGTCATGTGATGTGCACATGTTCTAACAGGATCATAAGCAAGAAATCGTCAAAACATTATATTTGACAACTAGGTATGTACCTGAGTACAAAAACAAGTATTAATTATCACATACTCAGTGTCGCTAAGGCCTAGGTCATGTTTGTTATGGGAAGAGGGTTCATTGAACTAAGTTCATAGTTTATCACCTTCATTCCTAATTCATGTGGAGTCATATGCTAGGTGCATAAACTGTTATCTTGTGCGCACAGCAAGGCAGCCACATGTTCGTAAGACTTCCTTTGACAATGCGGAATATCAGGACTTGTGCTAGAGGAGTTGTGACTAATTAGATGTGTGGTAGAGGACATGCCACAGCTCCCCCCTGGTAGATTCCCGGATTCTTGGACTTCTGTGTGGCTTTCTACTATTTTGCACTCTGCTCACAAAGTTGGCAACCATCTTCTGGTTGATGTACTGTTGCTGGTATGTGCCCAGATCTTTCAGCACTATATTATTTAGCACAAGGTAATAGAGCAGTGTCTGAACTTTCATCTGATATAAATGTGTTTCCCCTAGATGGCAGGATGAAGAAAAATCAACACCAAGCATGTATATTACATTTTTTGTTCAAAATCATGCGACCCGGCCTAATGGCGCAGAGTAGTTTAATTAAATCATTCGAGCGAGACTGTCAAATATTCTGATGTAGCACAATGTTGTAAGCCATATTTTGGGAACTCTCTTAAGGACATTATGAGACCTGGCCAGAAGGGATTAAATAAGTGCTCCAAAAAGAACGTCACATATTTCTAGTATAGATTATTGCCTCCTGTATATGGAGTTACAAGCACGAAGTGTATTGTGAGTGAAACTGTGCATGTGCATGCCATTAAAAGTTAGAGCATGTATTTATGAACATAGCTGTGTTCTCAGTTACTCTCTCAAATGAGCTTCAAAATTGTGCTTCAGTGCTTTCTGCTGTTTCAATGGTTTTGATAGCGGAAGCATGCCTCCATGTATGTAGAAAGGTGCCATTATTGTGAATCACATGACCATGGAAGATGATGCATGCCAAATGAACCATGCAACAAAACCAACCTCCAAAGCCAACTGCCCACTGTTGCATAACAGTCTTATGTACTACTGTAGCTACGTAGAGTGCATTATTAATATATGAATACCACCACACAGTGCATGCAAGTTACAGTATCGCAGCCACCACCACGTGTGCCAGTAGAGTATCTGCGCCACTTGGTCATAGAACAAGACCACCAGTGCAAGTTACAGTAGCCTGGGAGGCGGCAATTACTATGGAGTGCTAATGTGTTGCAGGCAAGGGCTTTAATTTGTAGGAAGTGCACTGTATAGGAAGTGAAACTCACTCGTCCGATGTCAGTTCGCAGAATGTTGGGTAACTTTGTAACTTTAGGTTAGTAATTATAGTGCATGGATAATACCTATCCAGCCATGGCCGGACTGGTCGAGTGGGTGCCACATGGATAAGGTACAATACATTGTAGTGGGTAGATGTGACCTTTGTGCTACAAATCTATGACAGCATGCCCAAGATGGCAGATAACAACTGTGTGTAGGGACTGCACAGTCATGGTGTTGCCTGGGATTTGTGGCTTGCTAAAGCAATAAATTCAGTCCAAACACTGTAGCAATAGGTCTAGAGTGCATTATCAGTATAAAGGATACAGTGTAGTGTAGGGAATAGGTGAATGTGAGAGTGTATAATACAACCTCCCACCATGTTTAACTAAATTGAAACATTGCAGTTCTCACACCTCTAAGGGCCCCTCCTGACCCATTCCACACAACCTGACACCATTACCTCATGTGGTACATTTGTATGGACTTTAGTATGACAAGAGTAGGACTAGGATGGGGACCTGGTCAAAAGTGAGGGAGCCCTAGTATGACAACAGTACATAGGACTAGAATCTGTATATATACCCGTCATAGACCTATGTATTCTTGTCATACCAAGTATACCTTTGACCAGGTATACCTGCATGGTCAAAAGTGAGGGATCATTGTTTGTTAATCAAAGGGGACATTGCTGTCCACAGCTACACACACTGTCTCTCTCCCTGTGTGTGTGTGTGTGCAGGTGATATTAGGTTGGTCAATGGCTCTGTCCCTTCAGAAGGGAGGGTGGAACTGTTCTATGAAGGAGAGTGGAAGGGAGTCCGTTTTGGCAGAGACACTGAAAGAGCAACAGCAGTAGCTCGTGTTGCATGTCAACAGGCAGGGTACCCCTACAGTGATGGAGCTAATTCCTTTGGACAGGGGAGTGGGCCAGTCTGGATAGTCATCTGGCGATGTACTGGAGATGAGGTGAGAGTTGAACAGTGCTACCACTCTGGTTGGAGAGATGACAACTGTCCTACCTGTTCTGTCCTGGGTGTCATGTGTAGAGGTAAGTATGTGCAGAGTGAGAAGAATGCACACACACACACGCGCGCATGTACACACACACACACACACACACACACACACACACACACACACACACACACACACACACAGTGTATCAAAGTGACCACTGTTAGTGAACTGGCATTGCAACTCTTTAAACAGAGCTGTTCTAGAACTACAAAGTTCTAGTGTACACACCAAACACAGACTTAGTGCAATGAAGTGATTGTCATCTATATTTGGACTGAGGAGAGTGCACTTTGTCAGACTCTCATTGTGTCCTCATATAGATGTAGTCTGTGCATGGTGACAGTGTGAGTGGATGTGAGTGTGCCCACTGTAAGTATGTTGTGTTGCAGGCATGTTTTCCACATGTCAACGTTAAGGTGCCAACGTAAATGTTTGTCAACTGTGAGACCTAGGTACTTCACCGACTTCTGCTTCTGTAGCACTTCTGAAGCGCGTCCACCAGCTGTCTTGTGAAATAACAAAAACTAATTGCCGTCTCACATTAATGAGCTCTGATGCAGAAGGACTTCATAATACCTGTTCTCTTGTCAGAATAGTGACTTGTTCTTATTGTCTATTGCCCAACTCGTGGACTCTGTAGTGCCACCTCTCTTGTCAGAACACTAACTTCCCCTTGTTTCCTGAACCCCAACTTATGGACTCGCCTGACGTGTAGTGTGTTTGAGCCAGGTAGTCGGTGGTGTTCCTGCTCGGTGATGCCAGCTCTCCAGGCCTGGCCTGGAGGAGGAGGTCTCCATCTCATGTCCCTCCTCCTCCTCCTCCTCCTCCTCCTCCTCCCCCTCCATCCCTCTGCGGCAGACACACATGGTGAACACCCTGTGAATGTGACAGTTTGTGTGGCAACAGCTACTCAGCCTCCTTGAAACACTCACGTTTTGCCCTTAGCATCCTTTAATCTGATAATGGCAACTAGAAAGCGTCCTTTATTGTGTTCCTCCATCTTAGACTTGATGGAATAGTGTAGTGATTTCACGGGCCACTCACATGCAAGTCTCTACCTTGACAGTTGCATACTGGGAGATAATTTACAGGCCACATTGTTGACAACACAACCTTCATGAGAGGAGTTGGATTTGACATGACTGAACTGCACCACACATACCTTGTCAGCCCTACCATTATCATGAATAAATGTACAACTCACCTAATTCTGATATCGTTCCTTCCTGTGAGGCTGTGTGTTTCATGTATGCACTAGTACAGAGATGTCTTCACCAGATGCAATCTCCAATATTGCTGGTAACAGCTCTTCCTTACAATTATATAATGTGCTTTGTCTTTCAAGTTCCATCACATTAGAATGCTCCTAAAGTACAAGTTCTATCAAACCCACCAAACACAGACCAAGCACACTAGTACAGTAAACATCAGGATAGTGCTACAAACTGACACTTGGCCACACCATGACTCCAGTACCTGTGTTCCATGTTCATGGTGACTACATTGACCATCTCTGTTGCACCATCATCATGTGGGGCTGTTAGTATGAGAACAAGCTCCCATCATTAGCTGTAGCCCCTCCTCCTCACTGCACCAGACTGAGTGTACATGTGTAACTGGTGGTCTGTGCTGCTGCTGCCCACTGGTCCAGGTGAAGGAGAAGTGCGACTGGTGGGAGGGTCTGGTCAACACGAGGGGCGTGTGGAGGTCTACCACAATGGTGCCTGGGGCACCATGTGTGATAGGGGCTGGGATCTGCAGGATGCCACAGTGGTGTGTCGTCAACTGGGCTATGGCACAGCTGTGGGTGCACGTTGTTGTGCTGCTTTTGGAAGAGGAAGTGGTCGCATTTGGTACGATGATGTGCGCTGCAGTGGCCATGAAGCCAATCTCACACAGTGTAGCCATAGAGGTCTTGGAGTGCATAACTGTTACCACTGGCAAGATGCAGGAGTGATCTGTGCAAGTGAGTGAGGTGCTAGTGGTGTGAGGTGTGTGCTGAGAGGAAGGAAGCAACATACAGTGAGTGTGCAGTAGTGTATAGTTGTAGGTTAATTGGTGGACACTTGTGAGCACTCACACAGCACAGTTCCATAACTTTGGGATGTTTGTGTATAGTTGGTCCACCTCTCCCCATCCACTTAGCAGTGTGTGCACCATCACACCTTCCACTCCACCCAACCCACTCTTGGGCACTGATGTAGTTTTGCAGTTTTGAGTGAAAGATGATTCAGTGAAGGACACTCTTGTGCACTCACAGTACATGATTGAGCTTTGAGTAGTGTTGACCACAACAGTCTATTATAAGATGTGCACAACTGCCACTTCTCAATCGTATCTTTAGTCCCCTCAACTGACAAAGACCTTTTGGGGTGAAATGTCTCAAATTATTGTCAACAATTAAGAACCGTCCATTGATCATTACCACACAGCAGTGAGGCACTGTGACATTACGTGTATGTGTCCACCTCAACTTCCTGTGCCATGGTCTCCCATAGCAACGCTGGGTGCATGGTTGTGATGGTCTAGTACAAACAGCATACACTGTAGGCACACACACTACATTGACCACTGTTAGTGAACTGGCACTGCAACTCTTCAAACAGAGCTGTTCTAGAACTACAAAGGTCTAGTGTACACACCAAACACAGAATTATTCCAATGAAATGATTGTCATCTATATTTGGACTGAGGAGAGTGCACTTTGTCAGACTCTCATTGTGTCCTCATATAGATGTAGTCTGTGCATGGTGACAGTGTGAGTGGATGTGAGTGTGCCCACTGTAAGTGTGTTGTGTTTGTTACTGACCCAGATATTCGACTGGTGGGAGGGTCTGGTCGACATGAGGGGCGTGTGGAGGTCTACCACAATGGTACCTGGGGGGGCACTGTGTGTGATGATGACTGGGATCTGCAGGATGCCACGGTGGTGTGTCATCAACTGGGTTACATCAATGTAACAGCTGCAGTGGGACCTGTTCAGTTTGGTTCAGGCAGTGGCCCCATCTTGTTCAGTGAAGTGGCCTGTGTCGGTAATGAGAGCACCATCACTGAGTGTGATCATCACAGCACTGGTGGGCATAACTGCAGTCACAAGGAAGATGTAGGAGTTGTGTGTGAAGGTCAGTCAGTCTGTAGTTGTTGTGAGCATGCATTTGTGAGTGTGTGCATGCACACAATGACACAGGCACACCTTACCATTTTATTGAACATATGCACAGTTCTCCAATTGAATTTTGATCCGATGTTGTTCCTTCCTGTGAGGCTCATGTGTTTCACGTATGCACTAGTACAGAGATGTCTTTACCAGATACAATCTCCAATATTGCTAGTAACAGCTCATCCTTACCAATCTATATATATAAAGAAGGATTGAGCAGAGCGGTTGTTCGCGAAGTCCTCCCGCGAGCAACGACGCATCGACACCAAACTTTCCCAGATTACGGGCGCCACACCCGGTCTCGATCTAAGGGAGGCGACGTGCGCGAAGAAGTCCCTGCCGAGGAGTGCGCGGCGAAAAACCTCCAAACGACCGTCCGCCATCTTTGATTTACGGAGACAATATACGGTTTTCCGCGCACGTTCCTATGCTGCCAATACAAAAGAAGAACCCCAACCGTTGTTCGCGAACTCCTCCCGCGAACGTCGACGAAATGCGCCCAAACGTTCCCAGCCGTCGTACGCTATACCTCACAGCAATATAAGGTAGTAGACATGCTAAAATAAGCTGCTGGCGAGGAGCGCGGGGCGAAAACCCAGGATGAACCGACCGTCGGCCATCTTGGATCTGCGATTAACGTACAGGATGCACTAGAACCCCTACAGGAAGCACTCGACCACTTTACAGTTTACCCTCCTACAGGGCCTGCCGAAGGCGGGGGCCTTGCATCTAGTATAATTATAAAGAAGGAGTTGAGCAGAACGGTTGTTCGCGAAGTCCTCCCGCGAGCAACGGCGCATCGACACCAAACTTTCCCAGATTACGGACGCCCCACCCGGTCTGGATCTAAGGGGGGCGACGTGCGCGATAAAGCCCCTGCCGAGGAGTGCGCAGCGAAAAACCTCCAAACGACCGTCCGCCATCTTGGATTTACGGAGAAAATATACAGTTTTCCGCGCACGCTCCTATGCTGCCAATACAAAAGAAGAACCCCAACCGTTGTTCGCGAACTCCTCCCGCGAACGTCGACGAAACGCGCCCAAACGTTCCCAGCTGTCGTACGCTGTACCTCACATCAATATAAGGTGGTAGACGTGCTGAAATAAGCTGCTGCCAAGGAGCGCGCGGCGAAGAACCCAGGATGAACCGACAGTCGGCCATCTTGGATCTGCGAAAAGCGTACAGGACCCTCTACAGGATGCACTAGACCCCCTACAGGAAGCACTCGACCACTTTACAGTATACAATGGACCTTCCTACAGGGCTTGCCGAAGGCGGGGCGTTGCAGCTAGTATATATATAAGGTCTCTTTATCTTTTATAATTCCCAACACAGTAGAATTCTCCTATGACAAGTTCTAGCATAGTCACAGCAAACACACCAAACACAGAACAATGACAATAGTACAGTTAACATTAGGGCAGTGCTGCAAACTTGTGTAGGTGTTTTTGTGTGTGCTGATTTTTCTGTCCTGTACGAAAAAGTGGCTATGTCAGCAGCTTCATGCAATGGACAAATGCCTAAGCTGTGCATGTCGGACATGCCCATTTGTCCATGTACACATTTTGTTAATGAAACCAAAGTGAAGGTATGAAATTTCTGATTTGCTGTGACACAACGCATGCATGTGACTTTGGACTAACCAGTCATACAGCCTCACATCCAGCATCACCCTTTTGCCAGGAATGGGGCAAGGACAGCAATTGCATTGAAGCATTAACATTTTTAAGCCGTGTATAGCTGTGGAATGGAATACTTCATGGCTCCTGCCCAATGTGGAAAAGTTAGATAACACGAATTGGCTATAACGATTTGTTGAATGGAGTCATTCTTGCCAACAACAGTATACGGGACTACAGAGGAGCTCTTAGTCTTCCTTCTGATTGGTGTTTCAGTCTGATCAAGTTTACCAATCTTATCTGTGGGACAGTGCCCAGAATTTCCTTCATGGCTGCATCTCACACAATTCTGCTATGCAGTTATAGGCTGTCATGGTTCGCCATGTATATTTTGTACATAGCTATATGCAGGTGCACAGGAAGTGACACCTGATTTCTTTGCATAGTCCGCCATGTATATTTTGTGCTGTTGGTTACCTAGGATACGGACTGTGTGACATCATACTGTAGTTGTGTACAGTTTTGGTTGTAAACCTACCTAGGTAATGACAGGTAATGAGAACAAGATTGTGTAAGGTTGCTGTTAAGGAAGGGCCATCCAGGCACAGGAAACTCCCACAACAGCATACTGTCTTTTAGTGCACCTGAGTACGGCAATGTAGTACTAATAATAGAATGGACACCTATGGAATTGCTGGTATCCTTTCTACATGAGGGGGCAGGCTTGGTTGACTGCACATCCCCTCATAGCCTAGCGTGCTAGCCCCACTTCATCCCCGGGTGCTTGCTGTGTAAGCCCAGAGGCCGAGTAGGTCTATCTCGCTAGGCTAATCTCCTCAGTGTTGCTTCTTAGGAGATAGTAACTGATAGCTGCAATTTACCTATAGGCATGTGAAGTGGGAGGTGCACTGCATGGAGACAGACTGACCAGGTACATGTACATGTATTAGATGCACACCCACTGGACCAGTTGTACAGTGACATGACTAGGGGTGTGCAGTCTAACCATGCATTGCTAGTAGAGATGCACCCTCAGTGTGATCAGTAGCAATAGAGTGTTGGCAGTAGCTCTGGTGCTGTAAAGCTGCCCACTTGTCACAACTTGTGGGTTGTAGTTGAGGGTGTGTTCTTTCAGTGTCCTTTCAATTTGATCCAAGGAGCGTGATGCCGTGTGATGGAGTGTGGAGTTTGTAGAATGTATGATGTGTCCAGAGCTCAGCCTTTTGACCATCTGTTACATCTGTCAGAAGGACTTCATAATACCTGTTCTCTTGTCAGAATAGTGACTTGTTCTCATTGTCTATTGCCCAACTCGTGGACTCTGTAGTGCCACCTCTCTTGTCAGAACACTAACTTCCCCTTGTTTCCTGAATCCCAACTTACGGACTCTCCCGACGTGTAGTGTGTTTAGGCCAGGTAGTCTGCAGTGTCCTGCTCGGTGATGTCAGCTCTCCAGGCCTGGCCTGGAGGAGGAGGTCTCCATCTCATGTCCCTCCTCCTCCTCCTCCTCCTCCTCCCCCTCCATCCCTCTGCGGCAGACACACATGGTGAACACCCTGTGAATATGCCAGTTTGTGTGGCAACAGCTACTCAGCCTCCTTGAAACACTGACGTTTTGATGGAATAGTGTAGTGATTTCACGGGCCACTCACATGCAAGTCTCTCCCTTGACAGTTGCATACTGGGAGATAATTTACAGGCCACATTGTTGACAACACAACCTTCATGAGAGGAGTTGGATTTGACATGACTGAACTGCACCACACATACCTTGTCAGCCCTACCATTATCATGAATAAATGTACAACTCCCCTAATTCTGCTAGCGTTCCTTCCTGTGAGGCTCATGTGTTTCACGTATGCACTAGTACAGAGATGTCCTCACCAGATACAATCTCCAATATTGCTAGTAACAGCTCTTCCTCTACCTGTGACTCCACTACCTGTGTTCCATGTTCATGGTGACTACACTGACCATCTCTGTTGCACCATCATCATGTGGGGCTGTTAGTATGAGAACAAGCTCCCACCATTAGCTGTAGCCCCTCCTCCTCACTGCACCGGACTGAGTGTACATGTGTAACTGGTGGTCTGTGCTGCTGCTGCTGCCCACAGGTCCAGGTGAAGGAGAGGTGCGACTGGTGGGAGGGTCTGGTCAACACGAGGGGCGTGTGGAGGTCTACCACAATGGTGCCTGGGGCACTGTGTGTGATAGGGGCTGGGATCTGCAGGATGCCACAGTGGTGTGTCGTCAACTGGGCTATGGTACAGCTGGGGGTGCACGTTGTTGTGCTGCTTTTGGAAGTGGAAGTGGTCCCATTTGGTACGACAATGTGCGCTGCAGTGGCCATGAAGCCAACCTCACACAGTGTGCCCATAGTAGTCTTGGAGTAAATTACTGTTACCACTGGGATGATGCAGGAGTGATCTGTGCAAGTGAGTGAGGTGCTAGTGGTGTGAGGTGTGTGCTGAGAGGAAGGGAGCAACATACAGTGAGTGTGCAGTAGTGTATAGTTGTAGGTTAATTGGTGGACACTTGTGAGCACTCACACAGCACAGTTCCATAACTTTGGGATGTGTGTGTATAGTTGGTCCACCTCTCCCCATCCACTTAGCAGTGTGTGCACCATCACACCTTCTACTCCACCTGTCATGCCATAAAAGTTCCCTCCGCCGAAATGGTTCCACTGGGCCAAAAACAGCAGAAAATGGCTGCCGTAATGGTTCTGCTGAGTTCCTCTTGTCTCCCGATATTCGTTGTTGTGATGGATCTTGAGCGCGCAGTGAAGACATGTCAGCTGAAATCGTCTATTCAATGAACAAAATCGTCCACTTATCGAACGAAATTGCCTATAATTTGAACCAAAGCGCCCATCTAACGAACAAAATCGCCTTTTCATTGAATGAAACATGTTATTCTGGATTGAGAATGCGTCCCAACTTGGGAAAGACGTTAGGGTACAAGTACACAACGAATCTGTCCGTCAATACATGCTGGCGCTGGTGATTTGGCAGAGGGGGAACCATTTCGGTTGCTTTTTTGGTTCCGCGGGGGGCCTAATTATGGGGGGCCAAATTTGGAGTAGTGTTGACCACAACAGTCTATTATAAGATGTGCACAACTGCCACTTCTCAATTGTGTTCTTTAGTCCCCTCAACTGACAAAGACCTTTTGAGGTGAAATGTCTCAAATTATTGTCAACAATTAAGAATTGTTCATTGATCATTACCACACAGCAGTGAGGCACTGCTGCATTACTTGTACGTGTCCACCTCAACTTCCCATGCCATGGTCTCCCATAGCAACGCTGGGTGCATGGTTGTGATGGTCTAGTACAAACAGCATACACTGTAGGCACACACACTACATTGACCACTGTTAGTGAACTGGCACTACAACTCTTCAAACAGAGCTGTTCTAGAACTACAAAGGTCTAGTGTACACACCAAACACAGAATTATTCCAATGAAATGATTTGTCATCTATACTTGGACTGAGGAGAGTGCACTTTGTCAGACTCTCATTGTGTCCTCATATAGATGTAGTCTGTGCATGGTGACAGTGTGAGTGGATGTGAGTGTGCCCACTGTAAGTGTGTTGTGTTTGTTACTGACCCAGATTTTCGACTGGTGGGAGGGTCTGGTCGACATGAGGGGCGTGTGGATGTCTACCACAATGGTACCTGGGGGGGCACTGTGTGTGATGATGACTGGGATCTGCAGGATGCCACGGTGGTGTGTCGTCAACTGGGCTACATCAATGCAACAGCTGCAGTGGGACCTGCTAGGTTTGGTTCAGGCAGTGGCCCCATCTTGTTCAGTGAAGTGGCCTGTGTCGGTAATGAGAGCACCATCACTGAGTGTGATCATCACAGCACTGGTAGGCATAACTGCAGTCACAAGGAAGATGTAGGTGTTCTGTGTGAAGGTGAGTGTGTGTGAAGGTCAGTCAGTCTGTTGTTGTGAGCATGCATTTGTGAGTGTGTGCATGCACACAATGACACAGGCACACCATACCATTTTTTTGAATACAGTGCACAGTTCTCAAATTTTTAGATCAGTTCCATTATTGTTCCTTCCTGTGAGGCTCATGTGTTTCATGTGTGCACTAATACAGGGATGTCTTCACCAGATACAATTTCCAATATTGCTAGTAACCGCTCTTCCTTACCAATATATAGCTAGGCACAGGAAACTCCCACAACAGTATAGTGTACTGATCGGTTGTTAAGCACATCCCCCTTATAAACACATAACCTCTGTTAAGCACACATTTCTTTACCAGTTTTTCACCCTAATTGTTAGGCGCATAATGATTTCAGGGGTTCACCCCTTCTATTAGGTGCATAAAAGGACTCCATGGTAACCTATCCACTTGCCTGAAGTGTAATAATGACTATAAAAATAATGCTTGAATGATAACCCACTTACTGCACTACACAGCGGCCATCTTAATATCACGTTTGCATATCATTTTAATTTCTTGAACTATTTGTTTGTTAAGCGCATATCCTTTATTATGCGCATATTTTCTTCCAGAGCCTGCCAGAGCTATAAGCGCATGCGCTTAACAACCTATCAATACGATACTGTCCTTTTAGTGCACCTGAGTACGGCAATGTAGTACTAATAATAGAACACAGCATGCAACTAAACAGTAAAGACTGTCAGGTAAGTCAGTTGGATACCACAACAAGGATGTACAATAGCTAGCCATTTGTGACCATCAAGAAATGTAGTGTGCTAACTAGTCCCCCTCAGTTCATTCTGCTAGTGCAGCTCTTCCAATTTTAACAGTTGTTTCTACTCACTTGAACTACATGACCCTATCTTCAATCAATCATACAATTACTCAATTGAACAGCACGTGGTGCTTTCAAATGTAATGTGGCTGGGACAGAGAATTAATTCTTGTCAATGGAAATAATAAGCTGGTCGGAAATCATTGTCAATCAGTCAATATCCAGTCAGTTTGGTTGCCAAGATGGATGTGAACACTGCATGAGTAGAGCCTTATGAAAAGCAGAATCTGAGCTCATGGACTTTACTTCATTTGGAAGGTCATTTTATAGCTTGGCTCCAAAGTACTCAAACCAAGACTTGTATCAATTGGTATGTGGTGCTTTCAAGTGCAAATCTTTTGCCCCACGGGTGGAGGGAAAGGTGGTAAGGATGGAGTGTCTTGTCACTAGTTTGTTACAGAGGTAGTTGGGGCACATCTGCTTAGACACCTGTGGACTTGCAATATCATATGGGAATCCCTTCTGCATGAGAGAGGGGGCAGGCTTGGTTGACTGTGCATCCCCTCATAAACTAGCGTGCTAGCCCCACTTCGTCCCCAGGCGCTTCTGGTGTAAGCCCAGAGGCGGAGTGGGTCTAGCTCGCTAGGCTAATCTCCTCAGTGTTGCTTCCTAGGGGACTTGTTCAGGATTACACATAGAATGTAGTTCTGCACGCATTCCAATCTCTTGGTGAGGGTTGCCCTGCAGTTATGCCAAACCACTGAGCAGTACTCAAGGTGGGGGAGAACAAAAGAGAGGTAGAGTGTTCTTCTGATGTGGCTTGGGAGATAGTAACAGGCCGTTCTGTTGGCTGCAATTTTACCTATAGGCATGTGAAGTGGGAGGTGCACTGCATGGAGACAGACTGACCAGGTACATGTACATGTATTAGATGCACACACTGGACCAGTTGTACAGTGACATGACTAGGGGTGTACAGTCTGACCATGCATTGCTAGTAGAGATGCACCCTCAGTGTGATCAGTAGCAATAGAGTGTTGGCAGTAGCTCTGGTGCTGTAAAGCTGCCCACTTGTCACAACTTGTGGGTTGTAGTTGAGGGTGTGTTCTTTCAGTGTCCTTTCAATTTGATCCATGGAGTGTGATGCCGTGTGATGGAGTTTGGAGTTTTGTAGAATGTATGATGTGTCCAGAGCTACATCTGTCTCTTGTACACTATTATCTAGATGCCATGGCAACCATTCAGTTCAGTCTTGCTATAATGCACCTTGCCCACTGGTCAGTAACTGTTCCCCATCACTTCTGAAGCGCATCCACTGGCTGTCTTGTGAAATAACAAAAACTAATTGCCGTCTCACATTAATGAACTCTGATGCAGAAGGACTTCATAATACCTGTTCTCTTGTCAAAGTAGTGACTTGTTCTTATTGTCTATTGCCCAACTCGTGGACTCTGTAGTGCCGCCTCTCTTGTCAGAACACTAACTTCCCCTTGTTTCCTGAATCCCAACTTACGGACTCTCCTGACGTGTAGTGTGTTGAGCCAGGTAGTCTGCAATGTCCTGCTCGGTGATGCCAGCTCTCCAGGCCTGGCCTGGAGGAGGAGGTCTCCATCTCATGTCCCTCCTCCCCCTCCTCCTCCTCCTCCTCCTCCTCCTCCTCCTACTCCCCCTCCCCCTCCCCTCCTCCCCCTCCTCCTCCTCCCCTCCCCCTCCCCCTCCCCCTCCTCCTCCCCTCCCCCTCCCCCTCCCCCTCCTCCTCCTCCTCCTCCATCCCTCTGTGGCAGACACACATGGAGACCACCCTGTGAATGTGACAGTTTGTGTGGCAACAGCTTCTCAGCCTACTTGAAACATTGGTGTTTTGCCCTTAGCATCCTTTAATCTGATCATGGCAACTAGAAAGCGTCCTTTATTGTGTTCCTCCATCTTAGACTTGATGGAATAGTGTAGTGATTTCACGGGCCACTCACATGCAAGTCTCTCCCTTGACAGTTGCATACTGGGAGATAATTTACAGGCCACATTGTTGACAATACAACCTTCATGAGAGGAGTTGGATTTGACATGACTGAACTGCACCACACATACCTTGTCAGCCCTACCATTATCATGAATAAATGTACAACTCCCCTAATTCTGCTACCGTTCCTTCCTGTGAGGCTGTGTGTTTCACGTATGCACTAGTACAGAGATGTCTTCACCAGATACAATCTCCAATATTGCTAGTAACAGCTCTTCCTTACAAAGATATAAGGTGCTTTGTCTTTCAAGTTCCATCACATTAGAATGCTCCTAAAGTACAAGTTCTATCAAACCCACCAAACACAGACCAAGCACACTAGTACAGTAAACATCAGGGCAGTGCTACAAACTGACACTTGGCCACACCATGACTCCACTACCTGTATTCCATGTTCATGGTGACTACACTGACCATCTCTGTTGCACCATCATCATGTGGGGCTGTTAGTATGAGAACAAGCTCCCACCATTAGCTGTAGCCCCTCCTCCTCACTGCACCAGACTGAGTGTACATGTGTAACTGGTGGTCTGTGCTGCTGCTGCTGCCCACAGGTCCAGGTGAAGGAGAAGTGCGACTGGTGGGAGGGTCTGGTCAACACGAGGGGCGTGTGGAGGTCTACCACAATGGTACCTGGGGCACTGTGTGTGATGATCTGTGGGATCTGCAGGATGCCATGGTGGTGTGTCGTCAACTGGGCTATGGCACAGCTGTGGGTGCACCTTGGAGGGCTGCTTTTGGAAGAGGAAGTGGTCCTATTTGGTACGACGATGTGCGCTGCAGTGGCCATGAAGCCACCCTCACACAGTGTTCCCATAGTAGTCTTGGAGTGCATAACTGTTACCACTGGGATGATGCAGGAGTGATCTGTGCAAGTGAGTGAGGTGCTAGTGGTGTGAGGTGTGTGCTGAGAGGAAGGAAGCAACATACAGTGAGTGTGCAGTAGTGTATAGTTGTAGGTTAATTGGTGGACACTTGTGAGCACTCACACAGCACAGTTCCATAACTTTGGGATGTTTGTGTATAGTTGGTCCACCTCTCCCCATCCACTTAGCAGTGTGTGCACCATCACACCTTCCACTCCACCCAACCCACTCTTGGGCACTGATGTAGTTTTGCAGTTTTGAGTGGAAGATGATTTAGTGAAGGACACTCTTGTGCACTCACAGTGCATGGTTGTGATGGTCTAGTACAAACAGCATACACTGTAGGCACACACACTACATTGACCACTGTTAGTGAACTGGCACTGCAACTCTTCAAACAGAGCTGTTCTAGAACTACAAAGGTCTAGTGTACACACCAAACACAGAATTATTCCAATGAAATGATTTGTCATCTATACTTGGACTGAGGAGAGTGCACTTTGTCAGACTCTCATTGTGTCCTCATATAGATGTAGTCTGTGCATGGTGACAGTGTGAGTGGATGTGAGTGTGCCCACTGTAAGTGTGTTGTGTTCGTTACTGACCCAGGTATTGGACTGGTGGGAGGTTCTGGTCCACATGAGGGGCGTGTGGATGTCTACCACAATGGTACCTGGGGCTCTGTGTGTGATGATGACTGGGATCTGCAGGATGCCACGGTGGTGTGTCGTCAACTGGGCTACATCAATGCAACAGCTGCAGTGGGACCTGCTAGGTTTGGTTCAGGCAGTGGCCCCATCTTGTTCAGTGAAGTGGCCTGTGTCGGTAATGAGAGCACCATCACTGAGTGTGATCATCGCAGCACTGGTGGGCATAACTGCAGTCACAAGGAAGATGTAGGAGCTGTGTGTGAAGGTCAGTCAGTCTGTAGTTGTGTGGAGCATGCATTTGTGAGTGTGTGCATGCACACAATGACACAGGCACACCATACCATTTATTGAATAATTCTTGCCAACAACAGTATACGGGATTAACTACAGAGGAACTCTTAGTTTTTCTTCTGATCTGTGTTTCAGTCTGATCAAGTTTATCAATCTTAGATAGATAGATAGATAGATAGATATATTATTTTACAACGCTGCATCCACCAAGGTGGGTTTTTGTACAGGTCCTGGGAACAAGGTACAGACAGACACACAATACAACACAAGATCATAGTAATAATAAATTGGGTTAATCAATAAAATTGTATTTCTTAAATTTAATAGTGAATTATAAGCTCATTAGTGCATGCCTGAAGGATGATAAACTCTTCTTTGCTCTGATATCTTGTGGCAGCCGGTTATAGTGGTAGGCAGGTATGCAAAAGACTGTCTAAACTTGTTTGAACGAGGGTGGGGGTTGTGTAGTTTGTCTGCTCCTCAGGTAGATGAGTAGAAGTCTGAGTTCTTGGAGAATTTGCTGATCAAGATCTGACACCTGATTTCTTTGCATACTCTGTCCACAATGTATAGGGGATTTATGCAATCTTGCAATTGGTTCACATACTGAAGGCAGTTGGTTACCTAGGATACGGACTGTGTGACATCATACTGTAGTTGTGTACAGTTTTGGTTGTAAACCTACCTAGGTAATGACTACCCATGGTTTGAGAATTGATTACCAGATTGTGTAAGGTTGCTGTTAAGGAAGGGCCATCCAGGCACAGGAAACTCCCACAACAGCATACTGTCCTTTTAGTGCACCTGAGTACGGCAATGTAGTACTAATAATAGAACACAGCATGCAACTAAACAGTAAAGACTGTCAGGTAAGTCAGTTGGATACCACAACAAGGATGTACAATAGCTAGCCATTTGTGACCATCAAGAAATGTAGTGTGCTAACTAGTCCCCCTCAGTTCATTCTGCTAGTGCAGCTCTTCCAATTTTAACAGTTGTTTCTACTCACTTGAACTAGATGACCCTATCTTCAATCAATCATTCAATTACTCAATTGGACAGCACTATCTCTAAAACAACAAACATCCACTTATATATACATAGTCTGGCTTGCTAGACCGTCCCATATACGTGCCCCAGGCAATGAATGGGAGGGACGGTCTAGCCGCGGTAACGATTAGTTCACACCTTCACATTATCAAACTCACACCTATTGTATTGTGCAATTCATAAGCAATACCCTACGGTAAATCTGCGCAAATGGGTCGAATCATACGTCGGGTGAGATGGTACAGTACAAGTGCTTTTGCAATTGCTGCTGCCAACCACTAGAACAGAAGTACAGGTTGGTGAAGACTGATAGGCTGACTGTAGTGGGGAAATACTTGTGATAGCTCATCATTCGACCAAGGAAGAAGGTTGTCTTGATCACTATCTAACAGTGTTTTAGCATTCAGAACATGGAGCGAGGAAGCATACGTTGTGAGATACCACTGTTGGTGCATTCTCTTCACGTTCTAAACGAGTGAGTGGCCCATTGCAACCCTCTCCGCGGTCGGTCCATCGATCTCCAGCCAGAAAGAGATCCGAGAGTGAAAGTGGAGAAATAGAGCGAGGGATAGCTGAACTTCGAGCCCTCGTCAATCACCAAAGCCAGAACACAGCCATGAAGACCCAGAAAGGGTTGGTTCTCTAATACCAGCTTCACAACAGGGTTGAAAACCTTGCCGACGTTTTGACCAGATACTCTGGTCTTCTTCAGGGCGAAGATGTTCGCCCTGAAGCGTCGGCAAGGTTTTCAACCCTGTTGTGAAGCTGGTATTAGAGAACCAACCCTTTCTGATGCCTGAGCCAGCTGAGAAGCCCTTACCTCATGAAGACCCACTCTTGCATAACTGAAGCTCCTCAAGCCAATGAATACTATTAGCACGGATTCCTGCCAAACGCATCTGATTGGTCGAATAGGTGTGAACTAAATGTTACTGCTGCTAGACTGTTCCTTCCCAGCCCTGAGCACCTGGCGTTTAGATGGGGCGGTCTAGCGAGCCAGACTAATATATACAGTACTTGTTGAGTCGGTTGTCCTGACCGGATGGTTGCAATTGGTTATTGGTTATCAATTATCAACCTAGTGATGTCATTTTTATGTGACCTTTAGTATATCCAATTCTGTTGGCAGACGGTGTACAGGAGATTCAGGGTATGTGGCGAAGGCGGGCAACTTGAATCACTGACTGGTTGTTATTTGACAGTTTTCTCTGGAATGCAGATTACAGAAAATTGTTGCACGCGATTGGTATGAGTCTGTTTAGCCCACACGCTGTCTGTTCACTTATTGTGGAGGCATTTTCCTCTTGGTACAGAAACGTCCCCACCATTCTTAGCCTTAAATTGTCCAAGTATGCTTTATTCCAGTCTTCCTCATTTTAAACTAGATTTGTAGCTGACCCAGAAAGTACTGTAATCATGCACATTATATGGCCATGGATGCATGGACCCAAATGTCCAGCTAGTTAGTCCCATGTAGCTGCAAGGTAATTAGGATTGCAGAGTGAACTTTACAGAAATGTGGTTTATCATGGTGTTGAGGTACTGTTGCTTGTTTCTATGCTTTATCTGCCAACCATTCCTAAATCCCTTTTAATTCTAAAGAATTTTAGCACACTAGTTTGTACAGTTTTGCATAGCCAATGGACTATGGCTACATCAGATTAGTACTTGAGCTGACTAATGCCCTTCTTTGAAGTAGATGAAGATTGCGCAGAAGATCGAAAACAGTTATGCCACTCCAGTTGAACCGGCTGCTGTGTTACAGTAACGGTATATATGCCAGCGCAACAAAATGGTGGCATCGGGGTATCTTAATACACAAGGAGGATACGTTTCCTGCCCGCTCTAGTGCTGTACTTATCGGATTGCCACCAGCGCTCAGATCCTAGTCCTTCGTGTATGCATGTATAAGTTGCCTTAGAAAATGGGGTCAATAGGTGCCGTGTGCCATGTGCTAGGAGCACACAAAGATTCAGTGGGAAGGAGAATAATAAGAGTATGAAAAGAACACATGGGGTATGAACAGCCGACGACGCTTTTCTCTTATGTGTACTCCATGTTGCCTTTGGGTACGCTGCTGTCTTCAATACATTCAAAGAAGCCTATTAATGGCTTTTAATTGTTCTTTGCCATCGCCATTTGGCTAGTTTTGCCGAAGCGCGCTAATACATTAAGCATGATGTCTGATAATCATGCACATCATATGAAAAGGGAGATGAAGCAGAAAACAGTCATCATTAGTATTACATACAATTAGGTCATATTTATACTCTGTCAGTTCTCATTAAGCATGTATCCATCTTCCTGGGTTCCCTCTGGGCTATCCAGCCATTTCTTCCATCACGTTCTCTAGCCACACATAGGACAAAGAGCATGACATGTCAATGCTTTTAACACTGTTACTTTCCTTCCCTACCAACTCCTTTGCTCCCGTATACATTCTTCATTGCACCCAACGACTACATTCTTCTCCTTTCCACTCCACTTCCCATCTGCCCACCCTCACTCAGCTCCACCTCAGATAAGCTACTTCCCTCAAATTCTTCAGCTCTTCTCCTTTAATTGCTATGTTGCACTCATAAGAAGCCCTGCGTGTTGAAGACCATTGTGTTGGAGTTGCTCCAATTGACCTTCACTGCTTCATGCTGCTTCTCCACATTCCAACTTATGCCCTCTCCTTCCTGTGCTAACCCTAAATGTCATCAGTGAACACGGTTACTTTGTATACCTGGCAGTTGTTCAGCATGTCCCCTCCTTGAACAGTGGCAGAGCTGCCTTCCTCTCCAAATCCAAATATATTCATGTTGAGAGCTATGGTGGCCTTGCATGGACACTGTCTTACTCCTCTCTCTAGCAACAGTAACTTCAAACCAGTCCACCACACCATCTCCTCCTCTTACTACAGTTTCACTATATGTCCCAGTACAGTCACTGAACTGCATGCTCTCAGTATGTATAGTCTTCCCTCCACTCAGTACTGCTGTAAGGCCCTCCACAATCCTAGTTGGTCTCTGAACTCTGTCACAAACTCACACAAGTCCGTGACCCTATACAAAAGATGGTGACACCTAGGCACGGAAAGGCAGCTTCTGCAGTCCCTTGCTGCAACCACATGGCCTTCCTGCCGTCATCTTGGTGACGTCACACACACGCACACACACACACACACACACACACACATGCACACACACACACATACCCACTCCACCCCACACCCACCCACACAGTATCCCCAAGCATGTACTGTAACACGTACCCATAGAAACAGAGGAGCACATGTGCAATTTGAATGTGTCACTTTTATAATTTGTTCATTTCTCTCCATCCCTTTTACCAGTGTATGTACCATCACACCTTCCATTCCACCCAACCCACTCTTGTGCACTCTCTACCATCCAGTTGCTGTTTGGCTGGCTGGTGGGTCCAGTGAGGCTGAGGGACGAGTGGAGGTGTACATCAATGGAGAGTGGGGGACAGTTTGTGGTGTCGGTTGGGATCCATTGGATGGCAAGGTTGTCTGTCGGCAGCTCGGTTACAAGGGAGTGAATCGTACATATTCTCACACAAGTCAACACAACTTTGGTGAAGGTACAGGACGGGTCTGGCTGATTGACCTGCGTTGCACTGGCATTGAAGCCAACCTTCTGCAGTGCCCACATACTGGTGATAGATTTTTCTGTGCTCACTATCATGATGTCAGTGTAGTTTGTACTAATGAAGACTTGCCTGATGAAGGTGAGTAGATGTGTCTGTGTTCATACTTGCCTACATATGTGATCATGGATGCAGTGACAGTGTAGCGAGGGATTGTCAGTTAAGTCATTGCCCAACTTTACAGTGATATAAGAGTATGTGTGTTCAGCTCTGACCTGAATTGTGTATGTGTGGATTGTTTGGTGTGAAGGTCAGTGAGGAACTTGTCCTTTGGTTAACACAACACCAATGTCCATTGTTGGCCATATTCTTAGACCAGTGTAGTGGAGTGAACAGGTCTCTATTCTCTCCTGTTTGATTGAGTGCATCAATAAAGGAAAGGCTATTGATAGCCATCTTGTGGGCATGCACTCAGATCAGGTTGAAGTTCAATTGAAGAGTAGTTGGAGCTTGTGGGGTTACTGCATGGTCAAGCCTGGTTCATAGCATCTCTAATGAAGTAAAATGGACGGCTCATGTGTTGTTTGGTGTACGTGTGTCAGTTGTAATCTTCAAAGTGCTCAATATCAGTGTGATGTGATGGAGGAGTGTGAAGAGTGTACATGGTGTCATCTGTGGTCTGATTACTCAGTGCTAACTGTCCTACTGCATCAAAAGGGAGTCTTATGGTGATGGCCCTACGTTATACGAGGTTTTACCATGGCAACAAGATTACATGATTGTCATTACAGTTCCCTTGAATTTCAATCAATCAATCAATCAATCAATCAAGTCATACACTGCTTTATCTCCAATGCTGGAGGTCGCTGGAATTATTTTCTAACAGTTCTGTGCAGGAAATAGTTAGTTCACATCATGCTGTACTAAATAGTTCAATAATTAACTGTTCAATTTACTTTCAGATCATCAGCCCATCTTTTCCTTGGTCTTCCCCTCAGTCGCTTTCCCGGCACATCCTCCATATACACTTTTACCATCCAATCATCTGTCATTTCTTTCATCTTCTTTAACCATTCTGTCTTCTTGTTCTCTACTCTTGCTACCACTGCCACCTGTCCCAGTCTTGATCTAATATGAACATTCCTCACTTTGTCCAACATAGTCACTCCTTCCACTCTCCTCAGGCATCTCATTTCAAGGGCTTGTATTCTGCTCTTGTGTCTTTCTAGCAGGGTCCAGGTCTCACATGCATACAACAGAGTTGGCATCACCGTGGCATTGATCACTCTAAGTTTTGTTGACTTGCTCAGTTCTCTTCGATCAATTATCTCTTTTCTCATAGCTCCAATCACTTTGGATGCTGCACCTATTCTGTGGTCTACCTCTGCTTCACACGATCCCTCTTCATCTAACATGGTTCCTAAATACTTCATTGTCTTCACATTTTCTATCTCCACTCCATTTACTGTAATGTTACATGTGCCTCCTCCTCTCTTCACCACCATTACCTTTGTCTTTCCCCAATTGATTGTCATTCTCTACTTCATCATCACTTCATCCAGCACCTTCACATTTCTTTCTGCATCCTCATCTCTTTCTGTCGCTAACATTAGGTCATCGGCAAACAAGAGAAGCTGTATTGTGCCTGTTTCCATCTCAACTCCTCCTTCAAACCTCTGTTTTGCCTCCCTCACAATGTTGTCCATAATGATGTTAAATAGCCATGGTGACATAGTGCATCCCTGTCTCACTCCTTGTCCTACTCCAAACCAGTCTGATTTCTGACCTTGAACCCTGACACACGCCTTACCATCATCATATAGTGACCTCACTGCTCTTATCAGCTCACCATTCACTCCATATGCCCTAAGCACTCTCCACAATAACTCTCTGTCTACCCTGTCGTATGCTTTCTCTAAATCCACGCAAACCATCAGCATCCTCTTGTTCATTTCAATAATCTTTTCTCCTAACTGCCTGACAGTGAACAACTGATCTACACAGCTCCTCCCTCTTCGGAATGCCCCCTGCTCTTCCAACACTTTCCCTTCGGTGATTTCCTCATCCTTTTCTCCAACACACTGGCATACACCTTGCCAGGTATACTCAGCAAGCTGATACCCTGGTAATTCTCGGTTTGGGTTCTGCTTCCTTTATTGTGGATTGGGACAATCAGTGCCCTTCGCCAGTCGATTGGGACACTCCCACTCCTCCATGCCAGGTCCATGATCTTGTGCAGCCACTCTACACTACCCCTCCACCTGCTTTCAGCATTTCTCCAGTGACCCCACTTACTCCAGGTGCTTTCCTATTCTTCAGTCTCAAGATGCTTGAGCACACATCCTCCATATTTATCCTCTCATGTCTGCTTGCACTTTTGCATTCATTCTGTTGAACTCCTTCACCCTGTAACAGTGATGCAAAGTACTCTTTCCACCTATTCCTAACCTCTTCCTCCTCACACAGCACCTGTCCACTTTCATCACATACTCTTCCCACTTCACTGCTACCCTTTGTCCTATCATTTATCTTCGCCCAAAACCTGCTCTGACTGTGTTGGATATCTCCCTGTAATGTCTCGCCAATTTTCTTCCATTCCTCATTTTTCGCTTTCCTCACTGTATGACTTGCTGCCCTTTTGGCCTTCAGGTACACTCCTTTGCATCCTCAGTCTTCACTTGTAGTCACCTCTTATATGCCTCCTTCTTGCTTTTCACTGCCACTTCAACCTCCTTGCTCCACCATGCAGTCCTCTTCTCTTTTCTGACTTACTTTCTTCCACACACTACTTCAGCTACCTCCTTAATGTCACTCTTAAATTCATTCCATGCTGCTTCCACATCATCCCCATTCACACACTTTGCTTCCCTCATTTTTTGGCTCAGTTTTGCACAATATTTCATCTTTCCCTCTTTTGTTCACAGTCCGTCACTTCTCAGCTGACTCTTCTTTTCTGTCTTCTTAGTCTGCTTTCTTCCCCTCACTTTCATCTTCATCAGCACCAGGTGGTGATCACTGCCAATCTCAGCCCCGCGTACCACTCTCACATTATTCACATCTTTTCTCAGATCTGCTCTTACTAAAAAGTAGTCTATGATGGACCGAAGTTGTCTTCCTGGACACTTCCAGGTGAACTTATGAATTTCTTTGTGCTCAAAGTGGGTATTCATTATGCTGAATTCATTTTCTGCACTAAACCTGAGTAACTTGCTTCCGCTATCATTCTTCACCCTTTCACCATGCTTTCCAATCACACCAATCCATTCTTCCACATAATTGCCAACCCTTGCATTAAAATCCCCCAGTACTACCACCTTGTCCCCTCTAGGTACTCTATACCTACCACTTCCTGAAGTTGTGCATAGAACCCATCTTTGGTTTTGGTTGTTCCTGTCATCCATTGGGGCATACACCTGCATGAGCGTCATCCACACTCCCACTACCCGTAGCCTAATCATTACGCACCTCTCACTTACGCACTTCCAGCTTCTGACGCAGTCCGCCAAGCGCTCTGCTACGATTGTCCCCACACCGCACTTCGCTCGCCCTTCTGTCACCCCAGCGTAGACATACCTCGCTCCATCTATTTCTGTCATGCCATTTCCTCTCGCTTTAGTTTCACTGAGACCGAGGACATCGATGTTGTAACGCACCATCTCCCGAACCACTTCTTCTTCTCTCGATCTTAATGTTCTAACGTTCCAGGTACCTATTCTATAGATATTACTCGCCTCCTTAGATACCCTCATTGGTGCTTCAGTGGGTTGTCAAATCGTAGACAAGGAGCCTGACGCGAAGGCTAATCTGCCACCACTTTCTCTCATGTTTGTCATGTGCTTGAACTTGCCAGTAATAATATAGTATTCACTGATACTAGTTTAATGCAAATCTTGTACGTTGTCACCATTGATGCCAGTAGCACTGGAGGTGTGTAGAGAATGCAAATGGTGCCTCCTGTGGTTTACTAAAGCAGCAAACTCAGCCTACCTGCTGTAACACAATCTCTGGGCTAGAGTGCATGGTCACCCTATGTGATACATTGTGTAGTGTGGGAGGTTGTGGGAGTGTTGAACATCATGAAGGCTCTACATCAACCTCCCACCATGTTTAACAATACTGAGACATTGTAGTCCCCACAAACTCCCCCCGCCCACCACATCACTCCTGACCCATTCCACACAACCTGACACCATTACCTCATGTGGTACAGTTGTATGGACTTTAGTATGACAAGAGTAGGACTAGGACAGGGACCTGGTCAAAAGTGAGGGATCATTGTTTGTTAATCAAAGGGGACATTGCTGTCCACAGTTACACACACTGTCTCTCTCCCTGTGTGTGTGTGTGTGTGCAGGTGGTATCAGGTTGGTTGGTGGCTCTGTCCCTTCAGAAGGAAGGGTGGAGCTGTTCTATGAAGGAGAGTGGGGGGGAGTGAATGATGACATTTACACTACAGCAGCAGCAGCAGCTCGTGTTGCATGTCAACAGGTGGGGTACCCCTACAGTAATGGTACTGGGTACTTTGGACAGGGGAGTGGGCCAGTCTGGGTAAGCATCAGGTCATGTACTGGAGATGAGGAGAAAATTGAGCAGTGTTCACATGATGGCTGGAGAGACCAATTCCGTTCTCCCTATCCCGACTTTGGTGTCAGATGTAGAGGTGAGTGTGTGCAAAGTGTGAAACACACACATGCACACACACGCACGCACGCTCGCACACACACACACACACACACACACACTGTGTATCAAGGTGTCTTGACATGTTGAGAGTACCTCAGATTGTCCCACCATCTCCTCTGCCATCCCACAGGTGCGGAGAAAGGTCCCTTTAATGTGTCCATTGAAGCCACCCCATTCTCAGTCCACATTGAGTGGATGGAACCATCTGACAACATCCCATTTGTCACTGTCTACAACATCACTGTGGAGACTCTGGTAACCAAGGCAACCAGGACTATGTATGTTGAAGGCAGCTCTCATGAGGCCAATGTGACTGGTCTGAGCCCCTTCACAGAATACTCCTTCACAGTCAGAGCTGAGTACAAATATGGACCAGGACCACCGAGTGAGGCTGTGGTTCAGAGGATCAGGGAACATGGCAAGTGACCAACTGCCCCTTTGGGGGTCAATGTGTTGTGTGTGGCTCTTCTGTATGGCAGACATGCACTGTCATCATTCAGACCTCTGTATTGTGTGTAGTCTGTGCAGTGTCAGGAGTTGCTGATGTCCTTTCTCCCTTCAGTGCCAAGCCCACCTCACTCCCTGATGGCAGTGGATGCAGACTCCTCAACAGTGTCTCTTGTCTGGTTTCCTCCAACAGAACCAAATGGAGTACTTCTGTTTTATCGAGTGGTGGCCAGACAAGTGGGGAGCAACAGAGGGGAGATTGTTGTCAGCACAGCAGCTAACATGTCAACATCTGACATGGCAGAGTTCCCTGTCAACAAAAGTGACACATTGATGGCCAACACAACTGAAGACTTGTCAGCAGCAAATGACTCTGTATCCTTTACTCTAACTGGTCTGTCTCCACACACTGTCTATGTCATCACTGTTCAAGCCAACACCAGTGCTGGGTATGGGAACAGGAGTGAAGAGCTGCACATTAGAACAGATCCAGGTGAGTGTGTGTGTGTGTGTGTGCGTGTGTGTGTGTGTGTTTGTGTGTGTGTGTGTGCGTGTGTGTGTGTGTTTGTGTGTGTGCGTGTGTGTGTGTGTGTGTGTGTGTGTGTGTGTGAGCACATGTAATGCTACCTCCTCCCCACTCCATCTACAGAAGCAGATATAGTTGCCATTGTGGTACCAGCAGTTGTGGTCCCCACGGTGATGGCTGTGGCAGTACCTGCCATAGTGGTATTAACGGCATTGCTATGTCACAAGTGGAGGAAGAAGAACACTGTCCCTGTGGGTGGGACCCAGGACAGAGGTAAGTCCTACCACTGGTCACCATCCCACAGTAGTCCACACTGCATATAGCCCCAGCTGGGGACATATTTCACACAGTTCATCGCCATGAGCAGCACACCAGCCAAACAACTACTCCATAATATTGAGAGGGAGTCTTGCAGAGATCAAAGACAGCACTGCTGCAGCAGAGGCTTACTGCAGCAGTGGTGCAGTGACTGTGAACTCCACAACACTTCATTAGAGTACTACAGGTCTGGAATTGTTTCACTTACAGCAGACCTGCACAACGCAGTCAGAGGTGGCAGTGACCGAAGGACGTTTGCAGTGAAAGAAGTGTTTGTTGTGTGCTAGTTGGTTCAGTTAACTGGTCTAGTACAGGCACTGCAGAGACTGCTGTGTTTGTTCACGAGCGCTCACTACAGCCAGGAGAGGGTTAAAAAATTTAACACTCCTACTGTACAGCCAAGTGCTCACTCTTTGTCTGCTATCCTTCTTCCTCTCACTTTCAGGGAGGGGGTGGATTAATTGAACACTCCTATTGTACAGCCAAGTGCTCACTCCTTGTTTGCTATCCCTCTCGTTTGCAGATAGTGCAGTTCAAGTTGCTGTTGTCAGAGATGGAACGCACCAGAGAGCCAAGACACCTGTTAGTTCATTCTGCATTAATCTGTTGCAATGAGAGGGAGGCTCTTAGCTTCCCCTATCTTCATTAACCACACTGTATATTGTTGTGTATGTTTATCTGCTGGAATGAGAGGGAGGGGCATTGCAATGTAAGTACACTCCCTCCTAGCTTCACTAACTGTATGTTGTTGTGTCCACTAGAAATCACTAGAAATCCTTTAGATACTTGTGCAAAGTGCAGTTGCTGGTTCATGAGTGCACTGTATGGGATTGCAGCCACAGTGTACTGCTCCACAGAGTAGAGATTCACAAGTCCACTACCAGTAGACTGCAGTAGTATGTCCTGCTGTGCTCACTACTGACAGCCACTTAAGTTAGTCCTCACTTCTCCTCTCCCCTGTGTAGCCACCGGTGAAGGAGGTGGCAGCTGTGGATGTCAGACAGTGGATAATGGACTATGATGACATGGTACTGAAGTGGCCAGTGGGCAGCGGGCAGTTTGGGGTGGTGATGCTGGCCTACCTGAAGAGAGAGGCTGCATCATCTGCTGCCACCCAGTACATCACAAGGCAGACAGCCCCTGATGGCCGCCTCCCTCCCCAACTGGTAGCAGTGAAGCGATTCAGTGGTGAGAGCCTACCAACAGAGAGGGTTGCTGTTGTGATATGTTAACTGTGCTGTAGTACGGTTAAGTGTGCATGTGGAGCAACAGATTCATACTTTGTGTATTTGTCATGCTATATGAGCTGTACTTCTTCCCTCCCACCCAGCTGCGAGGATGCGTCTGGAGATGGAGTACTTTTACAACGAGATTGCCATCATGATCAAAGCATCCTCAGAGGGCCACCGCAATGTCATCAAGTTGGTGGGCTGCATCCCTGAGCTGCCCTACCCTTCCATCATCATGGAGTATGCTCCACTGGGCAACCTTCATAACTTTCTTCTGAAGTACAAGAATCAGGTGAGGGTCTAGCATGCTAGGACACTAGGCTGTGTCCCATTGCAGGTCACTAGCTCTGTTCACTCCCTTGGTCATGCAGCGTCTCCCTGCCATGGTCTCTGGCACTGTGATCATGGCCCCTGTCAGTGATGTTGCTCCAGAGTTCCAGAGCTACTACAACACACTGACCATGGAGCCTCGGGATGTCCTCCTCTTTGCAGCCCAGATTGTCTCAGGGATGGTGAGCACAGAGACCACCTCAAGTGTTGGATACATTGTCACTGGTCTCTTCCCCTTCCCCAGGAGTTCTTGGCCAGCCTGAACATCATCCACAGAGACCTTGCCTGCAGGAACGTCTTGATTGCCCAGGACAAAGTGCTGAAGCTAGCTGACTTTGGCCTCTCTCGGGAGGTGGAGGATATGTATGTCTCTAAGACAGCTTGCAACCTCCCTGTCCGATGGATGGCTCCGGAGGCAGTTGTGTGGAAAATGTACACCGAGCAGTCAGATGTGTGAGTCAACTGCACTGCACCCTCTGTAGTAATGTACTCTTTGTTTACCTTAACACTGTCACTACCTCCAGTCAATGATCAGTGGTGCTTTGTGGGTTATTCATGCCTGTCTGTGCCTCTCCATCTCAGGTGGTCCTTTGGAGTTGTTCTTTGGGAGATTTGCACACTGGGTAAGTGGGGGAGTCTGAAATACCTAATCATGTGGACAAATAGAGCTGAACTGCAAGGAACTAGTCTATTGTCAGTCTTCATTACCTAGCATGCGTCAGCTAATTGACAGAGTCATTCAACTGATGAAGGCTTCCATGATCAGAACATTCTAATTAATCTTTCCAGTTGCTGTTTTATCTTGGCTCAAAGGCCATTGCATCTGCCCATTCATATTTTGTCCTTTGTACTGCTGTCCTCCCAACATGCAGGCCGGATGCCCTTCCACCATCTGAACAATATGGATGCCAAGAAGGCCATTTGCAATGGTGCCAAGTTGATGAAGCCAGATGGCTGCAGTCCTGAGTTGTGAGATTGCACAACACTGCTACTCTCTCCCTGACCATGCAGTCCAGCACACTCCAGTGCTGTCCATGTACCTCTCTCATGTACACAGGTATGAGGTGATGTTGACCAAGTGCTGGGACATGGACACGGTCACTAGGGCAACCTTCTCTCAGCTGAAGAGTACCTTGGAAGGTCTCCTGCTCACAAATGAGGAGAGCCCACCTGTGGACCTGGACTATGAGCTGCAGCAGCAGGCCAGAGGTGAGCTGCAGCATATGGGTGGTCCTGCATGTTGTGGTGGTCAGTCACTTGTCACTCCTAGAATGGTTCATGTGTACTGAGTTACCACCATGACAAGTGCATGCTCACTATTACACCTTGTCTCTCTCTCTCTCCTCCTATGTCCTCCTCTACCTCGTGCTGCAGAGGTGTGTCTTCCTGCCCCGCCCACTAGGCACAGGACTCTATACTCACCAGACGCAGCCAGAGGTGACTCTACAGCACCGCCAACCCTCACCTGCTCATCAGATCCAGACCCAGAGACTGCAGAAGACATGTCCCTAGGTGAACCAGCAACTGAGAGTAGCGTACAGTATAAGTACTTAGCATGACAGCTGTGGGGTATTACCTCTTCTGTATAACTGTATGTAGTTATGGCCCTAGAACTCCAACTTATGTAACTGACAATGAACTGCCTCTTCTCCCAATTCAGAATCTTCCTCTTCCTCTGATACTGACATGGAGGACTGCTGTCCACCCACCCCTCCCAGCAGGCCAGATGTACCACCAATACCTCCACCTGGTTCTATTCAGGTCACTGTAGAGATCCACCCACGTGCCCCGCCCACCTCAGAGGGCTGTTCCCAGGACACACCCACTCCTTCCCTTCCACCACCGACCCTCACCTGCTCATCCAGTGTTGACCCTCTTGTTAACCCAGGTGTCTCCCAAGGTGATTGGTCCAACTATCACCTGCCATCATGTCCATGCATACACAAGGGGACACTAAGAATTTGTCCCTATAGCAATCAACCAGCAGTCCTGTCATGCAACCAGTGCTCCTTGGCATTATTGTGTGTTCCCTCCCCATCCCATCCCTTCCCCTTCCCTTCCCCTCTCCACCCCCTTGTTTACCCCTCCCCTCCCTTCCCCTCCCCCTTGTCTACCCACCCCCCAAATGCCCTAATGCAGGTACCCCCAGCCCTCAGTCCCGTGCCCGCACACTGCCAAGCCATGCAGACTCCTCTCTCCCTCCTCACCCAGGTGACACTCATATCTACTGTTTGGCCCTCTTACACATGTACACTGATAGGACCTGGCCTGCATACACACATGATCAAATGTTAACTTTCTCCCAATTCAGAGATCACCTCTTGTGATGCCACCACTGAGGACTGCCAGTTTGGTCTGTCTGCTACTGGAGACAGCAACGATGAGATAACACCATACAGCAGTGCAACTAAGGCAGAGATACACCCACAGGCTCCGCCCACCTCGGGAGATCCTCCCACTTCTTCACTTCCCCGCCTAGCTCCACCCAACCTGGTGGTGGACCTACCCAGTGAGTGTCCTCAGAAACTTCCAACACTCCCTCCACCTCGGGGCAGAGGGCTGCGTAGGTGGGAGATGAGTTATGCTAACTTGTGGCTTGGACAAGGCCTGGGGTGGGGCAACACTGGAGTAGTGGTGAAGGCCATACTGATCAAGGACGACTACAACCAGAGGGTTGTTAACCGACTGGCCAGATTGGAGAAGAGCCAAGGAGGTGGTGAACACCAGTGGATGGTGGCAGTGAAGCGGACAAAAGGTGGGTCTACATGTTGGAGGGAGGCTTCCATGGGTATGTTATGTGGTACCCATTGCTGGACTGGGCACTTGTTTGTGGTTGGTAAAGGCAACTAGAAAGACTGCTGTGGAGAGCTTCTACTGCAGCGAGGCCACTTCCTGTACCACTACCTGTTACTGTCCCACACTCATTCCCTCTCTAATCCCTCCCTCCCAGTGTCTCCATCAGTGGAGGAGATGAGGACCTTCTACAGTGAGGTTGCCATACTGAAGAGATTATCCAGGAGAGGCAACCCCCATATCATCACAATGGTGGGCTACATTGCTCGAGAGAACCCACCAGCAATTGTCATGGAGTTTGCTCCACTTGGCAGCCTCCATGACTTCCTTGTGAAGGTCAAGGAAGAGGTGAGGTCATGCATGTCAAACAGGTGTCTGAGTGTGTGTTCCATTCAGTCCTACTCTGGTCCTCTCATGCAGCGTGTCGCTGTACTGCACCCTCGTGCAGTAGCCATGCCTCCACCCATCCAAGTCCCAGAAGAGTTGAGGGAGTACTACGCCAGCCTCACTCTGGAGCCAAAGGATGTCCTCTCATTTGCCTACCAGATTGCCTCAGGAATGGTGAGTAGAGAGAACATGAGATTGTTGAGTTGTGTCAAATAACCATTCTCTTCCACTTCTCCAGGAGTTCCTAGCTGGAATGGGTGTTGTCCACCGTGACCTGGCCAGCAGGAATGTCCTTATGACAGTTGGCAAGTACCTGAAGATAGCCGACTTTGGCCTCTCTCGGGAAACAAAGGAGCTTTATGTCTCCCAATGCTGGACTATGCTGCCCTATCGCTGGATGGCTCCAGAGGCACTGAGCAACCAAATCTTCTCTGAGAAGTCTGACGTGTGAGCATTGCAGAATGTGCAGCACTGTGTGTGAGGTGGTGTCTGCTCAGAATGATGCAATCTCCTTGTGCCTCTCTCCCATGCACAGGTGGTCGTATGGAGTTGTCCTTTGGGAGATATGTGCCCTTGGTCAGTGGGGGGTGTCCCATTGGACTCCTGATCCTGTGTAGCAAACTGACATTGCACTTGGTGCATGTGTTACTCATTGTTTGTAGTGTGTGCATGTGTGTGTGTACACTGCACTTGTGTCAGATGTGAGAGGTGTCCTTCACTTCCTCCTCCTCAACAGGCCGCCCACCCTACTACCATGTGCGTGAAGAGGAGGTCCGAGGGACCATTACCAGTGGGGGCAAGCTGCCACAGCCTGTGGGCTGCAATCCTGAGCTGTGAGTGGTGTAGTGCATGTTAGCACTCTTCCTTGTACCTCTCCATGCACTCTTGTGCTGTCTGCCTGTCTGCCATTAGGTACAGTGTGATGATGGACAAGTGCTGGGACATGGACCCAGACAAGAGAGCAACCTTCCTTCAGCTGAAGAAGACCACCGATCGTCTTGTGGCTGCATCCGTGGAACAGGAGAGTCCTTACATGGACCTGAACTTTGTAGTTCAGGAACAGTTGCGTGGTGAGCTGTGATGGAGAGATGTGCATGGTGATAGCCCTCCATTGGCATGGAGCGGCTCATGTTTGGTGCCTGATGTGCTAGCTGATGTTCTGTGCTTCTTTCTACTCTACTCTCTCTCTTATACACATACACACTTTGTCTGGCTCATCTTTGTATCTACCTTTACTTCCAGAGGACTGCTCCATTGTCCTGCCCACTGCACCTGAGGCTGTCCACCCACCTACTGCCGGTGGTGAAGAGAGTGAACCTGCAATGCCAGCTGGTACTTCTCCCCACGACCTAGGGCCTACTGCTGAAGGTGGTTGTCCAGCCAGTGAACAGGATGAATGTGAGTGTATTGCACAGTCTCAGCCTCAGATGGTAGCAATTCAATGCATTCAGCAGACACAGCATCCAGTAGAGTGTGCACATGTGGTACTGATGTTGTGCAAGCAGTGCCCATCACTACAGGTGGGGGGCTTCAGTTGGTGCATTAATATGCTATTTTATATTGATGGTATGACAGTCTTTACTGCATTAATTATGTATTCATTCATTGATTGCAGTGGGTGCATGTGAAAGTGCCTCAGTGCCAGTTGACCCCACCTCTAGCAGTGACCCCAAGGCTACTACTGAAGGGGCCTGCTCTCTACCAGCAGCAGGTCAGCAGGATGGAGGTGAGCACATTGTGCAGTGTGATCACACTGTGGTAAGCAGTACAGCCACGTACACTGTTTGGTGACACTGCATGTTACAGTACATGCTTGGAGCTCACTGCAAAGTGCCTGTCGCTATGGCGATGGTTGTCATGGCAGTAGCACATCAGCCACCCTATCCATGACATTTATATATAGTCCCTTTACCCCATACTGACCTCTCGCCTCCATCTCAACCACCACCAGCAAGCCTCCCTTAACGTAACATTCGTAGCCACACTGTTCTCACCCATTCCATGGTAATGATGTCTGCGTCTGAATCCACCAAACATTGGAATAGTTGTTCACTTCTAGTCAGGCTTGACTTAGTCGTGGTTCATGGTGTGAACACAACATTTAGTTACAATTCTTCTCCACTTGTTACACTTGCATGACCACACAACACCTCTTTATATTAATAGTCATATTAGTATACAAGTACTGTGCAACTAATAGTACTGATGGTATGTCTGTCATTGCTATATTAATTGTCTATCCGTCCATCCCAGCTGCTCCAGAGGCCATTCCCCTTGAGGAAATGAGTGAACCAGTCACTGAGGTCCTCAAACCCTCCAAGACCAATCAGGAAGGAGCCATTTTGGACACTCTTCTCTAGAAACCACGCACTAATACGTACTGTAACTCACTATAATCCCTTTAGCTGCTCTGTTATAACCTCACTCAGCTGCACTGTTATAACCTCACTCAGCTGCTCTGTTATAACCTCACTCAGATGCTGTATTCTAGCCAAACTTTAGATTCATGCAGTATTTAGCGATAGAAACTGTTTAATTGCTGTCATTTCATTTACTCAATATTGTACTGTAGTTTTCATTGCTGTGTCCACACACACACAGCACTGCGTAGGCTTGTTATTAATGGAAGTCAACATACCGGAAGCTGAGTTAAATGTTACCGTTATATTTGCATGGATATATGGATTAAAATTTTATGCATGCACATATATGCATATGCATGTGTGTTCATGCATGATTGACTCAATGTGGACAATTGATCATGCACATGCATAAAAATTATATTATGATACATCTAAAATGTGCGCACATGCAGTCTGTATGAGACAAACGATCGATGCACGGACATCCAGCTATATAGCCTCATGCAATTATTATTATTAATAATAATTAGGAAAGTCAATGTAACTATATATTATAATGCATGCTAGCTTGTGTGAAGGGTATATAAGCTGGCCGGCGCCGGCAGTGGACAACAATCGGAATATATAATGCCATGAATTTGATGGATTATAGTATACTAAGAAAACAAATTGGCATTTGGCTGGTCTTGCTCTCACAATGCATGCAATCCATGCACTAAAAATCAACATTTCCTCGCCATACTGCTGGTATAATTTATACTGTTTATGTCATTACCTTTAAGTTTGAACAAGTACACCATACGTCATAAAAATGGAATTGTCCCGAAGTATGACAATTAAGGCTGTGGCCAAAGTGTCACAAGCTAATAAGGTGCATGTCCAAGTGTGTGTGTGTGTCTGTGTGTGTGTGTGTGTGTGTGTGTGTGTGTGTGTGTGTGTGTGTGTGTGTGTGTGTGTGTGTGTGTGTGCATGTGTGTGTGTTAATGTCTGTCCCTGACACGTTATAGTACCTCTTGATAAAGTGCTGTGACTTGAGAGTCTGGCGCAGATCTTGGGCTCAATTTGACATGTACCGTGAAAGAGAGTGGAGACCCTGCAATTAGTGCAGGACCTTGTACCACTCCCCTCCACAATACATGACAAACTCCACCCTTTGTTGCCATGACAACCTGCGGTGTTCTGTTACTGTGTGTGTGTGTGTGTGTGTGTGTGTGTGTGTGTGTGTGTGTGTGTGTGTGTGTGTGTGTGTGTGTGTGTGTGTGTGTGTGTGTGTGTGTGTGTGTGCACATATTAGAAATGTGTTCCAGTCCTTTACTTCTGGCTGCGGTTGCTACAATGTTGTTGCATTTTCCTCCTTCACAGTTCCCTTGACTTCATTGACACCTATGGACCACTTCCATCGTGCCTGGCAATTCAAGGGCCGCCACCCTTCACACCCCTCCATTGTCGAGGTGCATGGTGTCAGTAGGAAATGCACACCACCAGTCACGCACGCACGACACACTGCCACACACTGCCACACACTGCCACACACTGCCACACACTGCCACACGCACACAGTGAGGAATAAAGCATGAAGAATAAGAGGAATGACACACATGCACACCGGTCTAGAGGTGGTCAATGCTGAAATGTCCAGTGCTGCGGTAAACCTTTTAGATTATGAACTTCTTGCAATTTTGTATGCCTATTGCATGTCCTACTAACACATGTACACCATAAGAACTGAGTTAATTTGTATGCACCACAATATTGTAACATACGTCAGATTTGTCTAGTTACTATGAAATGTTTGTGTACTATTCCACCACACTACGTACCTCACCGCCGAGTGAACTGAGTGTGCTGCTAACCTCATTCACCATTACTTCACAAAGGATATTTGGTCCACTGGGCAAGAACCGGTTTAGTGTACACAGCCTCAGCAAGGACACACAAATACACACCTTGAACCGCAAATGTATGTACGTGTGTGTATGTGTGTGTGTGTGTGTGTGTGTGTGTGTGTGTGTGTGTGTGTGTGTGTGTGTGTGTGTGTGTGTTGCCATCACACACATTTGCTGACACTGCCTAAGCTATGCCACACCTGTCTACCCAATCATGCAATGTAAAGTGCACTTAAAACAAGAACACTGGACAAATACGGTAGATACAGTAAACATGTGCACACGTATGGTAGATACAGTAAACATGTGCACACGTATGGTAGATACAGTAGACATGTGCACATGTATGGTAGATACAGTAGACATGTGCACATGTATGGTAGATACAGTAGACATGTGCACATGTATGGTAGATACAGTAGACATGTGCACATGTATGGTAGATACAGTAGACATGTGCACATGTATGGTGTAGGAACAGCTGAGACAAGGCTGTGTTGGGCATTACCACTGGACTACACCAAGCAGTGAAAGCACTGCTGACCCCTTGCAGCACGCTCTGCTCCCAGCCCACCTCACCAGCCCCACACAGTGAGCATGCAGCTAGCAACATGCCCCAGCCACCACAAACTAGTCTAGCTTGCCAGCCCCCTCTGACAAGCACATAGCACATGAATGCACACACACAATGCACTAAACCTCCATTTAGAAATACCATGCAATTGAACCAATCACTATTTGAAATAAAAACTTCATACACCTACCCTTGCCAGGCTCTCACTACGAGCAGAGGACCCCGCCAGCAGCAGCTTCTCCTTGGCCTCTTGTCCATCTCACTGTACGTGTGAGTAGTCTCAGGAACTGCAGAGGACAGCGTCTTGCTGGCACGCATCTCTTCACCTTCTTCTTCCTTCTCCTCTTCATCCTCTGTTTGCTGCAGTGTCTGCCGTTCACTGCTCTTTTATACACACACAGCCACTTCCTACTACACACTTGTACAGAAACATGCCCATAGCTAATGATTGTCAGTCCGTTTGTGGTTTCACCGTTCCCATAACAGGATTAGGATTGGCTAGATATAGGGAGTGTGATGATATTCATAGACTTACCAGCATACCATGTATGTGTGTAGTCCATATAAGGAGAAACAGTCAAAGGGATGGTAAGTGTATTCATAGCCTATTCATATAGTACGTACAAGGCAATTTATATTGCAACCTTTCACCAAACCTCTCAGCACTCACACATACACTGTATACACTACTCCTGCCCATATTTAGCATAATCTGATGGTTACCTGTCACATGGTGTGTCACAATGCCAGCTACTGCATCACAAGGCTGAGGTGTTGCCATGGCAACTAGTGCATCACATGGCTGCATGAGGTGTGTCGCCATGATCTGCTATATAGTGCAGTGTGTGCACATGGGATGGTCTTTCCACTGCATGCATTGCAATTGTCTGAAACATCACACTCCCAAACAGCTGCTGCATGCTGTGAATTGTCAGTAGCGTCTCCATTTATCTATATGTCATGCTCACTACAGTAACACTCAGTGTTTGACATTAAAGTAAAGTGCAGTGGGTGATTATCCCGAGTTTGACAAACTTTTGCTTACGCAGCGATTCATTACAAATCAGCTGACAGTTTGGGAACATAAGGAATTACTGCCCATCCATGCAGTCTCTCGCGATCTGTGAGTTACTGTACATACACACACTGACACAGTGCAGTATGCCAGTTACAGCACTGGCTGTACATGTACATGTATTGGGACACTTGCATCACATACATGTGTGTGCTCATGTATTAATGCCATTATTCATTTATATAGCATACAACACCATGTACATGCACACAAAATGTACACTTCTCACGCAATAAAAGAGAGTACTGATACTAAAACACATACAAACCAGCAGTTGTAGATATGTAACAGTATTCATCATCCAGTTAATTGTACTCATTGCTCCGCTTCCTTTACATCATAGCTGAAGACCAGCACATCTGTGAAGATGGACTCAATGACAATAGCAGCTGCAAAGAAGAACACTGCCCAGATACAGTTCTTTGGGAGGTACTCCTTGTAGATGAAGAAGAGCTGTGTCCCGCAAGAGGGGGAGTGAGGAGTGGGAATGGGAATGGGAATAGGTAGGAGTGAGAGTGGGGAAGGGGAAGTGGGAATGGGAAAGATAAGAGATGAATGAAAGGAGAAAGGAAAGGTCATAGTACACCGACACTGTACATTATAAACAAACATGCTACAAACATGATATAAGTCCACAACACACACACACACACACACACACACACACACACACACACACACACACACACACACACACACACACACACACACACACACATTCACTACCAGACAAGTGTGAAGTGGAAAATTCCCTACACATGCAGTGAGGAGAGGTGTACCCTCCACACACTGTACACACACACACACACACACACACACACAAACACACACACACATTAGGCAGACTGTGGTGCCTTCAACACACCTTCCAACAGAGAACAGCACGGGGTATGGGGTGATGGCTAGCAGTGGATGCACGGGAGGGTCAGACACATAGTGATTTGTCTGATTGGCTGACACATATCTTACTACTCGGTAACCCATAGCAACATCAGTATATGTGCCGTGATATCATTGGTTGATTCAAACCATGCCACAACCAATGGGAAGCTAACAGGAAATAGGAAGTGGCTGACAGATTCAGGAAACTATTACAAAACAGAAGAGTGCAGTGGGTAAACCAGTCAATGGATGGCAGCACAATTGCATTGGACTGCACAATTCATCACTGAGGCGATGGATCAATTGAAAGATAGGAAGTGTGTTATTCATTTCACAGAGGGGGGAGGGCAGGGGGCGACACCTGTCTGTAATGTATGCTGGTGAGGGAGTGACATGAGTTGGGAGGAACAAACCCGTCTTGTCACTTGATGCGTACACACACACACACGCTCACACAACTCACACACACACACACACACACACACACACACACACATACACACACACCACACACACACACACACACACACACACACACACACACACACACACATGACTCACTGAAAAAGGAAGTACTTGGAAAATGGCTGCAGAAAGAACAGAAACAAACAGAGTAAATTTAGTAACCATGGCAACAACACATAGTTACATATACTCCATATTCACACATGTACGTAAGGTGCCCATGACACACCAACACACCGGCTAATAAAGGGTTAATGACAACACTAACACATACAGTGGTAGGTCACACACACCACAGAGAGGGGACAGCTGTACACTGTATAACAGAGGTACTGGCCCACTGCAGCGAGTGGGGAATATTATACAGGTAACATGGCTACTCACTGCCATATAGACAACCACCATGATTGTAGGCCTTTTATATTGAACATACACACAACTACAGTACCAAACCATGAGTGAGGTCAATGTAAGGAGTATGTGAGTACGTAAGTCTATACAGTGTACACCGAAGTAGTGAGGGCTTCTCAGGTGGCTCAGGCATCAGAAAGTGTTGGTTCTCCAATACCAGCTTCACAACAGGGTTGAAAACCTTGCCCCTGTTGTGAAGCTGGTATTGGAGAACCAACCCTTTCTGATACACCGAAGTAGTCTACACAGAGTATGCACGCAGGTCTAGAGTACACAGACATAATGACGCTACACAATGTCTGCACATACATACTACAGTAGGATGTGAGATTAAGTCTTGTTATAATTACAGTACCATGGTGACTGTCAGCATAGAAATCAATGTACCCATGGTGATTGTTACTATAGCAACCATTACGACTACAATTCCTACCCAAGTGGTCATGCAGTGAGAAGCAGTAACAGTTACGGGAGCAGTTTCCGCCTTTCTGCTGATTGCGCACGCCAGCCATCACCTGACTCAGCAAAGCCACAGCTTTGCAAACACTCCTCACTCCGCCAAGCACCACCCAACACAGCACCACAGCCGACCAGCCTGGCTCTAGGTGAAATCACTTAGTCTAGTAAGTGGTACACAGTGACACTACGTAACACAGTGTGCCATACAACAACCTCTCTGGGCAGGGTTAGGGCTAACACACAGACTGCATGGTAAGCCCTGTTCACCAGAGGCATGGCGTTGGGTTAGGGCTAACACACAGACTGGTAAGCCCTGTTCACCAGAGGCATGGCGTTGGGTTAGGGCTAACACACAGACTGGTAAGCCCTGTTCACCAGAGGCATGGCGTTGGGTTAGGGCTAACACACAGACTGGTAAGCCCTGTTCACCAGAGGCATGGCGTTGGGTTAGGCTAACACACAGACTGGTAAGCCCTGTTCACCAGAGGCATGGCGTTGGGTTAGGGCTAACACACAGACTGGTAAGCCCTGTTCACCAGAGGCATGGTGTTGGGTTAGGCTAACACACAGACTGGTAAGCCCTGTTCACCAGAGGCATGGTGTTGGGTTAGGGCTAACACACAGACTGGTAAGCCCTGTTCACCAGAGGCATGGCGTTGGGTTAGGCTAACACACAGATTGGTAAGCCCTGTTCACCAGAGGCATGGCGTTGGGTTAGGCTAACACACAGACTGGTAAGCCCTGTTCACCAGAGGCATGGTGTTGGGTTAGGCTAACACACAGACTGGTAAGCCCTGTTCACCAGAGGCATGGTGTTGGGTTAGGGCTAACACACAGACTGGTAAGCCCTGTTCACCAGAGGCATGGTGTTGGGTTAGGCTAACACACAGACTGGTAAGCCCTGTTCACCAGAGGCATGGCGTTGGGTTAGGGCTAACACACAGACTGGTAAGCCCTGTTCACCAGAGGCATGGTGTTGGGTTAGGGCTAACACACAGACTGGTTAGCCCTGTTCACCAGAGGCATGGCGTTGGGTTAGGCTAACACACAGACTGGTAAGCCCTGTTCACCAGAGGCATGGCGTTGGGTTAGGGCTAACACACCGACTGGTAAGCCCTGTTCACCAGAGGCATGGCGTTGGGTTAGGCTAACACACAGATTGGTAAGCCCTGTTCACCAGAGGCATGGCGTTGGGTTAGGCTAACACACAGATTGGTAAGCCCTGTTCACCAGAGGCATGGCGTTGGGTTAGGGCTAACACACAGACTGGTAAGCCCTGTTCACCAGAGGCATGGTGTTGGGTTAGGCTAACACACAGACTGGTAAGCCCTGTTCACCAGAGGCATGGCGTTGGGTTAGGGCTAACACACAGACTGGTAAGCCCTGTTCACCAGAGGCATGGTGTTGGGTTAGGGCTAACACACAGACTGGTTAGCCCTGTTCACCAGAGGCATGGCGTTGGGTTAGGCTAACACACAGACTGGTAAGCCCTGTTCACCAGAGGCATGGCGTTGGGTTAGGGCTAACACACCGACTGGTAAGCCCTGTTCACCAGAGGCATGGCGTTGGGTTAGGGCTAACACACAGACTGGTAAGCCCTGTTCACCAGAGGCATGGCGTTGGGTTAGGGCTAACACACAGACTGGTAAGCCCTGTTCACCAGAGGCATGGCGTTGGGTTGGCATGCAAGCTAGAGCCATCAGACACTCCCTCTTCTGGTGACCCTTTCAGCAGCCACATGGGAAGGGCAGTGCTGTCATAAGACCACCTGTGAACAAGTGCATGGCCACACACCACTCACTAGTACAGTGCATTGTGTGTGTGTGGGACAGAGTGTGGCACTGCTGACAACAGGTCACACCTCTTGACAGTCACATGACAATCACATGACAATCACATGTTGGTAACATCCTCTCTCCTATTCCTTAAACAACCATTCCCCCTTCCTTCACCCACACTCGCCTACTCCCCCACTCCCCTACCCACCACCCACTCACCGAGGAAGCTAACGAGTAGAAGAACATAGCTCTCATTCCTCAGCCCAGCCTGAACAGAGGCCATCACTACAGTGAGCTGTGAGAGGGAGGGGAGGGGGAGGGGAGGGGAGGGGAGGGGAGGGGAGGGAAAGGGGAGGGGGAGGAGAGGGGAGGGGGAGGGGAGGGGAGGAGGAGGGGAGGAGGAGGGGAGGGGGAGGGGAGGGGAGGGAAAGGAAAGGGGAGGGGAGGAGAGGGGAGGGGAGGGGAGGGGGAGGGGAGGGGAGGGAAAGGGAAGGGGAGGGGAGGGGAGGGGAGGGGAGGGGAAGGAAAGGGGAGGGGGAGGAGAGCAGGGAGGGAAAGAAGGGAAAATTGAGAAGAGTGGAAGGGAACCATGGAGGGGAGAGTGTGGAAGGAAAACATTAACATCAATTTCATTACTTTCACATACACAGCAAATATGAACTGAAGTGATTGTGTGACAATAGCATAGCAATTTACGTAATAGAACCTGTCTAATCCAACTGGTCGCTTAAGACAGGTTGGAGAGTTGCTATTAGCATGCCACTGTCACTTGAGGCTGGCTGCTTTAGACAGGTGGCTGCATTATACAGTGACCACTATAGACAGGTTCCACTGTACATCAAATGTTTGGACCAGGGGAGGCTGGCTGCTTTAGACAGGTGACTGTATTATACAGTGACCACTATAGACAGGTTCCACTGTACATCAAATGTTTGGACCAGGGGAGGCTGGCTGCTTTAGACAGGTGGCTGCATTATGCAGTGACCACTATAGACAGGTTCCACAGAGCACAACCATGCATTCATGCATAAATACTCAAAGGAAAAGGACAAAGGACAAAGGAAATTCCAAATGTTTCTCTACAGTTTCAAGTTGTACCAATTGTTCGTCTACCAAGTGTCAGCTCTGGCAGTGCTCCTGAATAGGGCACTCTGCTCCCTTACACTGAACTGGTGCATGTGGTGTGGATGGGTTAAACCTGGATGTGCTCCTACAGCCATTAGCTACCCCTAACCTTAACCCTAACAGAGCTCTCACTCTACATAGCCACCACCCATAGGGGAGATGGTGCGCTGTGCCTCCATCATGTTCCGGGTAGAGCTAGTTTGCCCTGGGCTGCAGTGGAACCAACTATACACTGGTCCCCAGTTGTGGGAGGGGTCAAAGGTCACCAGGTGGAGGGGTCAAAGGTCGCTAGGTGCAGGCCTTGGTTAGGGATTTACCTATGTATTCCCATGCAATTAATATAAAATTGCCCCAAACCCATATCTATCTAATAATATAAAGTAGCCCCATTGCCAGGTCTATTAATATAAAATAGGCCCAAACCCATGTCTAACAATTAATATAAAATAGCCCCAAACCCAGTTCAACAATTAATACTAAAAGCACTACATAGAATGCATACTTTAGTTACACTGCTTGCCACGTTTTGCTGTCATGCTAACCAAACTACTGCCACAACCACAACCGCGTGGCCCACACACCTTCTGAAGGAGATGAGGTGGCTATTTATATACCGTTGGGCCTGGTATCTGGTGCATCTGCTGAGAACACTGTTCACTGCCTACTACTAACCACAGGTGCCGTGGTCTTAACCTACTGGTGACCAAGGTCCCCTCCACATGTGATGTAGTGTGTTTGTCATGTGAGACTCACCAGGGCAAACAGAGCCACAACAATGCAAGTTATGATAATGATGACTCTCTGTAGTTGAAGGAGGGAGGGGAGGGGAGTGGGGAGTGAGGGGAAGGGAAGAGAGAGAGGAGGTGGAGGGATGGGAGAGATGAATGAAGGGTAGAGGGAAAAGGACATGGGAGTTAGGATCGGAGGATAATTTACAATTGCATCATCAGGTCAAGACTAGCACACACACAAACCCATACCCGCGTACATGTAGATACACACGCAGCGGACTGCGTACATCGCTAGCATACAGCACGTGTGGCCACATGCAACACATGCACATTGCTCTGTGCGTGCCCTGTAAGGTTAAGATCGATCTCGAGAAGTAGCGCTTCGAATCCCTCCCTCACCAGAATGGGGTGGTTCGCCTTGTCATAGTACAGCGGCTGCTCGTCCTTTCCACTCCCAGCTGACGATGACTTCCCTCCGAATAGCGGCTCTGCTTCGGTATCCATTTTGAGGATGACGCATAATGACGTCTGACAACAATTAAATGGCGGCGGGAGCTGAATGTACAGTAACGTACAAAATGACAATTACAATAAATTTAGGAATCAAAATAATTTAGAGCTGAAAATGAAGAGTCTATTAAGAATGATTGAACTAGCAGTTCAATTTCACAAAAGCTTCAAAAATGCAACTATTTACAACTGCAGCCAGTGGACATGGTCAGAGCTGGTCCTCACAGCAGTCAGCCAGTCAGTCTGTCCCCCTACAGAGAGGGGGATAATGTGCTGAACACAAGGGGATAGTGTGTGTGTGCACATGTGTGTGTGTGTGTGTGTGTGTGTGTGTGTGTGTGTGTGTGTGTGTGTGTGTGTGTGTGTGTGTGTGTGTGTGTGTGTGTGTGTGTGTGTGTGTGTGTGTGTGTGTGTGTGAGGATGTGTGTGTGTGTGTGTGTGTGTGTGTGTGTGTGTGTGTGTGTGTGTGAGGATGTGTGTGTGTGTGTGTGTGTGTGTGCATGTGTGTGTGTGTGTGCATGTGTGTGAGGATGTGGGCACACAAGTGCTTGTGCTTCTGTACAGTGTGTTGCTCTGCATGTGTGGGTCAGTACAGTGTGTGACGTGACAGGTGCAATGCCTCACTGCAGTGACTTCAAGTCCTCCATCGAGCTCCCCGAGGGGTAGATGATGACCACACTGCCAGTGCTGGCCGACCTCCGCACTGTGCCTTTGCTCCTCAACTTCTGCACTCTCTCCTTCTCCTCCTCACTGTCAAAGAGGGAGGTCAGCTCTCCTTCAATGTCCTGAGGGTTCAGTTTAGATATACTTGGTTTCAACGGTGCCTTCTGGATGGGAGCCGATGGCTTGGCATGCTTCTGGTCACTGTCAGAAGAAGGGGTCTGCTTGTGGAACTCTTTTCTGAAGGACCGTCGCACTGGGTGGTGCCTGCTGGAGTCAAGGTCCTCCAGGGATCGGCTTTGGTAGCGAAGACTGGCCTTCTCATGCTCAAACTCGTCATCACTACTAATGGACGGAGTACTAATGGTACGGAAGTGTGTGTCTGAGAGAGGGAGGGGAGGGGAGGGGAGGGGAGGGGAGGGGAGGGGAGGGGAGGGGAGGGGAGGAGGGAAGGGAAGGGTGGGGACAGGAGAAGAGGATGGAAGGGGAGGAGGGGGACAGGCAGAAACAGTCACAGTGGTGTTAGACATAGACATTTGTTTAACAGAACCTGAACAAATTCACAACAGTACCGTTTCAACTCACTTGGATAGTAAAATGGGAATGGGAACGCTTGACTCCCTGACAGTGGGAACTCAGAGTAGTTAGAGCTGGGGCTGCTCTCCCCACCGTGGCTCGTGAAGGACTCGTTCCTCTCAACCATGGTGTCGTAGTTGTCCGGCTCCCTGGGACTGGTGAGGACGCTGTCCATAGAGGAAGCGCTCTCCTTCCTCCCTCTGTCCTTGGCAGTAGGCAGAGGGGAGTGGAAAGTGAGTCGGGGAGCAGGTCGGACAGAGGAGGCTTGCTGGTGTGGTGAAGAGCTGCTTGTTATGTCTTTGGCCATGTCAGTTTGAGAGGATCTTCTACAGTGAGGGAAGGGAGGGGAGGGGAGAGAGGGGAAGGAGAGGGGAGAGAGGGGGAGGGGAGGGGGAGGGGAGAGGAGAAGGGAGTTGAAGGAAACAATTACGTAGGCAGGCAAACTGAAAGAGTGAAACCAGGAACAGGATGAAGTACCAGAAGTACAGCACCAGAGCATTCTGCATGTTAGGCTCTGCCACAGACAACAATCACAGAATTAAGAATAAGTTGAAGTAATACCTCCCTCACTCCCTCCCCACCCCTCCTTTTCTTTCCCCTCCCCTCGCCTCCCCTCCCTCTCTCCTCCCTTCCCTCTCCCCTCCCCTCCCCTCCCCTCCCCCACACCTCTGCTTGCTCCTCGGTCCTGACACAAACTGTCCACTGCCCCCTGAGAACCCCTCGCCGCCAGAGGCAGGTGAACGAGGGACCGGCCGAGGAAGTGTCTTGTACTTGCGCTTGTCAACATGCTCTCCTCTCTTCAGTTTCTGGGGGGAGGAGACATGGGTGGGGCAGGGGGAGGAGTTGTGTGCAGAGCAGGGGGAGGGGTTGTGGGCGGGGCCTGCACTCCTTGGCTGTATTGTAGGTGGGAACTGACGAGACGAGGGCTTATCACTGATTAGCTCCTCAACTAGCCCTTCCAAGTCTTTATACTGTGGGTGGGGAGGGGGAGGGGCTGATGGTAACCATGACAACATTCATAGTCTACAAAGTGGGTAGTAGCATGTGTACAGCTCCCAATAAACAAAACAACAACATAAATCAACATAAATAACAACACGCTGCTTACCATCAAGCTGTCTGCACTCTTGGGTCTGTGGCTGTCCTCCCCTCTCTCCCTCTCCCTCTCCCATTCCCCCACTGGACCACTTCCCTCACCCTCGCCCTCCACTGACAGCTGTGTATTGTGTTCACTCTGACTTCCCTCTCCACTCTCCAGCGTCTCCAGGGGGCGGGGTCTCATGGTGCCATAGCGACCAGTATGTGACCCTTCATATCCCTCCCTACAGTATGAACAGTGTAAACAATTACTCACATGCACTGTGACATCAGTGCTACAATCTGATTAGTCAACACTCTGGATCATGTGACCTGTCATATGACATCACTGGAACACTCTTACTTTAGCATGTAACTTCAACAGCTACACACAACCAACATCTCCCTTTCCCTCCCCTCCACCTCCTAGCCCCTCTGCCTCCCAGCCCTCCCCCTCCTCCTCTCCCTCCCGCTAACCTCCCCTCCCATCCTCTCCTCACCCTTCCTTGCCTCCTCCCCTCCCCTCCCTCCCCCTCACCTATAAGGTGCCAGGAAGCTGTCCATGCTAGCCCCTCTGCGGTGACTAAACTTCCTCATCTGTCTCAGCAGTGTCTGAGGGTCCTCTGTGATCTCGTCCTCTCTCTTGTGGTGGGGCTGGATGGGGAGGAGGGAGCTAACACGGCCGCCACCAACACCCATGGTCACCGAGGGACCCAGAGTAATCTTCCCTTGTGTAGCTGTGGAGGAGAGGGGGAACAGGTGATAGTGTGAGTGTGACCGTTCAGTGGAGATGGGGACAGACTCCATGCAGTGCCTACAGTGCAGATGTGCACTCCACTACCAGTGAGCAGAATTGAGACTTCGGCCATAGGAGGGACGTCTTCCGTCAGTGTAGTGCCTACTGCTATGTGACTGCATGGGCACTCGGCAGAGTGTGTAGCTCACTTCACTATTGAGTATAGTGTACTATTACGTGGAGACATCATTGGGGGACTAGTCGCTGTGTCACAAGTGTACGTCAGAGCAATACAGAGTGGGGAGCCCTCCACTCCACTCCCCTCACCACCCTCTCCCCTCCCCCTTTCCTGCCCTCCCCCTCTCCCCTCCCCTCCCCTCCCATCCCATCCCCACCCTTCTACCACCTCTCCCCTCCTCTCTCCTCTCCCCTCCTCTCCCCTTCCCCTCCCCTCCCCTCTTCTCCCCTCCCCTCCCCTCCCCTCCCATCCCCACCCCTCCCTTCCCCTCCCCCTCCCCTCCCCTCCCATCCCCACCCCTCCCTTCCCCATCCCCTCCCTTCCCCTCTCTTCCCCTCCCCTCCCATCCCCACCCCTCCCTTCCCCATCCCCTCCCCTCCCCTCTTCTCCCCTCCACTCCCCCTCACCGTCTTCCTCCCTCTGCAGGTCCACCTGTTCGTTCTCACAGCCGGGTGTCTGTGAGGGCATGGAGATGGAGAAGTCGTCCCCTCGAGGTAGGATGGTGCGACAGGCGCTGTTGCTACGGATACGACTCAGAATGAAGGCTGACTTCTGTGTACTCCCGGCACTCTGGGGCCTGCTACTGGAGAGGGGGGGAGGGGAGGGGAGGGGGAGGGGAGGATAGGGGAGTGAGAATAGGAGTGCAATGTACACAGTAAAGTGTATTCAACTGTGCGTCACAATCACCCGTAATCACCATCACCAAGGCAGTGTCTCTACGTACAAGGAAGTCTCATTCCTAAGCACATCCCACCTCATTCCACTACACTTGTCAGATGCATTCTCTCCAAGTAAACCAATCTCAAGCACTTCCTCGCTGGCTTCCTAGCATTTCTGCACTACATTACCAGCAACCCCCTCACCCCCTCCCAATGCACACATTTACTGCCCTCACTTCCACATACTGTAGGATACTGTATGTACAAAAAGGCAAGTTAAGGAATAAATTAACAAGTTAGCCCACAGATCAAGTACATGCACACAAGTAGGGATGGTGCGATGGTGTGGTGTAGTGCGTGCACACACACACACACACACACACACACACACACACACACACACACACACACATGCACACACACACACACACACACACACACACACACACACACACAGTATGGTGGTAGAAACTGTCCTAAGACACAAGGAGAGTGGAGCAGTGCAACTAAACAGACATTGAGAGGACACAGTCTACAGCAGGTCAACAACAACAACACTGCACCTTGTAAGCCAATTTGTGCTATCACTAGATAAATATTAATTGCTCATTGTTCACAAACATTATTCATTGTTACTAGATAGCTCTGACCTGCTGACTCAGCAACTTGTGATACAACTATCTAACAAGTTAGGGTAGATTAGAGGGTTAATTTTCCCGATACCAGCCAGGTGGGTAGATAAAATATAAAGATAGTGACAAATTAGATAGAATGCCCTGCCCTCAGGGACAGTGACAGATAGCTGGGTCTATTTGTCACAACATTTGGAGGGAGAACTTCTTGGTACTACTATAATACTACACCAGTTGTAGCTGTATACTCTACAATACATATGGATCGTGTGAATTATTAGTTGTAAACGTTATGATCCAACAGCCACAGCCTTGTATGTTAACACTAGTACTCATACTTGCATGCCTCAACTATGTCTGTGTATACGCACACACATGTATATTGCGCGTGCACACGTGCACATGCATGGGTGTACTGTACTTCCTGCTTACATGTACGTATATGAGGCAACGCAGATGTATGGTTTAGCTGACCACAAGGGAACTTCGTGGCGTGTATGTATATAATGCAAGCTAGGTCGATTCACAGGGCGTGACATGCTACATGGTTTAGTTAGACACTTTGGCAATGAGGAGCTAAACACTCGTGGTGGTGCATCCACTGCTGTGCACAAGTATAGATCATTTGTCCATTTGATTTGATTTGATTTGATCAGTTAGAACTGGCCCACAGGTGGCTGTCATACGTACGTGGGCAGATTTCACTGTAGTAACTTAGCTCTGTCGCATATACTGGTATTGTGCTGCCGTTCAGAGTTTGTGCTCCGCAATTCATCACATGGCAACCCTGTAAATTAGCCTGCATTGACTAAGTGGTCCCAGCAGACATAGCATTGTTGTTTCAACATTATGGGACCACTTAGTCAATGCAGGCTAATTTACAGGGTTGCCATGTGATGAATTGCAGAGCACAAACTCAGCTGGCAGCTTGTACCCACTTATCAAGTAGCTATGACATGCCACAGAGCACCAGGGACAAACACACAAGCCACACACGAGTACAACAAGCCGTGAGAACAGTTCTCTGCCATTCAGCACAAACAGAAGCACTGAGTACAACCTTCCTGCCTCCACACACTCCCAAGAGAAAGGAGTAATGTGAACACTACTGAATTCTAGTGTGTAATTATGATGCCATAAAAATGGCCTCTCTCTCTAATGCACACAAGACACCTACTCACCATAAATCACTTTAAATGTACACAAAGGCATGCCTCCTAGAGCTGACAGCTTATATGGAGAAACACATGGAAAGTGCCATTCACGTATGTGCCTAATGCACCTGCTGCTGCTCATCTGGCATGTTTCCTTCCATTTCTGATATTGTCGTCACAGCCGATAGCCATATTGAATTATCCTTGCTGTACAGACATAGCAACTAGCATTCAAATATTCATTCGTTGTAAACAACAAATAGTTGACCTGAAATAGGCTATTCACTCATGAGTCTGTTGAGCACCCCAAACATTCCCTACACATCACTCTTGACAACCCAGCTTTGCCCCCTGCAAGGGCATACCAGATGTCACCTTATCAGGCCTACTGTAACAGTATTCATTGACCACATGAGTAGTTAACACAGTATGGCCTTATATAGTATGGCCTAACAGTTACATAGGAAACAGTAAACAATCTTTTCTAACAAACACTTGACATGGGTGGTGGCTGTGCAGTGGCAACATACAGTATCACAAGGATGACACTAAAGTGACTGTGGACCTCCTGTATGAAGGGAGTTAGCACTGGACTGAAGAGGGAGTCAGAGACAGAGGAGTTGATGAGCACCAATCTGAACCAGGGTGACCACTGCACCTGAAATGCCTAACCTCTCCATGTGAAAATTCAAGTACGTACTTGGTCTTTAGGGAGAACAGCAACAGTGTTCATATTGTAGATCTTGTTTCTGAGGTCACACCACAGCCAAAGTTAGGTCAAACCATATCATGTGATCACTTCTTGGAATGTTAGGCATTAGTCTCCTACCCAGTCCACTTCCGGTTACCATTGTGCACTTGGGTACAATGGGGCCAGAAGTGGGCTGGGTATAAGCACTGTGCATGCCTGCATGTAAACAAAGCACCAAATATGGTGGTCCTATGTAAACTGTTGGTGGTATATATGGTGGTCCTATGTAAACTGTGTCAAGACTCATATAAAATCAGCGTAACGTGCTGCGTGGGGCAGTTTAGCAGTCTTGCAACAACAGAAAAGCGAAGGATAAGGTTTACTAGAGTGCAGTTTGGAGGCAAGCACTACCACTCCTTAGCGCCCTGATCAGAACAGGAGACTCCATAGGGTGTGCTGACAGAACTGACCAGAAAGAAGTGAGTTATCAATACTGCACAAGGTTACTTGCTTCAAGACAACAACTATATAATTATACAATCACCAGCAAATGGTACTAGGTAGGCTCAGGAACACACAGAGGACCCCTCCCCCCACCCACCTCCTCCACTAGCAGCAGCAGTACACACACCATTGGATTGGTGACAACTGGTTGGTCACCGTTGGAAACAGATTACTTGGGAATGAACAAATCACTGCTTAGATGTCAGGTTTTAGCTGTTAGCAGTAAAGTGTAGGCCACTAGGTTCACAGTAGGTAATACCTTGGGTGTGCTGTAGTGACCCACAGTGTGTGCTGAGCAGCTGAATGTGAAAATCTTCGAAAGCCAGTACTCCATCCTACAGCACTGCCTTTCCCAATTCTCTAAGTAATGGACTAGGATGTGGTTGTTAGGACCTAAGAGAAGCTAAATGGCTAACCTACGTATGCAAAGCCCCTCCAAAAGAAATGTGCAACTTGTGTCATGTCAGCAGAATATTAAAACACAAGAGGCGCAGGAGGTGAGGTCTTGTTGTTTTGAGGGTGGTGTGAAGTGTCCAGACAGGAATGTAATCAACTGGAAATTAACATTATTCATTGGATATATAGCTGTTACAAATTCCCCTGAAACGGCAGTTAAGAGCAGTAACAATATTCATTATCCTTACCCTGGGTACTGCCAGCAACTGGCAGCCAGGAGGCTAAATGAGACACTCTTGACTATGCACTCATTGCCCAGTCCCTCTGCAGCGGTGTAAGTGTCAAAACAAACACACCAGTGATCCAGCAAATCCAAACACTTTTAAGAAAGGGTCTTCCAGGCCAGGGACAAAGTCTTCACCGAAAGTAAGTTGTAGTAGTGTGAGGTGCATGAACACTGAGTTGTGCAACACCTGAGTGAACTCACATGGTAGAGGAGAAATGGATCAAATATGACACTATCTGACTCTTTGTATATCCTGGCAGTGATGCCAAATCTCTGTCAGGGACCTACACCTTCCTCTCCTCAGATACAATGGCACAGTTACCTCTGACGGTCCCCTTCTTCTCAACAGAGAATGAGAACAACATTATAGTGGCCCAGGAACAAGCAAGACCCCACCCAGAGACAGACCAGCTTGTTTCCAGCACACCTCACATGCCACGTTGGAGGAGGGATAACGGAGAAATGTTGTGTGTGCTTCTTGCTCCAAGTCCCATTGACACAGCTCCCGACACACGACACCTCCTCCCTCACACACTAATGAGGGAGCAGAGGAGGGTCCTCCTGGAGGACATGCTCCCTCTACCCTCACAGGCCACTACACATCAGGGAGGTGGTCTAGACCTGCTAGTCTGTCCACCACTACCAAGAAATGCCAGCGTAGCAAGGTGGCTACATCGAATGGAAATCGTACCTGGTACAGCTCTCCAAAGTCTCACTAGCTACGAGGAGAGGAGTGAGGTGGTGTGTGGTGTGGTGGGGTGGAGGAGGACAAGCCACAGCACACCCTACTATGCAAGTAACACAACCAAACCCATCGGGAACAAGGCCACACCTCACAGTGGGGTGGGGAAGGGCTTCGAAGCAAGTGACACCAATGAACACGCCACCTCCCACCACACACTGCAACCACCACAACCGTCTGTGGTGATGACTGTACACGACACACCAGTGACACTTCACACCACCTCACACTTAGTTGTGTTCTCTGGGGGGCCAGGCTGTGTGTCTACACAGATGAAGCAATAATCATTAATTTGGGGGCCAAATTTCCCCACCAGTTAGCTATTCATTGGCTCCTGTTTACATGCCAAGGTGATGAATACATTATCACTTGACAACCATGGATTCATGAATATCGTTAGTGGTTAAAGAGCGTGACTTGTCTGTAAAGGTCACCCTCCCCCTGGAGGGGGCCCTGACACACCCATCTCTCTGGAGTGTTTAGCATCATCCAGGGACTAAACACTAGAGAATATAATCATTGGGGCCAGCAGCAATGGGTAGACTGCTAACACGTAATGGTTGGATGGTTGTGAGTGCCTCATTGAGGAGGAGGTGGAGTGTACGTCTAAGGGAGGAGTACCAAGGGAGGCTGAGGGGGAGTCCCCACCCACACAGCAATTAGTGTCAGGATGGTGACCTTCCAAAGACACAGTTGCAAACAAAGTAACACACAAGTGACTCAGATTAACTCTAGTGCCATCTTCACCAGCTGACAGAGTGTGCGACATGGACACTGTGCAGCTAACACTCTTTACACGTGTCCTTAGTGTAATCATGTACACACACACACACACACACTTGTATTCATGAAAACCACTGTGTGGATCTCACCCTGCACAAATGTAGAGTGTTGCAATAACCCAACATCCACACAATGTATACAAGTTTGGCATGTTCATCAGCTAGACCTCCTGGAGTGTTACAGCGTGTGATGACTGCAGCAGCACAGTGTGTGATCCTAGCATGATCAAATTCCCACTGTATCAGAGATTACAACATTATATCAATTGTGTGTGTGTGTGTGTGTGTGTGTGTGTGTGTGTGTGTGTGTGTGTGTGTGTGTGTGTGTGTGTGTGTGTGTGCATGTGCGTGTGTGTGTAAGGTCACATGACTACTTGATGTACATCCAATACATACACACTGACACACACAACACTCACACTACAGGAGAGTAGAAATAATGCCCTCCACACCACAAACAACACACAGAGGTGGAATATATGGTTTATAGGCGGTCAAATGTTATACCACGGTTGATTTTGTATTGGTCAGTGGTACACACACCTACTGCCTGTGTGGAATTGTCATTTTTGAAACAGAGAAAAACTGACCAATGACTACTCACTATTTCAACCACTGCATGCACACACATGCACACACACACACACACACACACCAGCCCCTCCCACACCACCATTTGAACTGATCTGCCTACACTCAGACTTACAGTAATGTGCGTACGTTAACAGGTTTGTGGAGAAGTGACACAGTTAGTGACACTCGCACACGAGAATGCGTCATTCTAATCCAGGTCACTACAGCAGCCTTCAAACCACACCCACTGGTGTCCCCACCCACTACTACATCCTGACCACACCCACTACAACATCCTGACCACACCCACTGGTGTCCCCACCCACTACATCCTGACTACACCCACTGGTGTCCCCACCCACTACATCCTGACCACACCCACCTTGAGTCCCCACCAAGTCTTGAAGCTGGTGGTGATAGCATTGTTGAGCGGTGATCGTCATGGCCACCGTTGGTCCCGCCCCCCACACCAGTGGGTAGGGAGGCCGACACCCCCTGCCTCTCCCGGTCGGCCTGCAGCACCTTGATGGTGGTGTCCCTGTTCATCACCTGCCACTCCAGCTCTGACACGCGAGCACTTCTCTCCTTCACTTCCAAATGAGCACTGTCCAACTGAGGGGGGAGGTCATGAACATCATTACTCTAAGTGCAGTACAGTATGTGCAGAAATGCAAGTAGTTGCTGGGCCCTCTATCCATCCACCTTGCACTGGATTAACTGGTCTCCCTCCCCCTCTACCACCTGATGATCAATTCGACTCCCCTCCCCTCCCCACCCCTCCCTGTCCTCCCCTCCCCACCCCTCCCTCTCCTCCCCTCCCCACCCCTCCCTCTCCTCCCCTCCCCACCCCTCCCTCTCCCCACCTGTTGCTGCACATCTTCCAAGTGCTCTACTTTCTCTAAAGATGATTGCATGTTTAGTATCCGCTCCAGCAACTCAGGAAGTTCCTCCACTGGAGTAATTGAAACAGGAAACAGAAGTAATCACTGGACATCCTTGGCAGTGCACACACAGTTCTGTCTCCAAATCCCACACAAACTCCCCTCCCCTCCCCTCCCCCTCCCCTCTCCACTCCCCTCCCCTCCCCCTCCACCCGCCTCCCCTCCTCTCTCCTCCCCTCCCCCTCTCCCACTCCCCCTCCCCTCCCCTCCCCTTCCCCTGCCTCCCCTCCCCTTTTCCCTCCCCCTCCCTCCCCATCCTTCCCCTCCCCTCCCTCACATTTCACTCGCTGCTCAGCCAGGTCGAAGTTGTCCCTCCTGAGTAGCCGAATGCTCTCGACATAGTTGTCCATGGTTGCCTTGTGGAGGCGTTCGTTCTGCTGTGCTGACTGTTGGATGGCGCTCTTCTCCCTCTGAAGGGTGTCTGTGTAGTGTTGCAGTTGGCTCAGGCGGAACAGGAGGTCACTCATTAGAGAACGCAGGTTGCCTGCCTCAGGTGCACTGGACACAGGGGTCTGGTGTGTGCGTGCGTGTGTGTGTGTGTGTGTGTGTGTGTGTGTGTGTGTGTGTGTGTGTGTGTGTATGTGTGTGTGAGCATTGAGTGTTTGCATGTTTGTACATAAAAAGTGCAGAGAATTGTGTTGAGAGTGGACAGACAAGACAACCATTCACACATCCTCACACTGTACACATACACATGTACGTACATGTGATCACTACTGACCAAGAGCACTGAAGTGTTAGGAAAAGTTTAGAACAAAAGTACTGCCTAGGAATTTACTAGCCCACAGGCTGTCACTAAGAAATGTGGGCTCCTATTCACCTGTGAGGGGCTCTTACTGGGCACCAGTGTGGTCTGTGACGTGACATGGAATGGCTCCCTATCCTCTCCATCTCCCTCCACACCAGACGCTGTGCTCAACACAGTACTGCTGACTGAAGAAGGGAGGAGAGAGAAGTCTTGTTCTTTCAGCCTGCAGGGTGGGAGAGGGAGGAGAGAGGGAGTGAGGGGGAAGGACAGAGGGGGAGGAGAGGGGGCAGGAGAGAGGGGAGGGAGGAGGAGGAGCAAGGAGAGGAGACGGAAGGACACAGAGAGGTAGGGAGGGCAGAGGAGGGGAGGGGAGGAGAGAGTACAATAGTGTATTGCTTGTTTACTGCGTCATCTATCTTCATGCCTTCCTTGATGGGGGATCCCCCTACCCACCTGCTGAGCTCGGCATTCTTCCACTCCAGTTCATTCTGCACTCGTCTGATCTGAGAGTCCTTCATTGCATTGTGGCCCTCCAGGTCAATGATACGGGACTTGAGCTCAGTGACAACCTGGCCAGGGGGAGGGGCAAGGGGGAGGGGCAGTGTACAATGGAGTTACGTGTGATCAACAAGGCATTGCAGCATGTCAGGTGGTGATGGAATGTGTGCATATGTACTGAGCAAATTGATACAAAGCATGCACACAAATAAGCACTGTGAAGAAGGTAAGATTCCTTTCTTTTCAGACATCTGCTACTTAGTGTAACAGTACCAACATCCACACACACACACACACACACACACACACACACACACACACACACACACACACGCATGCACACATGCACGCACACGCACACACACACGCACACATACACACACACACACACACACACACACACACACACACACACACACGCACACTCCAAGGCCCCTGCTGGCCTCACCTTAGTATTGTTAAGAGCCTTCTCCCGAAGGTCATTCAGCTCAGCTGTGGCCTCCTCAAGTATCTCATCTCGAGCAATGATACTGTCCTGCAGCTGAAGGACCCTCTCCTGCACCTCGGCCAGGTTGTCGAGATTGAGGCCAAACTCGGCAAAGAATGCAGTGAGGGACAGTCGGTGGTCACTGTCCATGCTGGATCTCTTTGATGACACGTGTCTATCAACTGACTGGGTGCGCTCTCGCATGGTCACTTTCGGACTGCTCTCCGAGGTGACACTTTCTGTGCTGTTTGTCCTATCAGAATGCTGCATTTTTGCTCGAATGGAACTCTGCTCTCTGCGTCTTCGAAACTGAGTCTCCTTTTCAATAATGGACTGCCTGAATGACTGGCGGTGAGCATGCACTCGCTGTCGAAGGACAACACCATCAGTTACCATGGCGACCTCCTCCTTTGCCCCACCCACCGCTTCACCAACACTGCTACCTTCCTCGGTACCTTGAGAAGGAACTGCCTCTTCCCCAGAAATCTTTCTGGCCACGCCCCCGTTGTTGTCTGTTGCCGTGACAACATGTGTGCTTGAAGAGTGAAGGTAGCGAGGAGAGAACTGGCTCTGTTTCCCGAGCAACTTCTGCAAGTTCATGACTTTGATCTTTAAATCTTCATTTTCAGCAAGTAGCTCTGACAACTGGATCTCCACGTCCTTCCCAGCCTCCTCCCCCATCTTGTCCAGCTCCAGCTTCCTCCGAAGAGCTTCATTCTCCTCGCTAAGCTGTTTGATCTCGTTGTCCTTTGCTTTCATCTGACGATTAAACTCGCGCTTTTCCAATTTCAACTTCAAATCTTTGTTGTCTGTTTCCAGACCTGAAATGCGTTTCTTCATGTCCGACACCATCTGACGAACCTCCTTGGTCTCGCCTTCTACCAGACGCTCGTCTCGCTTCCTGTAACCATGACAACACAAGATCACTCATGACCCCCAATGTACAAATCCAGTAGATGCCCCCCACAATACACATGAATCAACACCTAGCTATGTATGATGTTGTTTACAGACGAGTGACACTAGTAAGAAAATTGGGGAAAGAGCAACCATGAAAGTAAGCACTGCAAGCTCTGCAATACTTTAATGGAAGTGGAAGGGAACAAGGAATATACTCTGAGCTCACGCAATGGAAGTAATTTCACTAAATGGAAACTTCCTTACAAAAGGTACCCTGAGTTCAGGACACCTCTCTAATGAGTACAGTGCCCACTGTCCCAGCTACATACATAGAGATTCACACTCACTTTTCTTTGTCTTTCTCTTTCTCCTTGTCCTTCTCCTCTGCCTTCCGCCCTTCCTCGGCCCCAACCACCTGGTCCTTTGCTTTCTTCTTCTTCTTCTCCTCAACTGGCTGCTGCTTCACCTCACGACCAATACGACCCATACTCAGTGACCTGGGTGGGTAGTCACATGACAATCACGTGATCATCACATGACCATCACAACATGACAGCAGCTTGACTATCATGACATGACATATATGGCAGATGATCACATGACACAGTCATTGTCACTACCACTGTCACATGACACTGCCACACAAATACAAAGGATACTGTTATATGAACACATATCAAGTGATATCATCACAAGGTCACATATCATAGGACGTGGGACTTGTACCAGCTCCGGTGTCATGCACACTGCAGCTTCTAACAATTCATGCAACACTCATTTCAACCACTGGAGTTACTCCTCCAGTGACTTCA